>OX030948.1:147831212-148364998 GCA_943735915.1 Pherbina coryleti | reverse complement strand
CCCCGTGACAGAAGAATTTTATATATTAGAAGTGGCTCTGCCTTTTACAAATTGCACAATTACTCTGTTTTTTTTTTTTTTTTTTTTTTTGTGAAATAAAATGAGGACCCGTATATCTTATTTAAAAAGAACACCATAAGATTTACCATATTATGTTCTACTTACTTTTATTACGTACTTTTTGAAGAAAATAACGGTTTTATGAAAAAAAAATATATATCATGCCGAAAAACCATCTGTAGTGCAATTAGATTAAGTAGCAAATTTTTGTTTTATAAATTATTTTGAAGATATTTAAGTTTGTTATCGAATGATACCAAAATTATCCTGATCGGTCAAATATTAGCATAGATATAGTCGAATTTGCATTAAGATTTCTTTTAGTAAAAATTTTTTAAAAATCGATAACTCGATAACTAATCGATATATCGATAAATCCTTCAGTGAATCTTATTTTCTCAATGAGCTCATCAAAACTGCTTATTCAGATCTTAGGACCACGGAAATCGTATTCGTGCCGGCGAATTTATTACCTTCTTATGAATTATTTGCTACTAATAGCCCTTTTATAGTGGTCAAGACTTGAATTCAATTCGTTGCTATTCCCTTCTAAACTTGCCCTTTCACGTTGATGTCCGGGTCTTTTATCAACAAACTCACAGACTTGATTTCAAGTCTTGACCGATGTAAAAGGGGTCTAAGCAGTAGACGAGTAAAAGTTTGTAATGGTCTAATTAGTCTCGCATGACATAGCAGCGCATGGAATATAAATAAGAGGCTAGCACATAGCAAAGTAAGTGATGATTATGCAAAACATACAAAACACAGGTACTAGGTCAGACATTTTCATAACAGCTGTTTCAACAAAACGTCAAACGTATAGTAGAATGCACAGAAATTAAAATTAAACAGAAATTCTGTGTTTATCTGTGTTTTAGAGATGAATAACCAGATACATGCAAGTCCAATTAAATAGATTCCCATGTGACACTTTTTAAACCATGCACTGATAAGCTAGGGCCGCTGTTATACAGACGCTCAAATGATTCAAGATCACGTCCTTTTTACGCTCTTTTTTCATTTGATGAGCTCTGTGATGAAAGTATGTTATACAGACGCTCATTTGATCCCTGAACACTAGTACACTTCTTGCTACTTTTAATGTTTAAGACATCCTCGATGTCTTACAGCCTTATTCATAAACACATTTTAGAGGCAGCGTAACTTTAAACGGGCTTTAAACAAGAAAACGTTATTCATAAACATTTTTCGTAGTTGTTTAAGAGCTGCGTAACTTAAACGCCGAAATTAGCGTTTAAAGGTTACGTAAATACAACCATGATTTTTGTTTGTCTTTTCTTTTAATATCAAAGACATGCTCCATATCCGCCCTTTGCAGCTTTTTTTTATGCGGCGGCCATTGTAAATCCATAGGAATTCTTAATTTTTGCAGATATTTTCTATAGTTCAGACACAAACCTTACAATCATAAGCAGAAAATGAAAAAATATTTATGAATAACAATGTTAGCAAGGTTGTATAGAAGCTGCGTAAAGCCTTAAACAGTGCGTAACTAAACAAGCGTTTAAAGGTTGTTTAAGGAAATCTATTGAATAAGGCTGTTAATGACTAAAGGTTTGATTATGCAAACGTAACGCAGCGCAATGTAGCGTGACGTATCGTAGCGCAACGTTACAAAACGTAATGATGATTATTGAAATCTTACTGCAACGTAGCTAAACGTATGAGAACTATTGAAATCGTAGCGCGCCAAGAATTTTATTTGGGCTCATTTTGTATTTTCTAATAAAATATTAAAAAATATAAAATACTTAAAAGAATGGATTCGGATGATGAAATTATTGATTCCATGTTTGCCGTGATAATAAATTATTACAGAAAGTGTAGAACGGTGCCGCTTAGAAGGAGGAGGTGGAGTGTTCGGCCAATAAATAAAGATCGAGTGTTTGCAGGTTATTTCAAAAAAGTGTTCCAAGTGCACAAGGTCAATTTTTAATTACCGGCTATCAGGAGCTCGCCGTATAATAGAAAATACATTTGGTATTTTAACAGCTCGTTGGCGTGTGCTCCGCACAACAATCGAATGTAGTCCTCAAAATTGTGACAAAATAGTTTTGGCTTGCATTGCGCTTCACAACTTTATCATGCTTAATGATACGCAACGTTGGTATACACCAGACAATTATGCAGATTGGGAAGGAGCGGACTATGTCGTTCATGATGGTGATTGGCATAGCGACTTAAGAGAATCTGGTGGTCCTTTGCGATCCATAAGGTCTTCGCTACGAAATGCATCAGTAATTGCATTCAACAATAGAGATAAACTTGCTCAATACTCTGTAAACGAGGGAGCTGTTCCGTTTCAAGACAGAATTGTTGATTAAATGTATAGAGAGTAAACAGCATGCTAGCCGTTGTCAGTCAAGTCTAGCAGTTAAAACTAAGAATTAATAAATAGTATTTTCATTTATAAAAAAGGCTCTTTTTGCATTTATTTTCTGAGTTTTGCAACAACAAGAACAACAACAACAACAACAACAACAACAACAACAACAACAACAACAACAACAACAACAACAACAACAACAACAACAACAACAACAACAACAACAACTACAACAATGACGACAACAACAACGACGACGACGACAACATCAACAACAACAACAACGACGACGACGACATCATCAACAGCATCAACAGCATCAACAACAATAATTTTAATTTTGCATATTTTTTATTTAGTTTTCAGGCTCCAGTCGTATTTGCATTACAATTTCAGTAACGCGCTGCATGGCTCTGATCTGCTTCTCAGTTGACATGTCACAAATGACGCCGCAAATCATCTTTCCAAAACCATAAACAGCCTCGTTTCCGGCTCTAGCCTCTCTTGTCGTGCATATCCTCTTTAATGTGGACACTGCATCCTGAAAATCTTTTTCCAAAACATTCGATGGGTTTTTCCTTTTTTTCCCTACATTCGGTGTTGATGGTGTGTCCGGTGGCAAGTTTTCATCAGGTGGTGAGTTGTTTTGAGGCATTGATGGTTGCGGTTGCGAGGGCATTGTTGCCAACGGCGATGAAGGGACTTCATCAAATGTCTTCGAAAAATGTAACGCGTCTAATTCCGGTGGTGGCGTGCTTGTAAACTCTAAACAAATGTTTGATGTGCCAAGAGTTCTGAAACATTAATTGCAATTTTATGCAGGAATAAAAAACAAAATTATAAAATATTACCGTCTAGCTTTCACATGACTTCTTAAAAAATCCAGTGCATCAAAAAGATGCCAGCGCTCAATGCTGTGTGCACCACTTCCAGATGGCATTTGAAGACGTCGGCATTCACGGGCGTAATGGTCTCTTAAGGTTGTCCATCTTCTACGACATTGCTCCTCTGAAAACAAGAAAGTATTAACTATAAATTTTAAAATGAAAAACACAAACCTGTAGCACCCAGCTCATTTGCAATTTTTCTCCAAATCGCATCTTTTGCATAAGCCATTTTATATGCAGATGAAAATTTTTTGTACAAACTTTCATTGTTTTGCACAAGGCTTATAAGCTTTTCATCATCGATATAATTTTGCATTATAAATCTATTTTTTATTTAATTCCTTTGTTCTCTTCCACACAACAACTGTTTTTGATATGTCAAGTAGCGTAACGTTATGAAGAATTCTGTTTTCAATAGAACTCAACGTTGCGTTACGATTTCAATAACTACTTGCACATACTTCTCATATCACAGATATCTAATTGACAGTTGTCAACGTTACATTGCGCTGCATTACGTTTGCATAATCAAACCTTAACGTATTCTACGTCTGACCTGTACGCCCGTGTTATCTAACCCAGGCTTGAGCTTTTATTTTCTGTTTTTTATTTATAGCATGTTCAAACCGAGCAGTTAATTATGTTAAATCGCGTTAATGAAGTTAAATCGAAAAACAAGTTCTGAAATGAAGTTTTGATGAAGTTAAATGCGTACAATTGTTGTTGGAAATTTAACGTGTTAAATGATTTAACACGTTTCGAAACTCGTTAAATCAATGGTTTGTGTTCTTGCTAACGTCAGAAAAGCTTTTTTTGCTTTTTAAACGCAGCCAAATCTGATAGGAGCTTTTTATTTTGATGTTTTGAATGTAAACAAATAAATTCTTTGACAAATTTTTCTTAATTCTTTGACAAATTTTTGAATTTATTTGAATTTTTTGTTATTTTTTTTTATTTTTTTTATATTTTTGAATAAACAATTTTTTATTTCTTTCAAAATATAAACAAATAAACTGACATTTTGAAACAAGTTAGGGCAGTATGAACGATGATGTTAAAAAAAAAAGGTTTTTTCGAATAACACGTTAAATGAAGTCGGTTTGAACATGCTATTACTTTAATTTTTAAACAATTAATCTCCCTTAAAAACATCTTTAGAGAAGTTCTCAATATATATCTTATAACTTTAATCACTGATATATATTTTTTTAAATTTCCCATTTGTGGGATTTTTAATGGCTGTGGGATTTTTTGTGGGTTATTTAATTGCTGTGGGAATTTGTTAGTAAAAATATCCCATTGGAATTTTTTTTAATTGCTGTGGGAAAAAGAGAATTTGTATGGGAATATTAGTTGGCAACTATGAGTCTGAGCAAAATAAATTTCCTAGCTCACTCTCTCAAATTTCCCTTTTACATTAAAACAACAACAATGCGTGCCCGTGATGTGATCGTGAGCGTCTGTATAACAACGGCCTAGGCAAGTTTGATTGGGCCATAACTCTGCAGTTACACGTTTAAGAGTTTCCTTTCAAGTTGATCACACGTACTGCTTATCAAAATTCATTGGAATTGATAGATGTGCTGTAGTCTGCATGAAACTTGATAATAAATTTTATTTTCAAGATGCCGTTGTCAAGGAATCAACTTGAAATACTCACCCAACTGAAATATTTTCATACTTATTGAAATTATTTTCATAATTATTTATATCATTATTTTTAATCCTAATTTTTTTAATCATTCCGACGATCAAGAAATGATTAAAAAAAAGCTCTTCATGGCTTCTGTTTAGTTCTATGAATCGCAACACATCATTATTTTTATTATTTTTACCCATCGTTTCATTGCGTGAGAATCTTTGTAAAACGAAACACAAAAATGTAAACTAAAGTAAAGTAAAGTAAATTTATTGAGACTTTTTTCGTTTCTTTTACAAAAATACTTATATACATTTCACTCATACACTGGAAATTTCGAATATAAAGAAAAACGTAAAGCTATTGTTGTGTTGCTCTAATTCAATATACAGGTAAAGCTACGTGCTTATGTAAGACAAGGATAAATACATAAATAGAATCATTTTGTTTCTTAAACAGTGCTTCCTCCCACACAAAAATGTATTTACAACAACCGTGATGAACTATTAAACTTGAAAGGAAAATTGAAATCAAATCGGTAGTCAGTTTGTGAGTAAAAGTGTAATGTAACTCGTAAGGAAATCATTGAAAGTGTAACCAATTATACTTAAAGCTGGAAATTCATTCGATGCAGTTGCGTTTTTCATCCATTTACTCGCTGGCGTTATAAAATAGAATTATGTGAAAGCTTATGGGAGCGAGTTCAATGGTTGTGAACGTTACGCTGGCAAAGCGCTAGTTACGCTAGAAAGTTGAAAATATTTCACCTTTTCTTCCTTTTCAGCTCGTTACTTGTAAGGAACATCGAGAAAAATGAAAGAAACTAGTCAGAAGCTCATTACTTTTAGGGATGGATCTTGTAAATAAATCTTAAAAATTAAGACTGTCTATAATTTTTTTCATTATTAATTTCTGTAACGATCTTTTTATGCTCAGGATTGAGGATTTTTTTACTTATAAATGAAGAAAATTTAAGTAATTTTGTGCAAATTCAATAAAAACTCAACATTAAGAACATATCAAATGTTTTATAATTTTGTAGCCCTGCTTAATCTGAACGTAAAACGCAATCATTGAACTCTACCATAATTTTCTTGCGTAAATTGCTCTAGCGAGTAAACGGACGAAAAACGCAACTGCATCGAATGAACTTCCAGCTTAATAATCTTGCTAAGTTGGCAACTCTAATTGGAATATTAATTTTTCAAAATACCAACAACAAATGTCTGTTTAACGGTTCTTCTGGCCAAAATTGTGCAACTGCATCGTTCCATCATCAAACTGCACTTGATTTTGCATCTTTGTTTTACGACCGCGAATTATTTAAATTAAACCAAAAATTTCAAAGTAACAAAATAAATTCAATTGTCAAAATTGAAGTATTTTTACTGAGCTATATTCTCAATAGTTTAAAACAATAAGTTCTATCTTTTAAAATTTAATCAAAATTTTTTGTACCATTTTGTTTTATATATATATTTAACAAAATAAAACAAATTATTTTAAGAAGTGCAATAGTTCCTATTTTCCGATCTGATCCATATCTATCCTCAACAAAATATAGTAAAAGTCAGGTGCCAAGTTTTTTCATACCGTGATCTCAACAAATCTCGAATAACGTTATTTTTCACCTTACAGCGATTGTCAATTGCAATATTAATACCAACAACATCAATGTTAAGTGTGGAAATGGCCGAGCAAGCTGATAACTGCAGAAGGTCACAAACGCAACAAGAAAATGGCGCTGGCTCCGTCGATTCCATGTCAATAGGAGATCTGGTTTCTGTTGTGGACCTGCCCCAACCACCAACGGATCAGCGTTGGTCGCCAGTTAATGTTGAAGTTGGAAAAGACTTGGTGTTGGAGGAAAGTGAAACTGTTTTTACTCCGGTTGAGGGAGAGGCGCATCTACCACCCCCACCACCGCCACCACCAACTCCTGTATATCAAAAGGTTGGTGTAAAGAGTGTTATAGGTGTGGAAAATTTACCATCGTCGCACGAAGATTTAAAAATGGTTGCTTCTGAAAATTGTGCAGAAAAATGGCAGGATCCTTGTGCAACAATACCTTCTTCACAGGCGGATAATGTAGGCTCTTGCATTAATATGCCGACTGCTTTGGAATTGAAGACGGCATTAGAGGTGGCTAAATCAAAACTCGAAGCAAACACGATGGTCGCACTTGGACGGGAAATGGACAAAGACACCGAGGTAAGAATTCTTGAAGCAAAATAACTCACGTTTTGAAAATATGAAACTTACTCTTATAATTAACAGACAAAGTGTAATAAAAGTTAAGATTAGAAATGGGTTTGAGTACCACAACAGAGTGGTATACAAAAACATGATAAGCAAGAAGAAAAATGTTCAAACAAGAAATACTGACCCCAGTAGAATTAAATTATAACCCAAAATCAAAAATTCACTCGTCTAGACATTAAATTCATGGTATTATTTGTATCAAATGTCATTAATAAAAATATATTAGAACACTCGAAAAAAATAATGTAGAACATTTAGATTCTCTTGTTTATATTGACAAAATTGGGAAATCATCTTGTGGGTTGGTATTTTTTGAATGATTTATGACGTCGTTTTTTCGTTTATTTTTCATTTAAATTTAAAGATGCAGTCATTGGATAAGTTAAATAAAGTCCCAGAGAAAGTTGCTTTTGGAACAAACAAGGAACAAGAGGTAAACGTAAAGAGTAGCTTATATAATTGTTTATTTTATATTTTAATATTTTCCATAGAAAATGCCAACACATGCGAAATCGAATGAACAAACTAATATGCCTCCCCCACCACCACCTCCTCCATTGTCTGCTAAATCCAAATTGGCAACAGCCCATACAAAAAGAGTTTTCTCGGAAACTAAAAGAGCAGCAGAATCTTCTCTTATGCTATATAAAATGATGGAAAAGCCTTTTTACGAACAACCCCAAGCATTGCCTTCAAAGATGGCTATTCCCTTACCACCTCCTCCATCGAAAACAACTTGTACTCTTTCAAATGAAATTACCAACAATAGTTCATCGGATGCGAAAAAGAGCTCGTCAACAAACCAACCATCTGCTAAAAATAGCACCGAGCTGCACATAAATTCTGCACTATGTGAACAAAATCACGAAGAAGAGGTCCTTTCGCTGCAGGTACTTTCTGCTCGTTCTTCAACGCCTTATACTCAACAATTGTCATGTACTTCTGTGAGTTGTGACTTGGAGCATGTCTCAGAACATGTTAGTCCAGTGAAGGATGATGATGATGATGCGCAATGTCATAATGAATCCTATCCCAATCAACGAGACTATCGAAACGAACGTTCCAGACCAACACAGCAGAAGAAAAATTCGCTGCCAGTTTCGCGATCAGCACCTACTATTGGAGCTAGTAATTATGGTAATAATAATAATCAAAATGGTGGATCCCGTAGACTTATAAAATCCAGATCTGCACACAACAAGAGCGGTGATGACATTCTTCATTATACTCGTGCTGCGCTATTGCTAATTCGCAATGAAGTTTCGACTGCAAAAAAATTGCATGCGAATCATGCAATGCAGTATGCTCCAAACATAGTAAGCTGTGATGTCATTGAGTTGGAGGCGCGCTTACGACGTTTGAATATTTGTCGATTGGTAGATCAGAATTTGTCGCATGCAACTCGTAATTTCAGCACACTTAAGGGACGTAGCAATGATATGATGCCTGCTTTTTATAAGCGGAAAACAGCTAGCCAAAATGATGAATCCATTATAAAAAGTCAACCGCCACAACCAGAGTTCAAGGTATGATATTCTTTTCCAAACAATTATTTTACTGGTATGAGTGTTCCAAAATTTTAAAAGTAGAACTTATTGGAATCATTTGTTCTTATCTTTAATTAAGAAAAGAAATTATTTATTTCGTGTTATTATTCGTGCCTGAATTGAGTTGTTTGTCTTTTTTATATCAGTTTACATGTAAATAAAATATTTTTATTGATCGCAATCGCTAATGAACAACTGAAGAAAAAGTCTTAAAATGAAAATAATGTGAATTTTGTTTACAAAACCAGCAAAATAACAAGTTGATTCATCACGAACTATCTTGAAAAAATAACTAAATATTTTTAAATAAATTTTAATTATAAAGAAAAAATTATTGTTTTAAGAAGAGACAAATTAAAATTTGGACAAAAAAAAAGTACAAGGAATGCAGAATAAATTCCCTGAACATATTTTTGAAAATTATAAAGTAGTACTTATATCTTTAGATCTATAGTAGAAATTGGATAATATGTAGGTAAGGTATATTAAAGGGTATGGAAATTTGATTAAATCTGTGTCAAAAAACAATAATAGCTTAAGTCGGATTTCAATGTTTTGAGAAATATTTGTTCAAAGTTTTTAATCGCCATATAGGCTCTATTAAAATTTTATTGGTTTTTGTGTCATTACTTTGGCTTACGCTAGAAATACAGCTTTTGTGTGTATCCCATCAAAACATTTTTGAAATTTTGTTATGTAACGATATATTCGCTTATTTAATGCATAACATAATTCCTTAGTCCCAAAATGCTATTACTTTTTGTTTAATGTAATGCCTCATAACATTTCTTTATCTTTGTTCTTTGTAAGAATCAAATAAAGCCAACAGTAAAGAGAAATTTAAAAAAAAGGTTGATTATTGGAAAGACTAAAAAGCCGCCATATAATAAAATAAAGAAATACAAAAAGAGCAATTATAAAATGACTTGAGCACAAGATATTATTTAACCGCGTCTGGTATTCATTTATATAAGTGCTTCTCTGGTATAAGTAATTGCAATCGCCTACCGCCAATGACATGCCTATGCTAAAGTAATGCATTCTGTAACCCAAAAAGTAAGTGATTATTGGCTACGTTCAGTAGGTAAAACTGTTGAGTGTGTGCCTGCTGAACGCATAAGTGTCAATCTCTGATCAGCTCAACATGTTGTGAAAACTGTCAGTTTTGCCAGGCTGACTTACTGGGCTGGCCCTTCGGGGAGCATCGTGGTGGCTGTGGTTTACCACCTATATCGCGGGTAGAGCAATCCTGCTCAGTGTAGAGTTGCATTCTCAACTCGGGTGCTGTACCCCTTGGTACGGAAGAGGTGTTAGATAGGCCTCCACCCAAACCAAGGGTTGCGAAATGTCATCACAACATGGAGCTAAATTGGTACCTTTGAACCCTCAAAGGGGCGTTGGCCGACGCAATGATTCGGTCCCATGCTATGGAGCAACGTGGAATTAAGCCTATACGGCAGGTGTCCACGTTAAACACATTAGGAATTTCTGTCAGTTTTTGGTATCATTTTACTTTCCTGATACATTTACTTAACATGTTGAGCACAATATTTGCACAACAGTTGTGCCTGCTGAAGGTAACGATTGACGTTTTATACATTATTATAGGCATTACATGTAAGCGAAGATTTTGCTGGGTATGTAACGATATATTCAAGGAATATAGAAATATAAACAACTCAGTTCTGACTGAAGTCGACTTAAGCGATTATTGCTTGTGGATAAAGAAATTCTGAAAAATCTTCAATGGAGTGAATCCATGAGTGGGTGAAGTACATTAGAGTTTATTTATTTATTGTCAAATATTTTACAAATTAATTTATAAAATATTTGTTGGTGCAGGGCTACTATGGCCATGTTGCACCGATTTTAATTTATACTTCGGAGAGCAGGTTTTGTTTCTTATCGCACTGTTTACAGAATGAAAAGCTTCTTTTTTACTACAGTCCAGCAGTAATTCCAGTTGTAGGTTACATTTGTAAAGAGGACATTCTGTCAAAATGTGATAAACAGACATAGTTGAATCACAATGGTTACATTGCATAGGCTCAGTTTTTGTGAATAGATGTTTGGTGCTGAATAATGTTTTGTCGAGTCTTATCCTAGCAAGAGTAATACAATCTGTACGCGTCAAGTTGACGTCATTTGGTCTCGATTGCTTGCCGTTGTGAATTTTTTAAAAAGAGTTTGAAGATTCCCAAGATAGTCGAGATTCAAGATGTTCAGTTGCAGAAATATTGTTAGTAATAATTAGTCGAAGCAAGAAATTTCGAAAATAAGAGGAATCAAGAAGGGTTGAAATGGTCGACTCTGTTTTTTTCGGATTTGTGTTGAATGGGTGGTGTCACATGCTTAAATTCACTGCTTTAAGTAACTGCTTAAAATATAGTTATATAATTATTTGAGGATTTTTGTAGTTACCACCTCTACCTGTGGCACGCCCCATGTTCAAGACTATATTTTTAGTAACATTAGCATTATATTCCTTAATCTAGAGCATCATACAGTTCTAATGGTTTTCCAAACACAAATACATATAAAACACTAAATAACACACACATTGGTAAATTGTTACTCCATACAGAGTTTCCCTCATGGATCGTGTATAGCTCAGTAGTATTTCGAGTTATACACCCCGTGTGAAAATTATAATCGCACAAAAGTTTTACTAATATCTTTTGTTATGTTTATGTGGCTATATTTAAACTTATATGTAAGTGTATTAAGAGAGACAAGTGTACATAACAAACAACAACAACAACACCTAGAGAAAGCATAGTGAGACTAGGCAAATATACTGTTACAAAATTACACTGTGTGACCGATTCGACCTTTAAAAAAGTTTCAGCCTAAATTCTTAAAAATTCCGAGAGAGGGACATCTTGTGATTTTATTCTGTGATATATCTTGTGATATTTTAAAAATTCTCAAAGTTAAAAAGTAGGAATTCTAGTATTCCGACTTTTAACAATTTTTTACATATGCTTAGGTTGTGAGAATTTAAAAACAAAATGCACTTTTGTTCAATAGAATTAAACATTAAATTTAACAGTGCCAAACGATTTTTGAAAAAAATATATAAAGTGGGTTTATCGCAATGGATAAGTCAATTTTTCAAAAAATTTGTACAAATGTTAGTTCTTTTTTATTTTTTTTTTAAATGGTAACAAACAAAAATCCTTAGTTTTCTTACAGGAATTATTAAAACTACTAAGTACCTTTCAAAAAAGTCTAAGATAACTGAAATCAGTTGAAAATTGGAAAAATGGCAGAAGTTTTAAGGTGTTTTTTAAATCGACAATCATCGATTTTTCTGATATACGTTCACAGCGTTCAAACTGCTGCCATTTGACCAAATGATAACGGATTTTGCTCATATATGGCTTGTTAGAATGCACAAGCCAAATGTCACATTTTGCGATTCTAGTTTTTGTAGAAAATAAAAAAAAGGCGATATCAAACAAGATATCACAAGATTGTTGTGAGATAATCTGAGTGTCTTTACGATTGAAAAACTTCTTATTTGTGCTACTTCATTTGGAATTGTGTAATTTAAATAGTGAAAAGTGCATTGCATATTTTCCAAATTATTTCCGAAAGAAATTTTATTAGAGCTCCTTGCTGTTGTTATATCCTGCGGTAAGTAAAATATTGTGTACTTTGAGCAGATCAAAAAAGTGAAAAGTGTGTTCAGACTTTTTACTGATGCAATGGGTTTACCATCTGTTATACTTTTCAGACTTTTTTTTCATGATGTGCTATAAAATAAACACTCTTTGTTACGTGTGTCTAGATCAGAGATCTGCAACGAATCGCATTTTTGCATCAATGAGCCGCTCACTCAAAACTAAGTATGAATAAGTATAAGTAGTTTCCAAATCAGAGCTCGGATGTTATTGATTCAAAACAAAGTGAATCAAATTTTTAAATCATGAACCGCTCACTCAAAAATGAGTATGAATAAGTATAAGTAGTTTAAAAAGTAGTATTCATATTTGATTCATTCAAAATAGCTCAAAGCTCATTTACTATTCGATTTTTTTTATATTTCGATTTCGAGTATTCATAATATGTTCAAGTACTTAGAGTATTGGAATCATCGTTGAATCTAATTGATTTCGAATCTGATATCAGAATTTTAAAATTTATGCTGGTTGATAGGGTTGCCAACTAATTTTTTCTAATTTTTACGAATTTGGTGCTGGGGTGAACACTAGGAAAAATAGGTCGCTGAATCCGAATCCGTTGTCAGAATTTCGAAATTGTGAAATTTTTAAAAAAAAAAGGGTTGCCACCTAAAAATTTGTCTTTTTACGAGTTTTAAACATTGTCTTACAGTTTTGGGGGGTTGCTGATTTCGAATCTGATGTCAGAATTTTAAAATTCAAGTCGGTTCATAGAGTTGCCACCTCGTTTTTTTTTATTTTTACGAATTTGATGCTGGGGCGAACACTAGGTACAAATGGGTCGCTGAATCCGAATCCATTGTTAGAATTTCAAAATTGTGAAATTTTTTAAAAAAAAGGGTTGCCACCTAAAAATTTGTCTTTTTACGAGTTTTAAACATTGTCTTACAGTTTTGGGGGGTTGCTGATTTCGAATCTGATGTCAGAATTTTAAAATTCAAGTCGGTTCATAGAGTTGCCACCTCGTTTTTTTTTATTTTTACGAATTTGATGCTGGGGCGAACACTAGGTACAAATGGGTCGCTGAATCCGAATCCATTGTTAGAATTTCAAAATTGTGAAATTTTTTAAAAAAAAGGGTTGCCACCTAAAAATTTGTCTTTTTACGAGTTTTAAACATTGTCTTACAGTTTTGGGGGGTTGCTGATTTCGAATCTGATGTCAGAATTTTAAAATTCAAGTCGGTTCATAGAGTTGCCACCTCGTTTTTTTTTATTTTTACGAATTTGATGCTGGGGCGAACACTAGGTACAAATGGGTCGCTGAATCCGAATCCATTGTTAGAATTTCAAAATTGTGAAATTTTTTAAAAAAAAGGGTTGCCACCTAAAAATTTGTCTTTTTACGAGTTTTAAACATTGTCTTACAGTTTTGGGGGGTTGCTGATTTCGAATCTGATGTCAGAATTTTAAAATTCAAGTCGGTTCATAGAGTTGCCACCTCGTTTTTTTTTATTTTTACGAATTTGATGCTGGGGCGAACACTAGGTACAAATGGGTCGCTGAATCCGAATCCATTGTTAGAATTTCAAAATTGTGAAATTTTTTAAAAAAAAGGGTTGCCACCTAAAAATTTGTCTTTTTACGAGTTTTAAACATTGTCTTACAGTTTTGGGGGGTTGCTGATTTCGAATCTGATGTCAGAATTTTAAAATTCAAGTCGGTTCATAGAGTTGCCACCTCGTTTTTTTTTATTTTTACGAATTTGATGCTGGGGCGAACACTAGGTACAAATGGGTCGCTGAATCCGAATCCATTGTTAGAATTTCAAAATTGTGAAATTTTTTAAAAAAAAGGGTTGCCACCTAAAAATTTGTCTTTTTACGAGTTTTAAACATTGTCTTACAGTTTTGGGGGGTTGCTGATTTCGAATCTGATGTCAGAATTTTAAAATTCAAGTCGGTTCATAGAGTTGCCACCTCGTTTTTTTTTATTTTTACGAATTTGATGCTGGGGCGAACACTAGGTACAAATGGGTCGCTGAATCCGAATCCATTGTTAGAATTTCAAAATTGTGAAATTTTTTAAAAAAAAGGGTTGCCACCTAAAAATTTGTCTTTTTACGAGTTTTAAACATTGTCTTACAGTTTTGGGGGGTTGCTGATTTCGAATCTGATGTCAGAATTTTAAAATTCAAGTCGGTTCATAGAGTTGCCACCTCGTTTTTTTTTATTTTTACGAATTTGATGCTGGGGCGAACACTAGGTACAAATGGGTCGCTGAATCCGAATCCATTGTTAGAATTTCAAAATTGTGAAATTTTTTAAAAAAAAGGGTTGCCACCTAAAAATTTGTCTTTTTACGAGTTTTAAACATTGTCTTACAGTTTTGGGGGGTTGCTGATTTCGAATCTGATGTCAGAATTTTAAAATTCAAGTCGGTTCATAGAGTTGCCACCTCGTTTTTTTTTATTTTTACGAATTTGATGCTGGGGCGAACACTAGGTACAAATGGGTCGCTGAATCCGAATCCATTGTTAGAATTTCAAAATTGTGAAATTTTTTAAAAAAAAGGGTTGCCACCTAAAAATTTGTCTTTTTACGAGTTTTAAACATTGTCTTACAGTTTTGGGGGGTTGCTGATTTCGAATCTGATGTCAGAATTTTAAAATTCAAGTCGGTTCATAGAGTTGCCACCTCGTTTTTTTTTATTTTTACGAATTTGATGCTGGGGCGAACACTAGGTACAAATGGGTCGCTGAATCCGAATCCATTGTTAGAATTTCAAAATTGTGAAATTTTTTAAAAAAAAGGGTTGCCACCTAAAAATTTGTCTTTTTACGAGTTTTAAACATTGTCTTACAGTTTTGGGGGGTTGCTGATTTCGAATCTGATGTCAGAATTTTAAAATTCAAGTCGGTTCATAGAGTTGCCACCTCGTTTTTTTTTATTTTTACGAATTTGATGCTGGGGCGAACACTAGGTACAAATGGGTCGCTGAATCCGAATCCATTGTTAGAATTTCAAAATTGTGAAATTTTTTAAAAAAAAGGGTTGCCACCTAAAAATTTGTCTTTTTACGAGTTTTAAACATTGTCTTACAGTTTTGGGGGGTTGCTGATTTCGAATCTGATGTCAGAATTTTAAAATTCAAGTCGGTTCATAGAGTTGCCACCTCGTTTTTTTTTATTTTTACGAATTTGATGCTGGGGCGAACACTAGGTACAAATGGGTCGCTGAATCCGAATCCATTGTTAGAATTTCAAAATTGTGAAATTTTTTAAAAAAAAGGGTTGCCACCTAAAAATTTGTCTTTTTACGAGTTTTAAACATTGTCTTACAGTTTTGGGGGGTTGCTGATTTCGAATCTGATGTCAGAATTTTAAAATTCAAGTCGGTTCATAGAGTTGCCACCTCGTTTTTTTTTATTTTTACGAATTTGATGCTGGGGCGAACACTAGGTACAAATGGGTCGCTGAATCCGAATCCATTGTTAGAATTTCAAAATTGTGAAATTTTTTAAAAAAAAGGGTTGCCACCTAAAAATTTGTCTTTTTACGAGTTTTAAACATTGTCTTACAGTTTTGGGGGGTTGCTGATTTCGAATCTGATGTCAGAATTTTCGAAATCAGCAACCCCCCAAAACTGTAAGACAATGTTTAAAACTCGTAAAAAGACAAATTTTTAGGTGGCAACCCTTTTTTTTAAAAAATTTCACAATTTTGAAATTCTAACAATGGATTCGGATTCAGCGACCCATTTGTACCTAGTGTTCGCCCCAGCATCAAATTCGTAAAAATAAAAAAAAACGAGGTGGCAACTCTATGAACCGACTTGAATTTTAAAATTCTGACATCAGATTCGAAATCAGCAACCCCCCAAAACTGTAAGACAATGTTTAAAACTCGTAAAAAGACAAATTTTTAGGTGGCAACCCTTTTTTTTAAAAAATTTCACAATTTTGAAATTCTAACAATGGATTCGGATTCAGCGACCCATTTGTACCTAGTGTTCGCCCCAGCATCAAATTCGTAAAAATAAAAAAAAACGAGGTGGCAACTCTATGAACCGACTTGAATTTTAAAATTCTGACATCAGATTCGAAATCAGCAACCCCCCAAAACTGTAAGACAATGTTTAAAACTCGTAAAAAGACAAATTTTTAGGTGGCAACCCTTTTTTTTAAAAAATTTCACAATTTTGAAATTCTAACAATGGATTCGGATTCAGCGACCCATTTGTACCTAGTGTTCGCCCCAGCATCAAATTCGTAAAAATAAAAAAAAACGAGGTGGCAACTCTATGAACCGACTTGAATTTTAAAATTCTGACATCAGATTCGAAATCAGCAACCCCCCAAAACTGTAAGACAATGTTTAAAACTCGTAAAAAGACAAATTTTTAGGTGGCAACCCTTTTTTTTAAAAAATTTCACAATTTTGAAATTCTAACAATGGATTCGGATTCAGCGACCCATTTGTACCTAGTGTTCGCCCCAGCATCAAATTCGTAAAAATAAAAAAAAACGAGGTGGCAACTCTATGAACCGACTTGAATTTTAAAATTCTGACATCAGATTCGAAATCAGCAACCCCCCAAAACTGTAAGACAATGTTTAAAACTCGTAAAAAGACAAATTTTTAGGTGGCAACCCTTTTTTTTAAAAAATTTCACAATTTTGAAATTCTAACAATGGATTCGGATTCAGCGACCCATTTGTACCTAGTGTTCGCCCCAGCATCAAATTCGTAAAAATAAAAAAAAACGAGGTGGCAACTCTATGAACCGACTTGAATTTTAAAATTCTGACATCAGATTCGAAATCAGCAACCCCCCAAAACTGTAAGACAATGTTTAAAACTCGTAAAAAGACAAATTTTTAGGTGGCAACCCTTTTTTTTTTAAAAATTTCACAATTTCGAAATTCTGACAACGGATTCGGATTCAGCGACCTATTTTTCCTAGTGTTCACCCCAGCACCAAATTCGTAAAAATTAGAAAAAATTAGTTGGCAACCCTATCAACCAGCATAAATTTTAAAATTCTGATATCAGATTCGAAATCAATTAGATTCAACGATGATTCCAATACTCTAAGTACTTGAACATATTATGAATACTCGAAATCGAAATATAAAAAAAATCGAATAGTAAATGAGCTTTGAGCTATTTTGAATGAATCAAATATGAATACTACTTTTTAAACTACTTATACTTATTCATACTCATTTTTGAGTGAGCGGCTCATTACTCAATAACGTGATTCATTGAAAATTTTTGATTCGAATCACTGAGCTGCGAACGAATAGTACTCGAGTACTACTTATTTTTAAGTATTCGTTGCAGTTCTCTGGTCTAGATATACACTAAAATCATATCGTCAAGCGATTTTAGATGAATTTAAAAACGCTTATAAAAGTAATTTTGTCCTTGATATGCAAAAAAATGTGTTTTGGGCACCCAATTTTTTTATGTTCCTTGCAATACATTATGTTGGCTTTAATAAAAGGCTTCAAGAAAGTAATGCCATTCGGAATACCTGTGATTGGAAATCTGTTCATCGTCATGCTAAAAGTTCTGCTACTGTTGTGTGAACAAAAAAGTATTGAAATTCAATCGAAAAATGCAGAAGTCATACGTGTATCAAGACACTATGTTCGTATTTCTTCCCAAATACTATTCTGAGGAATTGCCAATGCTACATCCAGTTCCAGAAGAAAACGCAGCACCAAGTCTTGTCACTGATTTTATGGAAGCGTTTAATCAGGTCAATGTTCGAATGTCGCTTAAAGTACTCTTTCTGCACCATCATATAGATGTATTCGAACAGCCAATTCCAACCAAGTCTGATGAACAAGGCGAGCGCTTCCATCAAACGACAAAAACAATGGTGGACCGGTACAAAAATAAAAATTTGCAATCTTTTATTGCTAATATGTGTTTGTTTTTGGCACTGGATGAGGTGTTGTGAAGAGCACCAACATAAATACAATTTACAATAAAGGCACAAACATACATTCAATCAAAATTTGAACCTTTATCCCAAAAAATTAATAAAACTTTAATTATTCGCAGTCATAATATATCGCCTTTTTTATTTGATACAAAAATTAAATTTGCAAAATGTGACATTTAGCTTGTGCATTCTAACAAGCCATGTATGAGCAAAATCCGTTATCATTTGGTTAAATGGCAGCAGTTTGAACGCTGTGAACGTATATCAGAAAAATCGATGATTGTCGATTTAAAAAACACCTTAAAACTTCTGCCATTTTTCCAATTTTCAACTGATTTCAGTTATCTTAGACTTTTTTGAAAGGTACTTAGTAGTTTTAATAATTCCTGTAAGAAAACTAAGGATTTTTGTTTGTTACCATTTAAAAAAAAATAAAGAAGAACTAACATTTGTACAAAATTTTTGAAAAATTGACATCTCCATTGCGATAAACCCACTTTATATATTTTTTTCAAAAACCTTTTGGCACTGTTAAATATAACGTTTAATTCTATTGAACAAAAGTGCATTTTGTTTTTAAATTCTCACAACCTAAGCAAATGTAAAAAATTGTTAAAAGTCGGAATACTAGAATTCCTACTTTTTAACTTTGAGAATTTTTAAAAAAAAATTGTGATGGAACTGAGAGGTCGGACGGGTCGCGATATAATCACAAGATGTCCCTCTCTCGGAATTTTTAAGAATTTAGGCTGAAACTTTTTGGCGGTCTCACCGTGTTATTAATGTATCTTTGGTTATTTAGAGAAATAGACAGTTGCTTCAAAAAAAAAAAAATCGTTTCGTGAAATAAGCCCGCTAATCAGTAGAAGTGACTGTGTAGTGCGAAATTTTTTTGATAATGAAGAAAATTATGCAGCCAAAAATCATCATCGTGGATGGTGTAGGATACTTAGGCCATATAATCGATTTGATTGTACGGGAGTTGCTACGCACCCTTTTCTAATGTCCATACTTTTTTCAAAATGATAATATTAATGAAATATGGCTACATACAAAGTTTCATACTTTATCGTATATAGCTCAAGAGCTAAACCATATTAACAGCTGAAGTTGTTAAGAAAATTCCACGACTATGTCCAATGTCCACAATTTTTTTTTTGAGAAAAAAAAAAAAAGGAAAGTGAATAGTGACTCCATACTGAGTTTCTATGCTTTATCAAGTTCAAGCTTACTCATATGAACGACTAAAGTTGTTAGGCCTTAGTCCAATCAAATTTTTATATAGCTTATAACTAAGCCGAGTTCCTTTTAAGCACTGACAAAATTCTTTTGTATCCGTTTATCAGTTTAGGAGCTTACTTTGCTAATAACATACTTCACTTTGAATTGGGAAGATCAAATATTTAAAAAAAAAACATGGGTTTTGATTATATGCGAGTACATGTTTTCTGAATGTATTTTTATTGATATTTTAGGAAAGTTTATAATAAAAATTATTTTTAATCTTAAAAATTTCAATTATGTATGTCTTCATGGAACTTATGAACTGCTAAAATCTTTTTATGGCAACTTTTGTTGTATGTTTTTTATTGCAGAAGCCAAGACTCAATAAAAAAAACTTCCATATTCATCAACTTTTATGTACAAAAGAATTTTACAATTGGTTGAAACGCGGTTAATATTTATTAGTTTGTATAAAAATACACTTTTTACTCAAAAGTGAAACGAATTGTTTTAGATATATTAAACTATGACGCTGCGAAATAAAGCCCCAGGAAGTTGGCCCAAAAAACAAACTAGTTAGAAGTGATCTTCGACTGGGCCGAAGTTAAATTACCCCCACGGCCGAACCAAAGTATACTAAAAGTTGTTTTTATCAACAACGTCATAGTTTCAACGAAAAATATTCGCTTTTGTTTTTTGATAAAGTCACTTTGTATGGGAGGTAGCAGTGGTTTTTATTCGATTTGGTTGAATTTCATACACAGTACATGTTATATATCAAAGTTCATATGCGAATTTTTAGTCCATATATTAATTTTTGTGGAACTTAGAGATTTTACCTTTCTGATAAAGCCACTTTGTATGGGAGGTGACCTTTTTGATAATTTCACTTTGTATCGGAGGTAGGAGTAGTTTTCATCCGATTTGGCCGATAATTTTCGAAAATTACGACTGTTATCGTAATTTGAAAATTACGGCTGTAACCGTGATCACAGACAGACGGACAGACAGACGGACAGACAGACGGACAGACAGACGGACAGACAGACAGACGGACAGACAGACAGACGGACAGACAGACAGACGGACAGACAGACAGACGGACAGACAGACGGACAGACAGACAGACGGACAGACATACAGACGGACAGACAGACAGACGGACAGACAGACAGACGGACAGACAGACAGACAGACGGACAGACAGACAGACAGACAGACAGACAGAAGGACAGACAGACAGACGGACATGGCTAAATCGACTCGGGTGGTGATGCTGATCAAGAATATATACTTTTCTATAGCTACCACGCCTCCTTATGGGCGTTGGAAACGGAGTGACAAACTTAATATACCCCTTTTACACTTTTTAAACCTAGGGGCATAAAAATGAAAAAAAAGGCCCCAAGATTTTTTACGGAAAACAACAACAACAAGAAAAATTGGGGCGTAATTGCATTTTTTGGGCCATATTTAATTTTTCTGCAGGGCAATTTTTCATAGTGAAATTAGGCCCCAAATTAAATACGAAAAATTGCCCCAAAAACTAATACTTTCATTTTGCTTACTTTCGAGTTTTGATGTAAATCAAAGTATTAATATTAAAGTATACAATACAATACTTTGTAAATTAAATCTGCCATGTTCAGCAATACATAAATAATGACAATGTTAATTTCAACATTTTACTGTTTAATATTAACAGTTACTATTCGAATTCCTGCATTGCCAACTTTATTCGCATTTGCTTATATTACTTTTTTAATTTGATCTTTATACTTACGTTTTGGTTATTTCGTAAAAGGGTGAACCCTCAAGTGTGCATAATATGTAAAATGCTATATCTTTAAAAGTAATGTATGGATTTTAATGATTATTAGCTCGTTGAATAGGTAACAGCATAACTTTTATACTTTAACTTTGATACCCATAATGCTTAGTTTTGTCGGAAAAAAAACACAAGTTTTTCAGGTCAATTTTAGCATCTTTAGCTGAAGGTGCACAAAATTAAAAATGTCCTATTTGCAGAGCAATTATGCAAGACTCAATACAGGTTTTCATTTAAAATTTTTGGAGTGATTTTTCATTATCTATATATCTATCTATATAAAGGGTGATTTTTTTGAGGTTATGATTTTCATGCATTAGTATTTGACAGATCACGTGGGATTTCAGACATGGTGTCAAAGAGAAAGATGCTCAGTATGCTTTGACATTTCATCATGAATAGACTTACTAACGAGCAACGCTTGCAAATCATTGAATTTTATTACCAAAATCAGTGTTCGGTTCGAAATGTGTTTCGCGCTTTACGTCCGATTTATGGTCTACATAATCGACCAAGTGAGCAAACAATTAATGCGATTGTGACCAAGTTTCGCACTCAGTTTACTTTATTGGACATTAAACCAACCACACGAATGCGTACAGTGCGTACAGAAGAGAATATTGCGTCTGTTTCTGAGAGTGTTGCTGAAGACCGTGAAATGTCGATTCGTCGCCGTTCGCAGCAATTGGGTTTGTGTTATTCGACCACATGGAAGGTTTTACGCAAAGATCTTGGTGTAAAACCGTATAAAATACAGCTCGTGCAAGAACTGAAGCCGAACGATCTGCCACAACGTCGAATTTTCAGTGAATGGGCCCTAGAAAAGTTGGCAGAAAATCCGCTTTTTTATCGACAAATTTTGTTCAGCGATGAGGCTCATTTCTGGTTGAATGGCTACGTAAATAAGCAAAATTGCCGCATTTGGAGTGAAGAGCAACCAGAAGCCGTTCAAGAACTGGCCATGCATCCCGAAAAATGCACTGTTTGGTGTGGTTTGTACGCTGGTGGAATCATTGGACCGTATTTTTTCAAAGATGCTGTTGGACGCAACGTTACGGTGAATGGTGATCGCTATCGTTCGATGCTAACAAACTTTTTGTTGCCAAAAATGGAAGAACTGAACTTGGTTGACATGTGGTTTCAACAAGATGGCGCTACATGCCACACATCTCGCGATTCTATGGCCATTTTGAGGGAAAACTTCGGAGAACAATTAATCTCAAGAAATGGACCGGTAAGTTGGCCACCAAGATCATGCGATTTGACGCCTTTAGACTATTTTTTGTGGGGCTACGTCAAGTGTAAAGTCTACAGAAATAAGCCAGCAACTATTCCAGCTTTGGAAGACAACATTTCCGAAGAAATTCGGGCTATTCCGGCCGAAATGCTCGAAAAAGTTGCCCAAAATTGGACTTTCCGAATGGACCACCTAAGACGCAGCCGCGGTCAACATTTAAATGAAATTATCTTCAAAAAGTAAATGTCATGGACCAATCTAACGTTTCAAATAAAGAACCGATGAGATTTTGCAAATTTTATGCGTTTTTTTTAAAAAAAAAGTTATCAGGCACTTAAAAAATCACTCTTTATATACAAAAACTAGCGACCACTGGTGCGCGTTGCTGCACCCGTCAACTATAAAAATAATAATAATTGGCGAGAAGAGACAGAAGAGAGCTAAATGTGAGCAGAGAATAGTTTTGCTCTGAGTTTGATAACATTGTTCTCAGCTGCTGTTAAGAAAAGAAAAAACAACATAACAACAACAATTATATGCAATTATATGCAAACTTTAATAAGCTATAACTTAAAATATATAAATTTTTAAGAAATAAAAAGTTCAGTTTGCACATCTACAGGTCTGAACCTACCAAAAAATACCAAATTTATTAAGATTGGACTTGTACTTAAAAAGCCTTACGCCGGACAAAATTTGGGTTTGCGTAATATATATAAGATAAGTTGCATTGTGTATGAAATTGATGTTCTTTGTAATGAGTGAACTGAAATTCGTTCAGTTTCGTTTCTGGAAATTTCCCATGGAAGGTGACGTCAATACGAAGGTTTTTATGTATAAACGGTCTTTGTATTTTCTTGAAGTTGTTAAGAAAATGCCACGACTATGTCCAATGTCCACAATTTTTTTTTTGAAAGAAAAAAAAAAAAAAGGAAAGTGAATAGTGACTCCATACTGAGTTTCTATGCTTTATCAAGTTCAAGCTTACTCATATGAACGACTAAAGTTGTTAGGCCTTAGTCCAATCAAATTTTTATATAGCTTATAACTAAGCCGAGTTCCTTTTAAGCAATGACAAAATTCTTTTGTATCCGTTTATCAGTTTAGGAGCTTACTTTGCTAATAACATACTTCACTTTGAATTGGGAAGATCAAATATTTAAAAAAAAAAACATGGGTTTTGATTATATGCGAGTACATGTTTTCTGAATGTATTTTTATTGATATTTTGGGAAAGTTTATAATAAAAATTATTTTTAATCTTAAAAATTTCAATTATGTATGTCTTCATGGAACTTATGAGCTGCTAAAATCTTTTTATGGCAACTTTTGCTGTATGTTTTTTATTGCAGAAGCCAAAACTCAATAAAAAAAAGATACAGTAGTTTCGACTATGTCGTAACACAAGACGTAGAATTATTCAATTCGCTTTTGATGACATCTTTTTTAAAAATATTTATTCCATACACCTGAGGATATGACCTTTAAGAGAGTGCCGGAGAGGGTTAATATGTATCACCAACCCCCATTACTTTTGCAAAAGGAACATTTTTGCCTTTGACACCTATTCCCTCCGACCACTCCTTAGTGGCGCTCCCATACAAATTTTATGCTTTTGTCGATAAAACCGGAAACTGTCCATAAATAGGTAGAAAACTTAAACAAGCAAACAAAATTTGTTCAATGCTATCAAGTTCAACAACCCATGTGTCAAAATTTCAATGTCGATAATATGCCCGGATATTTAATTGGCTGCGTTTGACATTTCAATAACAGATTCTGTTAAAAAAGCATGCCCCTCAAAATTACTCAGTATTACTGGGCTACGCGAGTCTGTTAAAAACAACATGCCCCAAAAGTATGCTTTTTTTTAATTATAAGATTTATGTCTTCACGCTAGATGGCGCTGTCTTCGCCGTCGAAAAAACCGGAAGCCGTCGATAAATAGGTAGCAAGTTTAAGCAAACAAAAACATCAAATGTTGGCTTTATATTTCATGTAATTGTGTAAAATTGATATAAGTTAGACAGTTCTAATATGAATTTTTGTCGCATTGAGGATCAAGCAGACCAACAAGTGCTAAGATCAACATTGTACGATTAGTACTTTAGGCCCACCAAAGGCTCAAAAAGTAATGTAAATACCGACACCTGATTACTATCAACCACCCTACTTACCTCCGAGAACGACGTATTCTACGTCAAAAAACTTCCATATTCATCAACTTTTATGTACAAAAGAATTTTACAATTGGTCGAAACGCGGTTAATATTTATTAGTTTGTATAAAAATACACTTTTTACTCAAAAGTGAAACGAATTGTTTTAGATATATTAAACTATGACGCTGCGAAATAAAGCCCCAGGAAGTTGGCCCAAAAAACAAACTAGTTAGAAGTGATCTTCGACTGGGCCGAAGTTAAATTACCCCCACGGCCGAACCAAAGTATACTAAAAGTTGATAAAAACATTTTCGTCATGTTTTAACGGAAAATATTCGCTTTTGTTTTTTGATAAAGTCACTTTGTATGGGAGGTAGCAGTGGTTTTTATTCGATTTGGTTGAATTTCATACACAGTACATGTTATATATCAAAGTTCATATGCGAAATTTCAAGTCCATATATTAATTTTTGTAGAACTTAAAGAGATTTTACCTTTCTGATAAAGCCACTTTGTATGGGAGGTAGGGGCGGCTTTTATCCGATTTTGTTGAATACCATCATGCACAGAGTAAATCTTATACATCAAAATTTGGAAAATTTCAAGTCCATATATTAATTTTTTTGGAATTTAAAGCGATTTTACCTTTTTGATAATTTCACTTTGTATCGGAGGTTTTCGAAAATGACGACTGTAATCGTAATTTGAAAATTACGGCTGTAACCGTGATCACAGACAGACGGACAGATAGACGGACAGACAGACAGACGGACGGACAGACAGACAGACAGACAGACAGACAGACGGACATGGCTAAATCGACTCGGGTGGTGATGCTGATCAAGAATATATACTTTTCTATACCTACCACGCCTCCTTATGGGTGTTGCAAACGGAGTGACAAACTTAATATACCCCTTTTACACTTTTTAAACCTAGGGGCATAAAAATGAAAAAAGGCCCCAAGATTTTTTACGGAAAACAACAACAACAAGAAAAATTGGGGCGTAATTGCATTTTTTGGGCCATATTTAATTTTTCTGCAGGGGAATTTTTCATAGTGAAATTAGGCCAAAAATTAAATACGAAAAATTGCCCCAAAAACTAATACTTTCATTTTGCTTACTTTCGAGTTTTGATGCAAATCAAAGTATTAATATTAAAGTATACAATACAATACTTTGTAAATTAAATCTGCCATGTTCAGCAATACATAAATAATGACAATGTTCATTTCAACATTTTACTGTTTAATATTAACAGTTACTATTCGAATTCCTGCATTGCCAACTTTATTCGCATTTTGCTTATATTACTTTTTTAATTTGATCTTTATACTTACGTTTTGGTTATTTCGTAAAAGGGTGAACCCTCAAGTGTGCATAATATGTAAAATGCTATATTTTTAAAAGTAATGTATGGATTTTAATGATTATTAGCTCGTTGAATAGGTAACAGCATAACTTTTATACTTTAACTTTGATACCCATAATGCTTAGTTTTGTCGGAAAAAAAACACAAGTTTTACAGGTCAATTTTAGCATCTTTAGCTGAAGGTGCACAAAATTAAAAATGTCCTATTTGCAGAGCAATTATGCAAGACTCAATACAGGTTTTCATTTAAAATTTTTGGGATGATTTTTCATTATCTATATATCTATCTATCTATATATATACAAAAATAAGTTGCATTGTGTATGAAATTGGTGTTCTTTGTAATGAGTGAACTGAAATTCGTTCAGTTTCGTTTCTGGAAATTTCCCATGGAAGGTGACGTCAATACGAAGGTTTTTATGTATAAACGGTCTTTGTATGTGTATTGGTTCATGAATTATAGGCATTTTAGTGAACTTATACAACAATACAGGTGTGAACAAATACAGGTGCGCACATATGGTGTATATGGGGAAATATTTGCAAGGGAAATTGGAAATAAATGGAATATTGGAAAAATTTTGAGAGTCTCACTTTAGTTTGCATTTGCGCGAAAAATGTAGGCATAGTAAAATTTTTCATACCCCTTTTTACCGCCCACAAATCAATAAAAATGCTATATTTAAGACGGCTTTGGTCGTATTAGACTAAAATTTGGTAAATAAGTTCATAAGTTAATGAGTTCATGGCTACTGTCGGCAACTATACTAAAACTGGGCGTGGTCTACCTATATATATTCGCCCACTTTTTAGAAATCATTATTATTCCTGAGTTGTACATGTTTTGATAGTGAAACTTGATATGTAGATGCTATGGGCCCAAGAGGCAGTTACTATATATTTGAGCGAACATTAGACACAGTCCAAATTTATGATATCGAATTGCTTTGGAACTAAATGTCGTATAACAATGAAGGTCTTTCTACTGAAAAACTGGCGCGGGCATTCGAAAACGGGGCGTGGCTCCACCTATATAAGTCAAATTTACGATACAGAATAGCTATAGAAGTAGAAGTCACAGAACATTGAAACTCAAAATGTAGATACCATTTATGATGTTCTTCTACTAGAAAAGGTGACATGCATTGGACAAGGGGGTGTGTCTCAACCCATACAAACCCAATTTATGACACAGAAAAGCTATGGAAGTAAAAGACAAAGAACATAGAAGTAAGAATGAAGTTACTACTTGGTAATATCCTGCTACTGGGAAATGAAAAATGCAAAAAATTTACAATAGAGAACGCTGCTCCAAAATTACTCAGCCGATTGAGCTCAAGTTTGCGCAGTAACTATGGGGTCATTCATAAATTACGTTATCAATTTAGTAGAGAGAGAGAGGTTTTAAAATGTACTACGATAAGTTACGAATGGGGGGAGGGGGTCTCAGATATAGTAATGTGACCAAACGTAAAAAAAACTCGAAAAAAATTGAAATTAATACAACCCAACATTTCAAACCATTTTCATCCTTACATCTTCATGTTTGACCGTCTAAATTGACTGTTAACTATTGCAAAGTGTACATAGTAAGGGCATAATTTTTCTTTGCTTGCTTTTCGACAGTTATTTTTTCTATTTTCGAATATTTTTTAATCAATCAATTTTTTTATTTCATTATTTTTTTTATTGGGATGGAGGGGAGTGTTTTTGAAATGCACTACAAAGAGTACCGGAGGGGGGTAAAAAAAATAATTGAAAATCGGTCACGTAATTTATGAACGACCCCTATGTTTCGAGTACGAGATGGTTTAGAAATAATAACGCTGAAGGCATTGCAACATTTTCCGGTACTTATCTAGATAAGGTGCAGCAAAGCGCACCGGGAAAAAGCTAGTATATATATAAATCTAATGGTGTCCGTATGTTACTCCATCACTTCTGAGCCGTTCCAATAATGTTCAAATTTTTAGGGTTTGTAGTGCCAGACATGGTACGGAAGTCAACGAAATTTAAACTTATTTGTATAACATCGGATGAGCGGTTCTCGAGATAATGCAAAAATAGTGAATCGATCCCCTTTCGCCCATACGATTTCTCATATAAAGTCGTTAAAAATCAGTTTTCGTTCTTTTTTTAAATAAAAAATCAATGAAACTTGGTAAGAACGTACTATTTAAATTATGCTCCAAATTTGGAGCTTAATTTCGTTTCTATTTTGACCAGTTGGCTCTTAATTATCTTCAAAGTAATTGGATTGTACTTATTTTTTAATTTTTTTTTTTTATGAGCGATAAATAATTTGTTTATTCTTTTGATTGCTTGCTATTAAAAATCTTAAAATAAAAATTTGATAAAAACTTTTTGTTCACTTTATTGTAAATATTTTTTCTCCTTTGATATAATGATATTTATCTCATTTCGTTGCGAATTAAATTAATTTGCATGCAAACTGTTTATTTGTGACCTAAAAATGAATTCATAAGCAGTGATTTTAATGTGTTCGCATTTTGAAAGCATTTGTATCTATACCCCATTTAATCGACATTCATATTTAAATTTATCTAAAGAAAACATTTATTTAAAAGTAACTTGACTCAAAATTTGTTATATTTTTTAACATATTTTCTTTATCAATCAAAGGATTCAGCAATTATTACTAACCAACGACGTATTGGAAGTGGTCGTATGCAACAACCAAAATGGGACAGCGTGGTGACCTCAGAGGGTCCAGTTACTAAAATGAACAAAACTTCAAAGCAGCACGAAGGCGATAACATTTCATCAAAATTACAATTCTTGCAATTATTTAAAAATGGTGGCTCACTGACAAATACCAGTAGTGATGTTCATCTTCAACGTGGAGGAACAAAAGAAAAAAGCAATTTAAATGCCGTCAATGCAAACTACGTTAAGCGGGTCGTGTCTGGATTTCTTGTCGTTTCTAAGCCGAAAGAGCGTGAATCTGAAGATAAATATCATCGACGTTATAGGAATCAGAATGAGGAGCCGGAATGGTTTAGCTGTGGACCAACATCTCGTTTAGATACTATTGAACTTTGTGGTTTTGATGAGGATGAAGAACTTTTATTGGACGAAAAAAGTAATGAAGAAATGAGTGACGAATCGAAGGAAAATCGACAGTTGAACGAAAACGCTGGTGACTCGAAAGAAAATTGGCGACAAGAACAACAAGTCGACAATTCAAAATTACGAAAATATAACGTTAAAAATAATTCCAATAATAGTAGCTCCGAACAGAGCAACGAGTCTCAAGCCGATACATCCCAACAAGAGGATAACAAATTAGATTCATTTCAATTCGAACAGTTTGCGGATTCAACTAAGCAAAACAATAATCAGAATGGCACATTTCCACAACAAACGTCCACAAAAACTGCAAATGGCGGTGAGCAGCAAAGCCAAAATGAGAGCTCTCGGTTTTTACCATTCTTTTCAGATGCAAAAACAACCTTTTTAAATTCGAATGAAAAGTTGGAGAGAAGTGATTCAACTGGCAAACTTAATGAATTCTTTAAACACGCCATAGGAAATGCTACAAACAACAATAACAATAACGAAACAAATCAATCTCAAGAACCCAATCAAATACAACAAAATGGCAACAATGTAAATTTAACCGAAATACCTTCTGTCGATCAGTTGGAAGCTAAATGGCGTCGTAGCTCTCTCACAAACAACAACAATAGTTTTCATCAGAATATTCCTTGTGATTTAAATAATAATAGCAATAATTTTAATCGCAATTCGGAAAATTTTAAAAAATTAATTGGCCAGCTAAATGTAAATAATTCAGTTGCAAAAACTGATGAAGTAGCAACACAGAATCTTTTCAACAATGAGAATTTCTCGAATTTTGTTCTTAAACAGCAACAATATCAACAGAAGCAACAATTTCAACAACATCAGCAGCAACAATATTTACAACAACAACAGCAACAAGCTGCACTTGTTGCAAATTTGCAATTGAAAGCAATTTTAAATCGTCCTGAAGCTCAGATGTTATTGCTAGGCTTAGCAAAAGGTAAGTGTTCGCTATTTGTTTAAAGTTTGGTCATTTCCATATGTTTACTTTTTTCGGTGTATATAAGGCAGTTTTCAAGTGCATAAAATTTACTTCACAAAATTTGTGTAGAAAATACTACAAATTATGTTTTAATTTTGTTCTTAAGAGATTCTCGTGTATTTAATACACCAATAACAATAAGTTTGAACACACTCCCTACATTTCTCAATAAATTATTCTAAACAAAAAAAAAAAAAAAACAAAAAAAAATTGGAAAAGAAATGTGCTCTTATATTTTTTTTTAGATGTTACATTCATCTCTCGCTTGTAGTTATATTTAAGATAAGATCCGAAACTGGTACCTTTAGACGACTTTTGTGTCGATACAATAAATTTAACTATTGCAGAAATTCTCCATCAAAAATAAAAATCTTATCGTATTAAAGACGTGCTATCCATTCTCTTCAATTTCAAAGGTGAGATCTCAAAACATGGCTTACTCATTCAACTTGCCAATCCTCGTTTGCCTCAACGTGATCGTGAAGCTATAACTGCTGTTTTAACTTTTACATCAGCTCAACAACAACAGCAACAACTGGAAATATTCTCGAATAATATCATTGTTAATCAATTGCAAAATTTACAAAACTTGGCCATTGTACAGCAATCTCTGGCTGCTCAGCAGCAACAACAACAAGGACTAAATAAACGTCATCAAATAAATGCTCCACATGCACCTACGCAAATATCCCACGAAGAGTTACAAACTCACGCTAATCTTATTATGCAAAACGCTCTCATGAAGCGTAAACTAGAGGAACAAACAAATATTTTGGGCATGCAGAAAATTTTGCATCTAAATGCTGTTGCCGCTGCTGCTGCTGTAGCTAAGCAACAACAACAACAACAACAACAACAACAACAACAACAACAACAACAACAACAACAACAACAACAACAACAACAAATGCAACATCAACAACAACAACAACAACATAATCAATGCCAGCAACAACAGCAGCAGCAACCTCGCGGTGGTGCAATTATGAATGGACAACATACAAACAGTCGTCATTCCGTTGGCTCCAACAGTAATGGTGGCCGACGTTTACAAGCTATGCAAAATTTATTTAATGATTCAAATGAAACACAACTAAATCAAACTTTCCAACAACAACAACAGCAATACCAACAACATGCTTATCGCAACAATCGTAATAGCAGCATGCAGCAGCAACGTCGCCGTCCCTCTGGACAAACAGGAGTTGGGCCCCAGATAAAATATTCCAATGAAGTTGAGTACAATCAACAAATGGAGCAACCAACGCATTTCCATCAGCCACCAGCACCATATCAAAACCAGAATAATCATCAAAGGAGTAACAAAATGCATTTTGCACCACAGCAGCCGGCTGTTCTATCGAGTGGTGGAGGTAAGTAAAAATATTTCCTGTTAACTGATTAACTTGGCTTCAAACTGAGTCGTTTTTGTTGCTGTTTAAAGATATAAGAATAACTTTGAAAAACAAATTTTGTTAAAGCTCTCATACTTTTTAAGAAATTATTTATCTTATTTATTTAACCCATTTTCTACCACTGTTCGATTTTTCGAACAGTTAACAGCTTAGATAACAAAAAAATTTTTAGTAGAAAATGGGTTAAAACAGTTTTTTAATTTTCATATAAAACTTACACAATTTGACCATACGAAAAATTTGAATCAATTGGAGCAAAGCCAAATTTAAGTTTTAAAATAAGTTAGTTTTACAATTTCAACATTTTTTACAAATTACAAAACAATTTACGCACTTTGGCTCTTACTGTAGCATATCCTTAGATCTGAATAATTTTAGAGATTTCTTGAGTCAATTTAACCAATATTTTTTCATATATATTATGTGCAGGAAAAATTACCGAGTTGATCGAGCATTGAAATAAAAATCTTGATAGAATGATAGCATTCTCAAGAATAAGAGGATTTTATCCTCAAATTGAGAAATAGGTTTATTCTCAAATTGATATCAAATGTTGATCTCAAGCATGTTTTAAATGTGATTTTCAAAATGTTGAGAAAAATATTAATTCTCAAATCAACCTTAAATCGAACTCAAATGTTATTATCAAACATTAATTCTCGATTTGAAAGTCACATTTGAAATGAAATTTGATAAAAAATAAAAATTCTCAAACCTTTGATTTGTGTTTGCTGGGATGTTTTGACTGGCCTTACATGTCGTCGAGCATTGTCACGAATCACTTTGTCATGTCTTTGTTGGAATTGCGGCCGATTTTCCTTCAATGCTCGTCTCAAATGCATCAATTGTAGCCGGTAGCGATCTGCAGTGATTGTTTCGTTAGGTTGGGTCAGCTCATAATAAATAACATCTAACTGATCCCACCAAATACAGAGCATGAGCTTGGAACCATGGATATTCGGCTTTGCCGTTGACGTTGAGGCATTGCTGGGGTAACCATATGATTTTTTGTACTTTGCATTATCGTAATGGATCCACTTTTCATCGCCAGTGATAATATTATGCAAAAAACCTTCCCGATTTTGCCGTTGGAGCAGCTGTTCACATGCGAAAAATTGTCTTTCGACGTCTATCGGCTTTAGATCGTACGCCACCCAATTTCCTTGTTTATGGATCATTTCCAATGCTATCAGATGCCTGCAAATGGATGCCTGATCAACTCCCAACGAATTTGCGAGTTCTTGTTGCATTTGAGATGGATCTTCATCCAGCAATGCCTCTAATTACTAATCTTCGAATTTTTTCGGATGGCCTGGACGTTCTTTATGTCAAAATTGCCACCAATTTTGAAACGTGCAAACCACTCCTGACGTGGCGTCCGTGGCGTAGTTGGTTAAAGTGCGTGGCCGCTATGTCAACGAACCTGGAGACCCAGGTTCGAACCCCAGCAGCAACAGAAAATTATTTGAATTAAAATAATTTTTCTGTACGGTCGCCACCTCTCTGCAGACAATGGCAAACCTCAGAGAGTAATCAAAATGCCATGTAAAGCTTCTTGAGAATAAGAACATTCCGTTCATCGCCGTTCGGAGTCGGCGTTAAGCCTGTAGGTCCATTTCTCGGTCAATTGTGTACAAACTTAATAACACGCACAACACAATTGATCATAAGAAGCTAGGTCAAAGTCCTTTCAAGGGCTGAAATGGCCAGTTATTTATTTTTTTTATTTTTTTTTTTAAACCACTCCTGACACGTTCTAATCGACGAAACATATTCAGGGTATGCTTTGAGGAGCAAACGATGAGTTTCGGACGTATTTTTCTTTAAATTAAACCAATAAAGTAAAACTTCTCTCAAATGCTTTTTTGTTGGCACGTAATTCGACATTTTCAACGAGATCTAAAGCTTGTGTGTATAACCAAATATTAAGTTTGACAGATCGAATTTAATGTATTTTTAGGCGCTCTTTAAGATGCAATAGCTGTTATTATCAAAAAAATAACAGGTATAATAGATATTAAGTTGGTGACGAAATTTAAATTCGGTTTTAAATACATATTTCCAATACTATTTGGCTTAGGATTTCAATTAGGTTGGTTATTAAGTAACTCCTTATTAAGTAACTCATTAACTTGTTAGCAACATCAAAATTTTTTTTTTAGATTTTTTTATAACATGAAACGATCTTTTTTAGTTAAAAAGTTATATCTATAAACATACACATATGGATGTGTATCGACATATGAGTGACTTTTACTTGATGGCCCGGAGTGTATGACAGTTGAGCAAAATAAAATTTCTTCTTTTTGCTTAATATGTTCAGACCTCTGAAGTACTAACATTAAGAGTAAGTAATTTTAATGCGAGTTCATGATTTTATTTTTTAATGAGAGTTCAGTAAATGGTTCAAAGTAATAGTACAAGCAAAATATTATTTTTTCCCTTTTTTAATTTCATTCCTTGTTTTTCATTACGTTCTCATTCAAGTTCATAACAAAATCTACAAAGAACTCATCTTGTTTACGATGTGTGCTCAAAAAATAACAGGAATTTTTATTTTTTATCCTCTTCAAAAAAGTTCCCATTTGATACGTAGGTTAACTACATACTTATTTATGTTTCGGGAATAAATATAGAAACCGAATTTTTATCTTTATTGTTTTTCGCAATATTCCCTTCTAATGCATGCATTGGAACCAATTGTCATAACATTTATCCGAATCTCTTGAGACACCTCCAAAACATAGTTTTTGATCGCATCAACGGCTTCTTCTGGCATCAAAAATCGTTATCCACACAGTTTGTCCTTCATATGCGGGCACAAAAAATAAGTCATTTGGTTCCAAATAAGAACTGCACGGCGGATGACCCATTAATTCGCTGTTTAAGTGTTCAATGCGATTTTTTGGTTGTGTGTTGGTTTAAGTGTTCAATGCGATTTTTTGGTTGCGCCTCAAGCTCGCTCGCATTATCTTGATGAAGGATCGGCGCTTGTTTATTTTTCTTATTTAAGGGATATATTTCTTATTTTTCTACGTATAGCAAAAATTAAAAATTTTTTCTTTTTCAAAATGAAAAAAAAAATCAGTTTTATTACAATAAATAAATTAATTCTTGGGGACTTATTTATTATTTTTTTTTTTTTTGGGAGTATTGAATGTGGCCACACTTTTCAAAATTAAATAACAGCTAAATAACAGGAGGTGTTTTATATAGAAATGGGTTTTATTTTGGGGCCTTATTTTTAGAATAAATCTATAAAAGTAAAAAAATCAATATTTTTGTTTTTTATCTATTAAATTAGTAAAAAATATTTTTGATTTTTGAAAATGGCTGACCCAGGTATTGTATTGTAAGAATTTTTAGCAGCCCATAGTCGTCCATAGTCGTCTTCGACTCGTAGCCTTGTTAAATCAAGTAAAAAAATTGTAAAAGCTTACAAAATTTTTAAAAGCTTACAAAAATTCTAAAAGCTTAAATCTACGGGATAACAGGGATAGGAAGATATCTAGCTGTTTCTTTTTTATAACCATAAGAAATCAAGTTGACTCAAGAAGGCAGCATAAAAATTATTTTGTTTTACTTGAATTTTTTAATGTAAATTAGACATTTCCGTATTTTTAAGCGCTCTGCGAAACTGGTATTTTAAAGTAGCATACACTTGTTAACGGCTTTGTTTTATTAAGAAATTAATTATTGTTTTGACTTTTTTAACTTATATAAAGATGTTTGTTTAACTAAGAAAACAACAAAAAACTTTAAAAATCCCTATCATAACACGATTTCGCTGTATAAATTTAGCAGGTTGGGTTAAGCTATTATCACAAAATTTTTATACCAAAAATACGAGGAATTTTATTTTATTTGAATACGTGGAGATTCAATGTTTTTCATAAGAAGAAATTCAAGACACTCCTGTAGCAATGACGCAACAATTTGCAATCGCGTATCATGGAAAAACAGCTACATTTTACTTAACACAAAATTATGTTAAAATGAGTGACTCACTTAGGCAGTTTCATGGTATTATCACCAGAAAATTGGTTTATTTATTTTTGTCAACTCTTTTTTTTTTAATTTTCAGTTGTCTCTTATCCTCATTATACTGAATGACGATAAGTTGTTTGGAATTTCAGAAACAGTTTTTGCTTTACTCGTCCCATACAACTTTACTTTTGTTTTGCATATCGTGTGTATGTGAATGCTAATGATGAAAATACTGAAGGTTTTTCTCGAGCAAAATGTAAAAATAACAATTATTACTTTATTATTGATTATGGAGTAGCAACTTGGAACGAGTTTTAATTAAATAGATAACGCTATCTTCTTGTTGAAATATGCTTTATTTATGGCATTTTTTTTCGATTTTATTAAAATATTTTTTGTATGTTTTTTTCAAGACTTGATTTCACATGTCACAAATCTCCCGTTATTATTTTTAAATACACTATACTTTCGGATCAAGTACTTTTCCGGCAAAAAGGATATTTCCTGTAGCTTCCTCTTCAATGAAGAAAATGAAAGGACGATTAACATTAAACTCCTCTATAGAGTTGCTGCCTCCAAATTTATTTTCTATTTCCACAACTGTTGCGGCAAATGCTTCGGTGCCCTTCTCATTAACATCGATGCCAGCCTTTTGGAAGATGTCCGAAACTCTCAACTTGGTAGGTAATTGAGCGCCTCTGGCCAGACCTGGCAGCGAAGCATCATCAGTGAAGATATCATTGATGCCCAATTTCATAAGGGTCTCTTTGATGTCCTTATCGTAATCGAATTTGAACTTGGGAATGGTAACTTTAACTTTGACCTCATCCATCATCCATTGCATGCGTTTCAATTGATCGTTTTCCAAATCCTGTGATAGCACATCTAAACCAGCTTTTGTTTTTGGTAAAAGTATGAACATGGAAAATTGCTTGCCCTTGTAGGGCAAACGTAAAATTTTTGCATCCAAGTTGGCCGAATCGTAATAGTAGAATGATTCAGTTTGTTCCATATACTCGACCTTTACCTGATCCATAGGCGTCCTGAAGAAAACACCAGCGAAAGTTTCATTGAACTGTCTGCGCCAAAGACCATTGAAGTAAATGACATTTGCCATCAACAACACGCTATTCTGTACATTATCCTCAGTGACCAGTTGGGGCAGGCGTCCCTTGGTAACATTGCTACACCATTTATTTATGATCTCAGCTGATTTTTGAGAATCGGCAAACTTTAAACGTTCAATATCCGTATCATAAAAATTATGCAGCAATGCGGCGTATCTTTGTTGGGGCTCAATGAACTCATCTGTATATAATTTCGTTTCCAAATTAAGCGTAAAATAAGGATTTTCCTTCTTGAGCACTGCTAAAATCTTTTTATAGAAACCGCGTACATTGTCCGGCGATCTTATGTCCGTCAGAGTGCTAATTAGCTCCTTTTGTGTTTGCGTATTATTGCCTGCTGCCTCCGAAAGCAGTGCTAAAACCAGTTTCACTGAAAAAGGCGAAATGATAACGTTCTTCTGTTGTTCCTCTAATAGAATTTCTTTGAGCAACGACCACGAGAAGTGATCGAGACGATCACTGCGGTATGGCACATAGGCATCGAAGTCATCAAAAGCATTTAATGCTGCAACATCGTAGAGTTCTTGTGGTTTCTGGCTAAAGACATCTAATGGAGTAACTTCATCTGCTAACGTGCTAGTTGTTGCTGTGGTTAAAACAACAACAACACTTAAAATTAACGCACAATTTAAGACGCAGCGATTTTTTCGTTGTATTAACATCTTGTCTATATTTAAAATAATTTTTATTTTTACTTCGCTTAACTTAAAAGTTTACTGAGCACATTGATGACCAGATAAGCAATGACTCAATAGCATTGAGAAAGCCGCATAATAAACCAGTTTCAAGCTTTCCGCTATTTAGTTTGGGATGCCCAAAGTTCTCGATGTTTGTGCGTCAAGATCGAAGCGCAAATGAGATAGCAATAAAGTCAAATTGAGTCAAAGAGGTGGTTGAGTGATTCTTGCAGCAATTCAATACGAACACAAAATAATGTAGAAGAATCATGTTTGTTATATTTGTATTGAAGTTCATAGGCACAGCCAGTTATAAAAACCAACATCGCTAGTCAAATAAGTATTGTTTAAAATTAAAACAAATAAGAGAGAGAAGATGAATGATTTAATACAATTGGGTCTTTATTGTTGACGATCTTTTATGGGAAAAAATTGTGAAAGTTTATTTGTTTATAAAAATACAAAGAGGTAGAAATATGGTAATATTTCGTTTACCTAAATTAATTTTTATATTTAGAAAATATACAAAATACACAATGATATAAATTTAAAGTATCAGGGGATGAGGGGCTATATTTTATGGAATCGATAAATTGTATTTAAAAATTATTTAAAGACTTTTGTTAGTATATTTTGAGTTTTTATTTTTTTGTTATGATGTAGTCAAGACTTTACTCTAAACGTTTATGTAGAATTAAGTTAAATTTTATTAAATTAAGTTTAACCCTTTCGACTTAAGCTAGCTAGACAATACTTTTAAAGAATAAAATCTAAAAGCTTGTTGTTTGCAAGTGTTTAACCTCAGTCACGTTAAAAAAAAGTAGTTTCTAAGAGATTCATGAACACACTTCCAATTGGTAAAGGAATACTACCGTACAGGAATCTTTAAAGATACAACCATTTAATGCCATCTAGCTAGTAGGAGAAAAATTAATTTAAACTATTTTTGAAAAATACTAGACATAGGTTTACACTATCCACATTTTTTTTAACCTCATTTCAACAACATTCTGAGATAGACAGTGGTAAATAATTGATATTCAATCTGGTCGGTTTATTTTTTTAAACTTTTAAATATAAAAGCTAAAAATAAATTTTTTCCATAAATGGTATAATTATCTGAAGCGTGATTGTATGGTTTTTATTATATTTGAACTTAAAAAGTCGAGAAAATTTTTAACATGGATGTATAGATAAGGATACAGCAAGCATTTAAGGGTTAAGGTACACTTGGAACACATTTTTATAACCAGACTTTTTTCCGATAAAAAATCTCCTTATCTAATAATCTCCTTATCTCAATCAATCGTCGCTCGCACTCGCCGAAATAAATGTTTTCTATTCTGAAAAATTTTAATTTCAATGTCGACTTTTTATTGCATCAAGAGTAACATATTCGAATATCTAAAATATTAATAGCGAGTCTTCTCACAATAATACAAAATTTTTGTCGACAAAAATGTTAAGCCAATTTATTTGAACTTAGAAGATTAAACGGGGAAGATTAATTTTACAATTAGCTTCGCATAAATTATCGGCGATAAGAAGGACCATAGCTGGCCTAAAATTAATCAACAAGCTTTCACGCAGAAATTTTTTTTAGACAACCAACGCTCAGGGAATGTCTCCTATAAATATGTGGAAGCATTGCGTTGATTCGGAAGAAGGGTCATAGTTAGTTGGGTGGGAGGGAGGTAAAGATGGAGTTAGAGCTCAAATCTGTCGTGGAACACGATAGCAAGGAGATTGTTTCACAATTTTACTGTACGACTGAAGAACGAACTATCTCGGTAATGCGAGGTTCTATTGGGCATCTAGACAATGGTGTAAAGATGGGTTTGGTGAGCTGCCTGAGTGGACCTGGGAAACAAACGAGCTGAAGGGCGCCAAGTTATGTATCTCTACCTTAAACACTTCCCATGGTAGTACCTATACAAAAAGCTTAGGCAACCAACATTGCATCGATGCTCAAGAGAGTTGACAGAAAATGAAATGATTTCATCCCCTATCAGATATATTGTAGGTTATTGAATTCGGTACAGAAGCTCCAAATTAGATCTTAATGCATCTGCTCGAATATGCGAATGGGCACCCACCATGGTCCATGCTTCGAACCCTTTCCGTGGAATAAAAACGATTTTCTGTGCATTCTCAAAGTGAGAAGGCTCATCAATTCTCAAAAAAGATCCTTTTAAAGTCTAATCCCACATTCCATTCAAAATTTTGTTAAGCAATAGGTTTCATGTTTGAAATTAAAATTAATTTCGAAACATTTCTGACAAGCTTCAGAGAATCGAGAGTACTGTTAAAAGGCGTTTTCAATAATAGGGTGAAATTAAGTTGATAGCGGCGACGCGATTTACTCAACGCGGTTTCAAAAATAAAGGCGAATATCTCTTTTTTGAGTTTATTGCTTTATTTTTTCCCAAAGAGACTGAAAAAAACATTCTTTGATATTTTCTCAGTTCTTATTAACTATTTAAATTGTTTTCAAAGTAGAATAGTTCATAATTTATTTCAATTATTTAGTACATCAGTAACATTGAATTTTGGTCTGCTTCTCTCTTGAATGAACAATGAAAGTTTCGTTAATTGTAAGGTCTCCGCAAAGACGGCTTTATACATAGTTTTTCTTCAAAATACTCTCTCGAACTATATTCCGTTAAGCAAGACTCTATTATTTCTATTCTAAAAATTTAATGAAAGAGCGGTTAAATGGTAAATATACGCCAATTCTTTTTACCGGCGATCTAAAGGTTAAGTTTATTTTCATAGTTATTATGAATTTTACACACACACAAACTCAATGTGAATTTCCAAACTAAATATGCAAATTTTCAAAAATAAGAGCATTCACCACTGAAGCAACAAATCTCGTTTTATCAAAAACTTAATTTCTATAGTGAAACTAGATAACTTTCAATCCTTATTAACTTTCAATAATTATTTATAATGTATTATACGATCTATTAAAGCTGTAGCTGAATTCGATTGTATTGTTATTTTACGTTAAATGCTTTTTTTAAAATCTTTAGAAAATCTCTACTAATTCAACCATGATGACTGAAAACAATAGATTAAATGGCGTAAAGCATAGCAAGAAACCTGAAATAATTTGGTTTATTCGGTTAAAATAGAAAACTAGCAAAGCGAGTTTTAAGTTTTTATTTCTGGAAAAATTAATAAAAAAGTATGGAAAAAACTAAGTAAAGTGAGATTTAAGTTTTTATTTCTTGGGAAAGTTATTAAAAAAGTATGGGAAAAACGAACGTAAACATACATCGTAAATGTTAAATTATTTCACACTTAATATAAACAATTACAATTTTATAATAGTGCTTTTAATAGTAACGAATCACGAGTAATATTCTTAAGTTGTTTATAATAAAAAATATTTCTAATTTTTTTTTGCAATTAATGAAAATGCATCCTGTTCACTTTTTACAACCTTTTTACTACAAAATTGATTGTGTGTTTTATCTTGGTTCCCTCATTTTTCAATGTTTCGTTAAAGAAAAGAGCAATAATAATTTGTGTCATGAAAATATTTGAACTAAAACTCGAATCATCTTATCAGTATATCCTCAAAGGTGTAAAACCAATTGTCTAAGCTTTGAGTAGATCAATAAACTAACAATAAGCCAGCATTCCTTTATGAATCCATTTAAGTCAATAATGAGGCTTTTTATCTTAAGAATAATTTTTGTTTTAATTTTTTTAAGAGCAGCTAATAGCGGATGAAACTATTAACTTTAGCGGATCGAAAGATCATAAAAAGTGAGTTAAATTATACGTGGGTAAAGAATTTAAAAAAAAAACTCTTGCGAACTATACAAATTATAAGGTCAAATAAATAAATTGCATAGTTCGTAAAAGTTGTTTTGAAATACTTTATTTCCACATATCTATCTATCTATATATATAAAAATAAGTTGCATTGTGTATGAAATTGATGTTCTCTGTAATCCGTGAACCGATTTTGTTTCTGGAATTTTTCCATGGATTTATGGTTTCCATGGTTTTTATGTATAAACGGTCTTTGAATGTGTATTGGTTCATGAATTATAGGCATTTTAGTGAACTTATACAACAATACAGGTGCGCACATATGGTGTATATGTGGAAATATTTGCAAGGGAAATTGGAAATAAATGGAATATTGGAATAATTTTGCAAGTCTCACTTTAGTTTGCATTTGCGCGAAAAATATAGACATTGTAAAAATTTTCCAACCCCTTTTTTCCATACCCATTTTTTTCCATACCCCTTTTTTTCCATACCCCTTTTTTTCCATACCCCTTTTTTCCATACCCCCCTTTACCGCCCACAAATCAATAAAAATGCTATATTTAAGACGGTTTTTTTGGTCGTATTAGACTAAAATTTGGTAAATAAGTTCGTATGGTTACTGTCGGCAACTATACTAAAACTGGGCGTGGTCTAACTATATATATACGCCAACTTTTTAGAAATCATTATTCTTGAGTTGTACATGTTTTGATAGTAAAACTTGATATGTAGATGTTATGGGCCCAAGAGGTAGTTATTATATATTTGAGCGAACATAAGAGAAGGGGGAATTTGGCCACACAGGCAAAATTTATGATATCGAATTGCTTTGGAACTAAATGTCGTATAACAATGAAGGTCTTTTACTGAAAAACTGGCACGGGCATTCGAAAACGGGGCGTGGCTCCACCCATATAAGCCAAATTTACGATACAGACTAGCTATAGAAGTAAAAGTCACTGAACATTGAAACTCAGAATGTAGATACCATTTATGATGTTCTTCTACTAGAAAAGGTGACATGCATTGGACAAGGGGGTGTGTTTCAACCCATACAAGCCAAATTTATGACACAGAAATGCTATGGAAGTAAAAGACAAAGAACATAGAAGTAAGAATGAAGTTATGACTTGGTAATATCCTGCTACTGGGAAATAAAAAATGCAAAAATTTACAATAGAGAACGCTGCTATAGACTCCAAAACTACTGAGCCGATTGAGCTCAAATTTGCGCAGTAACTATGGGGTCATTCATAAATTACGTTACCAATTTAGTAGAGAGAGCGGTTTTAAAATGTACTACGATAAGTAACGAATGAGGGGAGGGGGTCTCAGATATAGTAATGTGACCAAACATAAAAAAAAAACTCGAAAAAATTTAAATTAATACACCCCAACATTTCAAACCATTTTCATCCTGTTAACTATTGGCAAGTGTAGTAAGGGCATAATTTTTCTTTGCTTGCTTTTCGACAGTTATTTTTTCTGTTTTCGAATATGTTCTAATCAATTAATCGGCTGGACATCGAGCCATGCATGCATGCTTACGCGTTCAGCAACGGACGCTTCCTTCGGTATAGTCGTAGTTTTTATACGATTTTTTAAAGAGGTATAGTATTGACAAGTCAGCCGATTTTTACAAGTCACGTTTTCGACTTTTTATTAACAAATTGCATTTTACAAAAAGCTCATTCCATGTTGTGGATTTTTCAGTTCGTACGCATTCGAATGTAGATTTCTGTAATTTCTTCGAAGTTTTTCAGCAATTTAATGTCTTTATCGATACCTTTTCTTCTAATATTCCACATTCAGTTGATTAAACTGGATCTTTTTACAACCATTAGAAAATATTTATACTTCAGTATCGTAGCGGGCGTTATGTTAAATTGCCTATACTTACGAGGTGCTTAGCCCACCATCAAATTTCTGCGAACTTTCTTATGAACCTTTTATTTCTACCCCGAGTCAATATATAACTGACCATTTCAGCCCTTGAAAAGACTGACCGAGCTTCTTAGGATCAAATAGTGTTGTGCGTGTTAATAAATGTTTGTACACAAATGATCGAAAACGGGACCTTCTTATTTTATGCCGACTCCGAACGTCTAATGTGCATGTTTTCAAGAAGCTTTACATGCCATTATTTACTCTATGAGGTTTGCCATTGTCTGCAAAATAATTTTAATTGAAAAACTTTGTTTCATATGGAAATTGAACCAGAGTTCTCTGGCGTATGGGTCACGCACTCTACCCATTGCACCACGCCCGCCACACTTATTAATCATGTAAATAAAAATAATAAATAATAAACTGGCCATTTCAGCCCTTGAAAGGATTTTGACCGAACTTCAAAATTAAATGTTTCAAAATTAAAATAGTATTTAATGTTTGTACACAATTGATCGAGAACTCGACCTACCAGTTTTTTTCCAACTCTGAACACTTAATGTTAGCCAGTAAAAACGTTGACTTTGAACAAAACACATGCAATTTCATAAAATAGTTATTTGTATTCGATCTAAAGAATATATTAGGTCGAATAGCAAGCAGACCACCAAAAAGCAGCAATCAACAACAACAACACCAACAGCAACACCAGCAGCAGCAACAACAACAGCAACAACAACAACAGCAACAACAACAGCAACCACAAGACAGTTTTAGTCAAGTTCAGTAACCAAGATGCAAAGCGTTCTTTCTTAGAGGCAAAAAAAAAATAGTGAAAAGCGACCCGACTAAGAAAAACATTGTGTATATTAATGATTATCTCAATAGAGACACTCTGCAGCTCTTCGGCCACGCGAAGACTTTGAAAAAATTCGGTTTCAAATTTATATACACAAGGGGCAATAATATTTTTGCTAAAAAGGATGAGGGATCACGGGATGTAAAAATCCTTAAATACGAAGACGTCGACAAGCTGGTCTTGGAGGCTGCAACAACTACCATACACAGAGGGGCCCGTACTTCGATAAGGACACAACAAATTGACGCTGGCTCTGGACACGACAACGACGGTAGGCCGTCCAACATCCGCTTCCCGACCCGCGCACAATAGCCTTACAAAAAGTCATTATTTAATTTTAAATTTTAATGAATACAGAACTATCAGAACTTAGTAACTCCAACGACAACTTTATTGTTCACCTATATACGGATTTGTCAAATATTAATAACCATAAGAATTCGATTTTTGTCGTCCATCAAAACATAAGAAGTTTAAGAAGAAATTTTAATTTACTAGTGTCTAACTTAAGTGCATTCTCTCGTTTACCGGATTTCCTATTTGTCTCAGAAATTTGGATCTACTCCTCTGAAGGTAATGAATTTTCAATACCTGGCTATAATTTCTACTCTTTTCCTAACCATTCGTGTGCTTCTGGTGGTGTGGCAGTTTTTGTTAAATGTAATATTAACTGTGTATCTGTTTGCTGTAGTTCTAGTAGTGCGGATATTATTAAAATTACGTTTGACTTGGGCAATGCATGGTATACTTTTTTAGGCGTATATAGACTACATACACAACCACTTAGCGTTTTTTTAAATGACCTTGACTCGTTATTAAGCAAGGAAAATTGTCAAAACCTTTTGCTCGAAGGTGACTTTAACATTGATTTACTTTCAGTCTCTGAGTCAGTGGATATATATAACAGCATCCTAGCAAGTCATGGGCTATTTTCCTTTTTAAATGATTGTACGCGTCCTACCTCCGATACTTGTATCGATCACATAGTGGGCCGTTTCAAACAGCATGATGATTGTTATGAATGTTTTAACTTGGACTTAAATATATCGGATCATTGTATGACAGGTTTATGTTTTATTACCGAACGCGTACGTAGCACCAATAGTGTTTCGAAATCATTTATCAGGACCTACTTAATGAGACATGGGATGACGTATATAGTTCGAATGATATCACTCTAGCTTTTTCTAATTTTCTTAAAAAACTTAAAATGTATATTTATTCATCCACTAACACTGTCCCCATACGAAAAAAAAAATATTAAGTTGAAGCCTTGGATAACCACTGAACTTATCAATAAAATTAATTTAAAAAATAAGCTGAGTTAATTTACGCAGACACGAGGATAATCAGGCGCTTAAAAACAAAGTGAAAAAATTAACAAATGAAATTAAAAAAGAAGTCTACAAAGCTCGAGAAAATTTTTACGAAAAAGAATTCAGCAATTGTAAAGGTGATATTAAAAAAGAATGGCATTTGGCTAACGAATTAACTGGGAAAATTACGAAAAATAGATGTGAAATAAACTTAAAAATTAATAACTCCATTTGTTCGGAGAAGCTTAAAATTGCGGACGAATTTAATATTTATTTACTTCACTTCTCTCGAGTCAAGCTCCCTCAATTTAAACATGAATTCAAACCACAATGATATTATCAACGACATTCACGTATGTAGAAGTTTTCGTTTTGATCACATCTCTGCCTTAGAAATAATCAAAAATATTAATGCTCTCAACAACAGCAACTATTGCGATGTAGATAATATTTCAAACAACATTTTAAAAAAAATTGCGTACAACATTTCCGATATTTTAGCGTATCTATTCAATCTGAGCGTTAATACTGGTATATTTCCTCTAGATCAAAAAAAGTCTATAGTCATTCCGCTATTTAAGAAAGGTGATCGCAATGACAAACAAAATTACCGTCCAATCTCACTGGTGCCAACCATTGCTAAATTATTCGAAAAATCTATAAAAAAAAGGATGCTCGACTTCATGTCAAGTAATTCTTTACTTAGTCCGAAGCAATTTGGATTCAGGACAGGGCTATCTACTGAGGCTGCATTGTTAGACTTCTGCTCATATATTCATAAAGGCCTCGATGACAAGTTCTTCTGCTCTTCGTTATTTGTGGACATCACTAAAGCCTTTGACATGGTCGACCATAAGATACTATTAAATAAGCTTCATGCCGCGGGTTTTAGGGGTTTTATATATAAATGGTTTGAATCTTATCTTAAAGATAGATCACAAAGAGTAAAAATTGATGATACGTTAAGCAAATCTGTCGATCTGAAGCTTGGTGTTCCACAAGGTTCGGTCCTTGGACCCATTTTCTTTCTGATTTATGTCAACTCATTTTTTGTCCAAAATCTGAAAGGCAGAGTAACTGCCTTTGCGGATGATCTCGGCATTTCGTACAAATCATCGACTACTTTTAATTTAGTTTGCGACATGAATCATGATCTAGACATTATTAGGAAATGGTTTATGATACACAAGCTTATAATCAGTAAAAAAACCAAACTTATGTTTTACAACTTAACTTCGTCTTAACCCCCAAATGTGGATGTAATTTATCACGATCCCGATTGTTGTAAATTCAAAATATCCAATAATGAACCTTGCTTTGCTGATAATCTTTCCTGCAGCCCCAACTGTTTTACAATTGAATCTGTGCATCAATATAAATACTTAGGAATAATAATAGATAGCAAATTAAATTGGCATGAACACATGTTATCACTTAAAACATATCTCCGGTCTGTGGTTAGGAAATTCTATCTTCTTAATAAGGTATGTTCTGTTAAGGTATTAAAAATGTTCTATTACGGACTTTTTCATTCCAAGTTAGCTTATGGTTTAACCTGTTGGGGAGCAGCATACAGCAATATACATATTGAGTCCTTTGTTAACTTTACAAAAATGTGTCATCAGGAAAATGGCGAATGTAAATAGACTAAAGTCTTCTTTTTTTATTTTTTAAGTCTTTTAATATTTTGCCTACACGCCATTTATTTTATTTCAAAATTTTAAATGCTAATTTTGATAAAAATCACAACACCAGGATACCTCCTATTAGAAACTTTAGTCAAAGACGAGCTTACAACCTTAACGTTCCATATTACCGCACAACTAGCTATCGCAACAGCTTTCCTATTGTATCATGTCGTTTGTATAATAAGCGGCCCAATCACCTCAAATGTTTGGAATATAAAAATATTTTTTTGAGACAAGTAAAATCTTGGTTTTTTAACTTTGATATGTCTGAAATTAAATCCCTCCTTAATGCACTCATATAAAAACTATTAAAACTTAAATTTTCTTCTTATTTTGTTTTTTATATATTTGCTACCACTCTCTCTCCGTTTTTATTCCTTTTTTTCTTTTATAAACCTTTCCTGCCTTGCTTTCCTTTTTGTCTTAGCAACTGTTGACTCCACCTTTTTCTTCTCTAAACTTTTTTCTCAACATAAGTTATAACCGTGGCCATGATACAATTATAAGGTAAGCTCATATTATGATGGCTACTCAATTGAGAAATTTTGCAACAACAAAGCTGTAGAACCTACAAACGTCAAACGACAAAAGCAACAACAACAATTAGAAAAACTAAAAATTACCAGCTGATTTTGAGAACTAGCGCACCCTGCTCTCCAATATAAGCCTACCTTGTAATTGTATCATGACCGTGGCTATTTATCACAGTAATTTATTTTACTTTCAATAGCCACTACCTTTTCTCCATTCCGTTATTTGTAATAATTACAGAATATTATTGAATTTACAAGTCTAATTTATCATAAGTGTTTTCAATAATTTTATTGTTCAATTAAACTATTGTAAATCTTCTATTTATAAGTGAAATTTGTAATTACTGGAGAAATGTGAATAAATATACAATACAATACAATATTCTGCAAATTTAGTTTATTAATAAGTGCAATTAACTACAATTTCGAGCATATACCAACAACTTCTGGTTCTGTTGAATATCATTCAATAGACATCCGAGGTCAAAGACTCTTGACCGTATGACGATTAGTCTAATTTGTGAAAAAATATGGTCCGATGACATAAAAGCCTACATACTGTACATTTTTCTAGATGTTTCGATAATCTCACCTGGATAACCTTTGCTCCAAAAGCTACAATTATGCTTATTGATGTATCTATAAAGGTACGTTCCTCATCGTTGAACAAAATTGATCTAATGCCAGTTGATTTTGGGCCTATTGACGTTCAGGCTACACGTGGTTGAAGCGTACTCGTATGTCATTATAAAGCCTACCTTGTGTCATTATAAAAACACCCTTTAGTTATAAATGGTAATGATTACTTGCAACAAGCTTATAAATACATTTTCTTTTTCTATTGGATAGTTTCGTTGTGTGCATCACCAAATATATTTTAACACACTTTACCTATAAAACGCCATATTTACCTTAATTTTTATAACAATTTATTTCACATTATTTTATTGAACAAGTAGTCTGCAATAAATATACCTTTTATAGTTTATGCTTCCAAAGTACGTCTTTAAAAAAAAAAAATAAAACTCCTATTTTTACTACCTTTTTGTGTTGTGATGCAACTCTGTCAAAAGCAGACAAATGTCAAAAAATTTAAGAACATAAATAAGTTGTTTTATAACATTTTAATTTTGCACATAACACAAGTTTTTACAAAAATAATCTTAATTATATGATTAATTTGTAACGTACCATGCGAATACGTCGTCCACGTGGAATAACTGTTCCGCAATTGATGGTAGTAACTGCACTGGGATTCCTTGGTGGTATTTATATTTGGAAGCCGATTATCGTAAGATATAAGAATAAAAGCGAAGATACCAAAATTGTGGCAGATTCTCCCCAGCAATCAGTAGCAGCAACAAAGTGCGATAACAACGTTAACATATTATTAACACATATATCTATTTACATACATTTAAACCTAACATACACATTATTTTATATATATTTTTTTATTTTATTAATTTTAGATGAATTTCATTGAGGTTGCAAGACAGTTTGCAAAAACCACACCTGGTGTATTGGCCGTCGGACTGGTAACGACGCTTTCACTGTTGGGAGGATATCGTTTGGTCATTAAACCGGAGTTGGAAAGAAGGCGGCACCAGGAAGCTGAATCGTATGCAAGTTTTATCTATGAAAATGAAGTGGCTCGTGCCAAACAAAAGGAGAAATTTACCTGATTTAATTATGTACACTTCAAAATTTTACGTTTACCGATTAAATATTTCAGTTATTTTGTATATGAACTTTTTGAAAGCATAATTGTTAAAATATGGGAGTCATTCATTATCATCATTTAATTTTATATAAAATTTGTCAACTTTTGTTAAAAATTTTGAAAACGCACGCGTCTTTTCCCAGTTAAATCTGTTGTTCACAACGTGCTGTGCTTCATATAACTCAACTTTAACTTTCAACTCCCTGAACTTACTTTGCTTCTTTTACATACTACAAGAAATACTTTAAGTTAAGAACATTTTTTAAAACGAACTGCAACAATTACTGAACTGTACTAATTATTATTTTTATTGTTAAACCATTGAAATGAAATTACAAATTTAAAAATGAATCCTTAGAACATGTATTATTGAATTGTTATTTTTCTAGAAGTAAAAAAAAAACAATAGAATGAAAAGAAACTAAATATATTAATTCTGAAAAAAGAGTGAATTTTTAAATATGTCATTAAGGATTGAGCCATAGCCATGAGCATAAGCATAAATCTGTTAAGTCTTTGAGCTCTTATTTCATAGGCGTCCTTGTTAATGTTAGACATTTTTTTAATAAATTCGTATTCGTGGTCATTTATATTTTTACTCTTGCTCATTGTTGAATGTTTAAAATAAGTGATTTAAATTCGGCGTCGAATCGGAAGCAAGGAGTTAAACGCTCGTGCTGTGCCGAGACTGATTAGGATTTACAGCTCTATTCTGCTTGTTAACATAACAAGGAATTGTAAAGAAGCTCTTGTTAATGTTCTTGTTATGTAAAGTAAATTTTCGTATTCTGGCAAATCATTAACAATTTGAAAGCTCTCAAAAGCTGTTTAAGTTCACCACGCATGGTGAAAATGTAAATGCCTTAGATATAAAGCGTCAGCTGTTTTTTTATTGCTTATTTCTTGTTTATTTTGATTGCTTATGTTTATTTTTCTTCAAGTAAGATGGAAAACGTTAGAAATAAATAATTTAAGGATTGTTTACAAATGTTTTAAGTTTCAAAATTAGTTTGTTCAATAGCCAAACAATGTTTGAGTGTTTTGCAGTCTTTAAAATTTATTTTTTCTATTATCTTCATCAGTATCAATACTTAAAAGAAGTAAGAATTCATCTATTTTTTATATTTTATTTTCTTTGCACAGCATTTGTTTGGTTTAACACTGAACTATCTTTCGTTGTTAAGATGTTTTCTGACATTAACAAAATAGTAAGGAAAGGAGCTTTTAAATTATCACCAGAATACGAAACCTTAACAATTTGTTAATATTAACTATTTTGTCAATGTGGTGAGCTTAGTTAAGCTGTCAGAATAGGGCTGTTAATGTTCATAGCTCAAAAAATGTTCATAATGTATAAACTATTGAAAAATAAACTCTTCTAGGATAGGCATTCCTCATTTAAAAAAATCAGGGGAGGGGGGTGTCCGAAAAAAATTATAGAACTCTCACCGACAGAAATTGAAAAAAGTAGAAAATCTTAAAATTCTTTCATTCAATTTTGTAAATGAAATATAAAAAATTGAAAAAAAATAGTCATAACGTAAAAAAGCTGTGTGATTGTATTATAGCATGTTCAAACCGACTTCATTTAACGTGTTATTCGAAAAAAGCTTTTTTGTTTAACATCATCGTTCATACTGCTTTCACTTGTTTCAAAATGTCAGTTTATTTGTTTATATTTTGAAAGAAATAAAAAATTGTTTATTCCAAATTATAAAAAAAATAAAAAAAAAATAAAAAAAATAACAAAAAATTCAAATAAATTCAAAAATTTGTCAAATAGTAAATAAAAATTTGTCGAAGAATTTATTTGTTTACATTAAAAACATCAAATTAAAAAGCTCTTTTCATATTTGGCTGCGTTTAAAAAGCAAAAAAAGCTTTTCTGACGTTAGCAAGAACACAAACCAGTGATTTAACGAGTTTCGAAACGTGTTAAATCATTTAACACGTTAAACTTCCAACAACAATTGTACGCATATAACTTCATTAGAACTTCATTTGAGAACTCGTTTTTCGATTTAACTTCATTAAATTGATTTAACATAATTAACTGCTCGGTTTGAACATACTATTACTGTCGAGGATTTTTCAGTAGGAAGTTATCAATGCATTGTATTTCTGGCATAATTACATTGCGACAAAATTTAATGAAAAATAATATTAAAGAACTTCATCAGGACATGCGAATTGATATTTTGCCACACGTTAAACCAAACAAATTTCCATTCATTTTCCCAAATAGCCATTTTCGATTAATCAGGTCTATCGGGCATTTCGAACGAATAACTTATCTTCAGAATTTTTTCTTATTTTCGTTGTCTTGTCATGAGGTTCGCGAATACATTCACCTTTTTAAAAAATCTGCAATATTTCTTCATACATACCTTGTTTTCTTTGTAAAATAAAACCACCTTTAGACTGAACCAATCGGGAAATATTATTTATTGGAAATAATTTTGTAAAAAAATGTAGGTAATACAAATTTGTTTTCAGATATACTTCACATTAAGATCGGTTTCGTTTTACTTGAGATAATGTTTCGAGAACTGAGTAATGAAATAATTTTTATCCATTTTTCAAGCCCAAGATTAAAAATTATCTTCATGAATATAAAATAATCAAATACTATAACACCTATTATATAAGTACCTAATTTATTGTTTAAATTTATATCGTTTACCAGTAAAAAAGTTTTAACATTGAAAACAAGGACGGCTTATCGGATAGTTTATAAGTACTTTTATCGTTTATAAGTACTTACGACAGTACAGTTATCAGCATACTTCACCGCATACTTTACCGGTATACTTCACTATCATAAAATAAGGATACTTCTTCAAGATTTCCAACAGCATCTCTATTTTATCTTCAGTTCTTGGAAGAACGATCTTACCGATTCCCCTCGTAAGTATTTCCGAAACTAAATCAAAATTCATACAAGGCAACGCGTGAGGGTCAAGGGGGCGATCTTCACATGGCAACGTGTCTGACTGCCTCAACCTGGTGAGGCCAGCATTATCCATGTCGAACTCGTCTCAAGTCGACTCAAACCTCTGCGTGGTGTCCTCTAGAAACGGCAAACTGGCAACCGTTAGTTTGACGGCTAATGTGAGCGGCGGGCTCCCCCTGCCTTTAAAGGGTTGTGCGTTGGGTTTGAAGCCCACCACGTAAAAACAAAATTTCAATGAAACGCATAAGAAATAAGATAAAAATGATCCCCAAATCTGATGACGACTATCGCAAACGAAAAACTGACAATGATTTACGGATATGCACCTGGAACGTCCGAACCCTTAATTGGGATAGTGCCTCTATCCAACTGATAGATATCTTAGAAAGATACAAAGCTGATATCACTGCAATCCAAGAAATGCGATGGAAGGGACAGGGTTGCTTACGGCAAGCATCCTGTGATATCTACTACAGCGGCCATGCGGAGAAGCACGAATTTGGATGCGGATTCGTGGTTGGCAAGCGACTACGGCATCATGTCCTGCGATTCACACCTGTGAACGAACGACTTGCCATAATCCGTGTCAAGGCAAGATTCTTCAATATAAGCCTGATTTGTGCGCACGCTCCGACAGAAGACAAGGACGATGAGACCAAAGACAGCTTCTACGAGCGCCTTGAAGAGGCCTATGAGCGCAGCCCCCGCCACGACATAAAAATCGTGCTTGGTGACTTCAACGCCAAGGTGGGAAAAGAAAATATCTTTGGTCCAACAGTCGGAAAGTTCAGCCTCCACGACAATACCTCCGATAACAGAATGAGGCTGATTGACTTTGCCGCAGCGCGAAACATGGTCGTTAGTAGCACTAGATTCAAGCATCTCGATATTCATAAAGCAACTTGGCTGTCTCCTGATCAAAAGACGCGTAACCAAATTGATCACGTTTTGATTGACGGAAGGCACTCTTCCAGTGTTTTAGATGTACGCACGATCCGTGGTGCCAATATAGACTCGGATCATTATCTTGTTGCAGCCAAGATCCGTACACGCCTGTGCGCAACGAAGAATGCGCGCAATCCAGCACAGAGAAAGCTAGACGTCGAAAAGCTGCAATCAAAACAAACAGCCGAAGACTTCGCTACTCGACTCTCACTCCTGCTTCAAGAAAGCACTCCTCCGATCGACGATATATGCGCGCAGTGGAATCACATTTCCCACTCTATGCGTACGGCTGCCGAAGAGGTGATAGGCTATCACCGCCCTCGCCGAAACCAGTGGCACGACCAAGAGTGTCGCGACGCCACTGCAGAAAAAGACGCCGCCTACAAAGCCACCCTGCAGTCGGTTGTAACGCGTGCTGCTAAAGAGCGATACAAAGAGAAGAGGAGGGAAGAGAGACGCATTTTCAGGCGAAAGAAAAGGGAAGCAGAAATGTGTGAGTGCGAGAAAATTGAGATGCATGGTGACAGGAATGAGGTCCGAAAATTTTTCGAAAAAATAAGACGCCTGGCCGATGGTTTCAAGACCGGGGCCTCTTCCTGCAAGGATGAAAATGGGAATCTAGTGACAGATATCCAGAGTACACTGATGATGTGGAGGGAACACTTCTCTAGGCTTCTGAATGGTGACGACGACAACAATCCCGCCAATAGAGATGATATCCCGGAAATCCCAATTGTGGACGACAGCGTTGAAGTTCCGCTGCCCGACCATAGTGAAGTCTTGAAAGCTATAGCTTGGCTTAAAAACAACAAAGCCGCAGGAGCCGATGGCTTACCGGCTGAGCTCTTCAAGAATGGAGGCGAAGCTCTATTTAAATGCATTCATGAGCTTCTATGCAGAATATGGTCGGAAGAATGCATTCCAAACGATTGGAACCTCAGTGTGCTCTGCCCAATCCACAAGAAAGGCGATCCCACAATTTGCGCCAACTACCGTGGGATAAGCCTTCTGAATATCGCATATAAGGTCCTGTCGAGCGTTCTATGTGAAAGACTGAAGCCCATCGTAAACCAGCTGATTGGACCTTATCAGTGTGGCTTCAGACCTGGTAAATCCACCATAGACCAGATATTTACGCTACGACAAGTCTTGGCGAAGACCCTAGAAAAACAGATCGACACACACCACCTTTTTTTCGATTATAAAGCCGCCTTCGACAGTCCTATAAGGAATTATCTATACTCCGCCATGTCTGAATTTGGTATTCCTGCAAAGCTCATCCGTCTTTGCAGAATGACACTGAGCAACACCAGCAGCACAGTTAAGATCGGGAAGGATCTCACTCCTCCATTCGATACCAAACGAGGTTTCAGACAAGGTGATTCCTTATCGTGCGACTTTTTCAACCTGATGATGGAGAAGATCATCCGAGCTGCTGATTTGAGACGCAGCGGCACGATATTCTACAAAAGTATTATGCTGCTGGCGTATGCTGATGATATCGATATCATTGGCCATAATACGCGCGAAGTCAGTGCAGCATTCTCCAGATTAGCGAAAGAGTCGAGTCGAATGGGTCTTGCAGTGAACGCAGATAAGACGAAATACCTAGTGTCAACAAGTAAACAGTCCCAGCGTCTTGGAAACCACGTCACTGTTGACAACATCTCCTTCGAGGTTGTTAAGGACTTCGTCTACCTGGGATCCAGCATTAACTCTTTCAATGATGTTAGTATTGAGATAAAACGAAGGATAACTCTTGCCAACAGGTGTTACTTTGGGCTGAGTAGGCAATTGAGAAGCAGAGCCCTCTCTCGACGAACAAAACTCACGCTCTATAAGTCACTAATCATGCCCGTCCTATTATATGCAGCACAAACCTGGACGTTGAGCAGTTCTGATGAAAAGACTCTGGGAGCCTGCGAGAGAAAGATCCTTCGTAAAATCTTCGGTCCAATCTGCGTCAATGGCGAGTACCGAATTCGATGGAACCACGAGCTGTATGAGCTGTACGCTGACATCGACATAGTTAAGCGCATTAAAATCGAGCGGCTCCGCTGGCTAGGTCATGTTGAGCGAATGGAAAACGACGCTCCAGCGAAAAAAATATTCGATTCGGTGCCCGGTGGTGGTCAACGCAGAAGAGGACGCCCACATCTTCGTTGGAAGGATCAGGTGTTGGATAACCTGACCACGCTTGGTGTTTCCAACTGGCGCCAGCAAGCGCAGAACAGAAATGGCTGGCGCAATTTCTTATACGAGGCCAAAACCGACTTACGGTTGTAAGCGCCAGATAAGTAAGTAAGTAAGTAAATCAAAATTCATAATCAGTTCGTTTACATTTTTACTCTAGGACGACTGCAAATATCACTGCAACATCAACAATATCAAAAACAAAAGCAATAACAACTACAGCCAACAAATTTCAATTTTAATTTTTCTTTCTCGAGGCGCGTGTACGAGAACAATGTACATATGTTTGCATGTTCGATTCAAAAATCCATTAATATTATTGTTTTGTTGTTCGATACAAAGATTGTACAGGTTCCTACCAGAGCTGTAAAAGGATTGAATCATTTCGGAATGCACACAGTCTTAATGCATTCAAAATTTGCATCAACCAGATTGCAATCTTATGCTTCTGTTGAGTTTATTTTTTAATTTACATTTTTTGTTTAAACTTTTTTAACTTTTACAGCTCTGGTTCCTACCTTAAAAATATTTTCCATTAGCATTTAAAGTGTCTAAATTACAAAATCAAAAGACAAGGCAGTGGCTTTAACTACTCTGTTTGAATAAACGCATCATATACTTAAATTTTGACGTGACAACGTTACGTTTTACCGTGCATGTTTCCAAATACTTCGAAAAAGCATTTTTCCAAAATGTATCGGCGTTGCATGAAATTGTTACTCAATGAGTATAGGTTATCATAAAAGTAATGACACGTCAATAAAAGGTAAATTATTTGACTTTGTGACATAAATTAAATTGTGGCGTCCGTGGCGTAGTTGGTTAAAGTGCGTGGCCGCTATGTCAAAGAACCTGGAGACCCAGGTTCGAACCCCAGCAGCGACAGAAAATTATTTGAATTAAAATAATTGCAGACAATGGCAAACCTCAGAGAGTAATAAAAATGCCATGTAAAGCTTCTTGAGAATAAGAACATTTCGTTCATCGCCGTTCGGAGTCGGCGTTAAGCCTGTAGGTCCATTTCTCGGTCAATTGTGTACAAACTTAATAACACGCACAACACAATTGATCATAAGAAGCTAGGTCAAAGTCCTTTTAAGGGCTGAAATGACCAGTTATTTATTTTTTTTTATTTGACATAAATTAAAAAAGAATTAAAGACGTCATCTTTAAAAAAAGCGGAGGGGACTGACTCAGCAAAGAAAATACAAATTTGTTACATGGAATTATAACGTGCTATGTTTAGGTACTACGGTAAGGATTGGTATTAGTATTCATGACAAAAATGTTGTCATTCTTAGTACTCACTTAAATTTATCGGAATTAAAATTTTTACAGACGCATCCAAGCTTCAGAAACAGGCACTGGGAGGAATTCAATCCCAAGATCTGGAAATAGAAGCTTCCTTTAGACTCCCAAACTATTGTAGTGTCTACCAAGCTGAGATGATGGCAATATATAAAACCGCTAAGATTCTAGGTCAAAAAGACCTTAGGGGAAAGAATATATACATTTTCCCAGATAGTCAAGCTGTACTTAAAGCGCTAAACTCACATATTGATAACTCTAAAACTCTCACTGTGTGCCATAGATCTTTTAACGAGATGGTGAGGTTATTCAGGATCCACCGCATATGGGTACCTGGTCATAGGGATATACAGGGCAATAATTTGGCTGACGAATTGGGAAGGAATGGTACGACCTCGAACACCCTCTTAAGTGAGGACTTTATAACCATATCCTCACATAAACTCCAGTGCAGGAACAAAGCCTTGAGTCTTGCACAAGTACGGTGGGAACACATTGTCACATGTAGGGTAGCTAAGCTAACATGGCCCCACTACGACCTAAAACGCACTAACTACTTGAATTAAGCAGGGAACACCTTTCAAAAATAGTAGGAATCCTCATGGGTCACTGTTTAATCGGAACACATGGTCTTCGATTAGGACTAACATCAAATAATTTTTGCAGAAGCTGCAAATGTGAAGAAGAGGTAGAAATTTCCAGCACTTCCTCTGCGAATGTCCGGCGCTAAGTAAAAGGAGATTGGTAACTCTGGGTCATCCCTTCTTAAATGGACTCAACGAAGTCTCATGCCTGGAAATCAAGCATATAACAAAGTTCATCATCCGTTCGAACTGGTTTGTTGAGGAGGAAAATCTCTCATAGGTTCAACAGAGATTATGTGGTATCACAACGGGCCTGCACTGACCTAAGTCTACGAGTCGTTTGCCGGCTCAGCCATTAAAACCTAACCTAACCGAACCTAGTACTCATGACAAAAATAGACAACACATTCATGATGCCATAAAGCCGCGGAGAGAGCTCAAAAATACATCCATCATGCAACGTTGCAGTGAAGGAAGGATTTATACTTGGCCCTACGACAAGAATATGGTAAAAAAATAAATTATAATGACATCAGGCCGCGAAGGTAGCAGCTTATGCAACATTGCAATATTGTTGCATAAAATTGTAATGCGAAGAGTAGAAGTGGTACGAAAAAATTTATTTTATGACAGCAACAAATGATTCTTTGACTTGATAACGAAAAAAAAACCACACCACGGAGGCAGCCGCTCAATGCAAAAACAATGAAAAAACGTTGCATTTACTTCCGGCGCGGAAGTAAATTTTATGGAACGACATCCGGTCCTATGAGGTTGAATTTAGATTCATCTGAAAATATGGCTCTTGACCAGTCAGATTCAGTCCAATTTTGTTTTTGTTTTTAGCCTTACATTTTTTGGTTAAAAGTGGTTTTTTTTTGCTGGTTTTCTGTCCTTCATATCCATATCCTTCAGCCAATATTGGGCTTTTCGTGTAGATATGTTAATTTGATGTGATTGCTGTACCTATGCTGTAATATCACCTGCATTTTTTAAGCAATCTAAAAGATATGTTTTTAATATAATCCGGTCTTCCCTTGGATTGGTGAACTCCTTCATTATCTCTCCAATTGACCAGTTTTCTGATATTTTTTCGAATAGTGGAATAACTGTAAGAACTACAAAAATCCGAAACACACACAGATACTTTATACTTAAATGACTTAAATAGCCAATAGATATTTATTTGTTCTATCATTTAAGCAACAATTTTAATCTTGTTTTTTATTTTTATTAGTATTAAGCATAAACATTTTACATTGACTTAAATAATTTGCTTAAGAACATTTGTATTTTATACAGTAAACAATAAATTTTAATAATTCTCAATATTTTCTTTTACAAATATTTATTTATGTATGTATATAATAAATACGTGAATAAGATATAAAATATTTGAATGTAAAATTTATTTTTATATTTGCTAAAAGGTTTTCACTTAATAATTTACGCTAATATTTTTATATAGATACATTTTTTATTTATGTAGGTTTTGTCTTTTTATTATTCATTAATTTCCTATAAATTCTTGCCATAAAATCCTAAAAGTCGAATGCGCGTCGAAACGGGGCTTTTAATATGTTCCAAAATTTCCATCTGGTTGTTATTGGCGTTTTTTTATTTATTTAATGTTTGTATTTAATTTATAAATTTTATTTGTTTAATCAATTATTTAATTTATTTTTATTTTATTTTTTTTTATGATTGAATGCATTTGACAGTTTTGAATGGAAAAATTACAAAGAAACAAGAAAAATACAAAGTATATTTAAGTAACGTTGGTTTTGTGAAGATATCGAATAACTATTATTTCTATTTTCTAAGATTTATAAAAAAAAAATTGTATATTAAGGTGAACTATATATGTATGTAAATGATGTTTAGAAAGTGTCTTTGGTAAAACAGATTTAAGCTATAAGCGAAAAAAAAAAAACGAAATAATATTTTGAAAAATACAACTGTGAAAATAATGGATTTAACATAAAATTATAAACAGAAATTTATAAAACAAAACATCAATTTTAAATTTTTTCAACTAGAATAAAATTTGCATTTTCGGGCAGGCCACATAGGCCCCAACCTTAAGTGATAGGATTAAAGAAAAGTAATAATTCATAGCGAAAACACGGTACAACGGTGTTAAAAAAGCTCAAGATGGTTGATTTTAATTTTTACACAAATCAATGATGCACAAAATGGCGTTCACGTCATGGACAAAATCAAGTCTGATTTGCGTGTGAAACTACCTTAAATTTTTAGTTATAAAAACTTGGCACCAAGGTATATTTAGGAAGGTAGAGTTATTAGTTGAAATTCTCTCTTGTGGTGTGTACAGCACCTGTCAAAATCGGCTATTGGACGAATAAAAGCAAAAAAAATAACAAAATTTTCAATCAGACTTGTGTTGTTGATGAAAATTATTTAAGCGATTAAATGCCCAGAAGTTGTGCAATTTGTTAGAAGCCTTTTCAAAAAGAAAATGGCTCGTCTTTTAGTGTGCCTCTTAATGAAGCAAGACGCAATTGCTGGAACGTTGCTTGTTCCACAACATTTTCCCAATCAGCGCGGGTCTGCGAAAAGCATTTTTATAAAACGGATTTTATAAATCCTCCGGGGAATAATTGCGGTCCACTCCGGTTGAAGCCAGGAGCAGTGCCTTCCTTAGTGTTATTTTACCTTCACGATAAATACTAAAAATAAACATTCAGCACGCACAAATATGACAAATATGAATTTTAACACATTTCACAGGTTGTTTTGTTTTTTTTACGCTCTTCTTATGTTTGGCAGCTACTGTACCCACCACTCCGAGACGAGACTACCTTGTTGAATATACCTTGCTTGGAACTGGAAAATTTTCAAATGTTTTAATATTAAAAAAAAAAAAAATATTTCGGCTGTACTCATAAGAAGTTATGAATTTCTTATAAAGCCTTTATAAGGAACATATCGGAAAACGTTGTTCATAAACGTTTAATAACAATAAAAACTTACTTTAATGGCTTCATACATAAATGGGAGAAGTTTACAAATTGTTAAAACCATCTAAAAACCCTTGATAAAAAAATTTTAAAATATTTTTGTTCTTATCTGAGCACAAATATTGTCAAGAATATCAGGTGTACATCACTAGTATCAAGTCGATTCGGACCAATTTAATTTTAACGAGTCATCATTAGGCTTTCTTTTTTAGTGTGTGTCGTTTCGCTGAAGTGTAAGCATCATGGTTTTTGTATGTTCCGAACATGTCAACTTTTATGCCATCAAAACACAATTTGCGGGTATGTTTAATTTTCTACTTTTATTTGAAGAAAAATGCAGCTGAAGATAATCGAATACTGCAAGAAGCTTACGGAGAACATGCTTCATCGATTTCCACATGTGAGTTTTGATAGAAAAGTTTTAGAAGTGGTGATTTTAATATCGATAACAAAGAGCGCGAAGGACGGCCAGAAAAGTTTGAGGATGCCGAATTGAAGGTTATATTGGATGAAGACTCGTCCCAAACGCAAGAAGAACTCGCAAAAGCAATGGGAGTGACTCAACAAGCTTTATCTGTTCGCTTAAAAGCCATGGGAATGATCCAAAATGTAGAATATTGGGTGCCGAATGAATTAAAGCCGAGAGACGTTGAACGCCATTTTTCACTTATTAACAGATGCTCCAAGGGCAAAAAAGAAATGGATTTTTGCATCGTATTGTGTCTGGTGATGAAAAATAAGTTCATTACGATAACCCCAAGCGCAAAAAATCATACGGGCTGCCCGGCCATACGCCAAAATCGAGGCCAAAGTCGAATATTCACTGTGGGAAGGTCATGCTCTGTATTTGGTGGGACCAATTGGGCGTGGTGTAGTATGAGCTGCAACAACCGGGTGAAACCACCACAGGACAACTGTAACGAACTTAATTGATACGTTTGAGCTGAGCATTGAAGCAAAAACTGCCAAAATACGAGCAGAGGCACGACAAGGTAATTTTGTCAAAACATACCTGTCAAAACATACCTTGAAACGATGAAATGGGAAGTCCTACCCCACCCGCCGGATAGTCCAGACATTGCCCCTTCCGACTACTATTTGTTTTCGTCGATGACGCATGCCAAACGCAAGAACTCCAAAATTGGATCGATTCGTGGATCGCATCAAAAGACGCATCGTTTTTTCGAGATGGTATCCGAAAATTGCCACATTGAAATGGACAGTACTTTGAAAAATTAATAAGTAAAAAATTTTTCACAATAAAGCGTCCATCATGAAAAAATGCTATTAAACTTTTCTACACCAAACACATTAAATTATTTTTAAATATTTCAAAAACTAATACAATGTCCGAAAATATTTTAAATGATATTTACAAAACCTCTTATAATAGATCTATTTCCGTACTCAGTTCAAGTAAAGATCAAGTAAAGTTCGAGTAAAATTCGATTAACAGAATAATTTCGTTATTCGTCAAAATGAGAAAATTTGTAAAAAAGTACGCAGACGACTTTAAGTAAGTTTCAACCACAACAGCTGTTTTTCGACAATTGAAATTAAATAAAAATTGAACTGAAAAGTTGGTTAATTGAAAAAAAAAAAAAAATGGAAATTTAAGAAGTTACAAGTGAATTGTTCTCCAGGAGCAGGTACAACATACTTTACGAGGCTTAACAAGGGTAACATTAAGAATTGCCAAATGAATTTTGACAGTTCCATTTGAAAACTTGACATTTTCTAGCACAACGTTTTGGTGTATCTGAGCTTATTGTGTTTGAAAATTGTATTTTAGCAAAAAAATGAAATTAACACGTGAATATTATCGGGTGATGATTTTTTTTAAGGATTTTCGACGTGGATTGACAAGAAAATAATGCATCGATCAAGTTAGTTCGATTTTTGGTGATGAAGCACCGCATCCAGTGACTGTAATATGCTGGTTCCATAAGTACGAGCGTGGTCATCATTCTCTCCAAGACGAATTTCGTGAAAGTCTTCGAAGGACACGTGTTGTGGCAGAAAACATCGGTGCTGTACGTGAACTGTTGGAAACAGATCGACAGTGATATACCGTGAGATGGAGTCATCATTGGGCATTATTTGGACTAGCATACATTCGATTTTACATGAGCATTTAGGCGTAAGGAAGATTTGTCCCCGTTAGCTACCCAATAATTTGACAGTTGCTCAAAAAAGGCTCGTGTCGATTGGTGTAAGGAAATGCTGAAAAAATATAGCGGGAGTGGTTCGAAACATGTCTATGACATCAGCACAGGTATCCATGCTGGCAGCGGTAGATAAGGCGAGAGCCATAAACGGTGCACTTACGCGCATATTATCAAATATTGGTGCCCAAGGAGAAAGAAGACTCCTACTGTCAACTGTGATGACGCATATAGCAGTAGATTCCGTGCTACTATATGCGTCACCAGTATGGGCGGATGCAAAAAACACAGCAATTAAACCACTGAGAAGGGTCAACAGATTAAGTGCGTTGAGAGTAGCATGTGCCTACAGGACAGTCTCAGACGTGGCCATTGGGGTCATTGCTTGTAAGATGCCAGTTGAGGGATCAAACCCACAAGTGAAGATAGACGGCGGGAGCACGCTCGCGCTATTGAGGAATGGCAATCGCGTTGGGAGCGAGCTAATAATGGGAGATGGACGTACTAACTTATACCGTGTATCCACGATTGACTGTTGCGCAAACATGGCTCACTGGACTACTATATAACACAAGTAGTCACCAACCACGGATGTTTTCGTCAGTACCTAAACAGGTTCCACATTATAGGCGATGCTAACTGCCCAGAATGTCCTGATATACCCGAAGACGCAAATCAATTTCGGGGAAATGTAAAAAAGTGATGCAGACTTTGAGAATGCTTGAACGGGCTGATCGTGACAACTTCTCAGCACAAGAAAGCCAACACCCGACGAATCACACCATGCAGATGCCTTCTCCTGATTCCACAGTTGAAAACCCTCACAGAGGTGACAACCAAGACAGGACGGAGACAATCACAGACGATTGAGCTAAGTGCTCACGACGGACGCCTCACGGTACCGACTTGGCACCCAATGACTTCTTTGCGCTTCTCACATTAAGAAAAAAATCCGTAGAGCGTTTTTTTCTACGCCCGAACAGGTCGTTGAGGCCTTAAAAAACCTGGTTTCGGAGGTACAACTTCAGAGTGGTAAAACTGTTTAAAAAATTGGTCCAAACGAATAGTGTATCGGTCATTTTGGAAAATGTTTTGAAAATAATACTCGTAAAAAATTTTCACTGATGAACCACTGTTTTTTTCATCGTTAGGCGCAAGTATAAAAAGGCAATATCCCAGTTTTATAATTATACTGCACAGCAATTTCCAAAAAAAAACTAGGGTGACCCGACAAAAACTGATTTCATATTCGAAAACATCAAATAAAGTCGTCAAAACCAACGGATTTATTTTGCTGTTGTACAGTGTTCGTTATAAAAAAAATGAAAAATTGACAAAAATTCAACAACAAAAAATTATTTCAAACGAAAGCGGCCTACGAAATTTTTAAAATTCCCGATACTTTTCACGAACACAGCTCGTACCGTGCAATTACAAATAAAGTATATAAATTACAAAAAAAAAAAAACTTAAAAGAACTAACATGTGTTAATACATGTTGTCGCCACTGTGTTTATGCAAAAAACTTAAAATATATAGTTAAATTTAAATAAATTGCACTCAAATTAAATTTGTTTATTCTCACTCCATCATTTCATAACATTCGAATAATTTATTTACCTCACTATAAATAAAATAACACTCTAATTTAAAGTTAAATCACAAATTTTAGGTAAAAATGTTTTTTTTCTATCATAAATAAGCCAATTAAACTTAATTTAAATTTTACAAAAGAAAAGCAGCTAGAAACAAACTCAAATGGGAAGCGAACGAAAGCTGTTTGAATCCTGAAAGAAAATTAACAAAAAATTCATATATAAAAAAATAAGAAAATAAAATATTATTCAAAAGAAGAGATTGTTCAAAATATAAATTATAAAACAAACGACAATAAAACATAACCAATAAATAAATAACAACAACAAATTATGAAGAAAACAAAAGTTATGTTTTTAGTGCAAAAGCCAAAAATTACAAAAGCTTAAAAAATGAAATTAAATTAATGGATTTTTACTATGAGCTTTGATGTTTTGATATTTATTTAAATTTTAAACACTTAAAAAAAGATTTTTACTGAAAGTTTGGAAGAATTAAAAAAATGTTCACCTTCTTGCGCAGTTTTCAGCTGCTTACTTAGTTTGTTGCCTAATAATTTTATTTTACAAACACATACTTACATTGCAATATGAGGTAATAAAAAATAGAGGGAAAACAAAAGGTTAAAATAGCAGTTATAGAATAGATATATTTATTAGTAATATTTTAATAGAACATAACAGAACGGAACAGAACAGAACAGAACAAATGCATTTAAAATAGCAACAAAATTTATAAAAATTAACAATTTAACAAAATGTTAATAAATAAAATTCAGAGATATTTAAACGTATGTGTATTGTCTAAATTGTCCAAGCCTCTCAAGAAATACAGTGTTGGGCATAGAAATAGCACGCTACTGAATAATCTCGTATAATTTACAGTAAATTTTTTACATTTTGCGAAAAAATATTGTTTTTATTAAAAAACACATGTTAAATTTTGAACAAAAAAAAAAATAATATATTCCTCTTTTTTATTTTGTGCCACAAATAACTCTCAAAGATGTAAGTTGAAGTCAATATTAAAATCTGAATCTCATAGAATGAGTAATGGAAGATTCATGAGAACTACGCGCTCTTAACTTGTGAGATAAGCATGGTATTTTATTTTGAATTGACTAGACCAGGGCGATTTGAAAATTCTGTTGCTTTAGAGTCCATCCTTTCAATAAGATCCAAAAATACACTTAGGCCGTGTGCTATTCGAAAACTTTTCACTCGAATGATGAAATTTTGACATTCTGAATGGGAATGTTTGGTACTAGTGAGGTGAATATGATTGTCAAAAATTCATGTAGCCCTAGTATAAATTTTGCCAATCTGGCCGTGTGCTATTCGGAAACTTTTCACTCGTGGTAGGAGAGAATTTACTGAGTTGAATACAATTTCTGTCTGTTGAAATAAAATTGTAATTTTTGCTGTGCCAAAAGGACGATGAAATTTTGACAACTAGAAATGTTGACGTTTTAGATTTTGGTAGTGCATTAGCACAAGAATTTAATTTAATTTGCGAAATTGTTGATATATATTGAAAATTAGGGATTCTGGTTGCTATGCTGTCGGAAACACAAAATTTTTAACTGCTTTACGACTCACAAACTCACAAGTGTTTTTTTTTTCATTTTTGCTTGTGTCAAAAATTCTCTTTCCGATTGTCAAAAATTATACTAGCCCCTGGGGCTACACGAATTTTTGACAGTCATATTCACCTCACAAGTGCCAAATATTCTCTTTCAGACTGTCAAAATTTCATCATCCGAGTGAAAAGTTTCCGAATAGCACACGGCCTCTGAAAGAGAATTTTTGACACAAGCAAAAATAAAAAAAAAATAAACTCTTGTGAGTTCGTGAGTCGTAAAGAAATTCAAAATGTGCTTCTGACAGCATATTAAGCAGAAGTGGAAAATATTTGCGTGAAGTTCTGTTAATTTTCAGTATTATTAACAATTTTGCAAATTAAATTAAATTCTAGCGCTAATGCACTACCGAAATCTTAAACGTCAAGATTCCCAGCTGTCAAAATGTCATCGTCCTTTTGACACCTCAAACATGACAATTTTATTTCAGCAGACAGAAATTGTATTCAACTCAGTAACTTCTTTTCTTCCACTAGTGAAAAGTTTCCGAATAGCACACAGTCTCCGTAACAAATAGAGAGGGCCAGATATTTGATTTTTGGGGATTTTTTAACAATATTTTGACCTATTTTGGAAATATCTTCTGAACTAATAGTAGTAGAGAGGTCAAAGTACCACCTTCGGAAAGAAAATTAAATTCGTTCCCCAACCGCCAGAGACCACCTCGCGAAGTTGTAAGACAGGTACCTAAGCAATTCAAACTTCCGGAGGTCATTACTCTGTTCGATCGTTATCTCTGAAAAGGGAAACTGGACGTAAGTATGTATTTTCTACTCCAAACAACAAAAAGACTATCGAACCAATGCTATTTGTGCCTTTTGCAAAAAACCATTTTGTTTGGCCAATGATCGAATTGCATCTAAATTTATAATAAAAAAAAGAAATTTCAATTTATTGATAAAAAATTCAAAGAAATTTATTTTTTTTTCAAATAAATCAACTTTTCAACAAAATTAAATACATATGTCATAGATTTCTACTGTTGACGACGATTGCGACGTGAATAGTCGGATAGTCAAAGTGGAATTATTTTTTTTGTAAGAAAGTGGAAGGTTGCTTGCAACTTCTTCAAAAATGTTTTACCCGTAGCTCTCCTCACCCTCAAAATATTGCAACAAGAAGAAGGGAGAGAAAAAGTAAAGATTTTTCAACTTTGGGGTGGTCTGGTAGGCAAAATCTACCCTTTGAAAATTAAGTACTTTTTGAAGGCCACATTCATTCCCTTTTGAATAATACCTTGTAAGCAAAAAATCGATTGCATACTTTTTCCACGAACAATTCGAAAGTAAAAGTGTCACCGGTATTCCAGTCCATGGTGTAATAATAATAAGGTGTTAGTGAATTTGGCACTTCTCTCTCAAAATGATACATTTTTTCGCCCCGCTCCTGTCAAAAACAGCTGATGGTGAATTGGAATGAAAATAAATCAGCTAACGTGCAGTCGGTCGAAGCTCAATACCATGTCCACTTCTTTTGATGGCTATTATCAGTTGAGGTATTGAACTTCTTTCATGGCATTCGATATTTTTTTGAAGCAGTCGATGTGAATGCAAAACAATTTGCATGCTGGCCAAAGCTTCATGTCGGTGGCAACTTCCAGCGCACGTTTTTGATCAAATGGCAAGACCATTCAATGGCGAACATGGCAAATGGGCGAAGACAACTGCAATAACTTTTTGTCAACACAACACGGCACAATTAATTGAATTAAATATTTATTTAAACTTTATTCGCACAATAACCTATAAAAACTAAACACATCATCATCTAGCAAACTCAAACAAATAACACAATTTAACAACTATCAACGGCTCCTCTCTTTCGCTCACAAGTTTTTGACAGAAAGAATGCTATTCTTGGTATTGTCAAAAATTCACTAACACCTTATTATTATTACACCATGTTCCAGTCAAAGGGTTAAACAGAATTTGAACAAAACAAATTTGTTCGTCTCTCGATGCAATTTCTCACTCATTGTTGATCAATTTTTGGCTGGAAATCAAATATGTGTGTTAAATCTTTCGCCACATCACCTGATTTGGCACCGTGCGACTTATCTTTGTTCCCGATATTGAAAATGAAGTTGAAAGGATTTTTTTTTTTAACGATATTCCGACCATCGGAGTCGTAGCAAGATTTTTCTGCTCAACTTAACTCACTATGGCCCTTAGTTTGGCCTAAAGTAATACTGAAATCTAAAACAAAATGTTTATTATTTCACTGAAGATCAACCGGGAAGATTAAAATGATCACAGGTGGAAATCCTAGTGGATTAGATTTGTTTCTTATTCTGCAACGTAATATGCAAACAGAGTTTCCGTTTCCTTAATTTCTCTAAAAATATAACACAAAGCTGCTAATCATTTCTATTTATTTATTAGGTTTGACGTTTCTCTGCTAAATTTTGTGTTTTCTGCTTTGGCTGCACTGAATATGAGGCGAATAAGTAGGTTCGCAAACAGTGATAGCACAAAGAGAAAAATTCGCCAGTTATTCGACTCGAGTGAAGCATTCGATTCGCGGACGGTGATAGGGGTATAAATTAAAAATGAAAGTTACTTAAAGTAAAAATTACTTTTTCAAGTGCAAATTGACCAGTATATAATCAAATTATAATAAGATCAGTTAATTGATAAAGCTAAAATTTTGTTTGTCTTAAAAACGATTTGGCGCCCTTCAATGGCGTCTGGAGCATGATAAACACCCTTGTGCTCCCTCCTCATTCGCTACGTCACTGGCATCAGACCGCGTATTTAACACCAAACGCCTCAAAAAATCTCCTTTGACTGTCGCTCATAAAGCCAAGAGATTGAAATTTGCTGAAAAATATATTTAGTGGCGTGAAAAGTGGCTTAAAGTCTTATTTAGTGACGAGAAACGTTTTAATTTAGATGGTTCTGATGGCTTTCAGTATTATTGGCATGACAAGTTGGTCGAAAAGCAAGTTTGCATGAGTCGACCATCGTCAGGCGGTGGAGTAATGGTTTGGGCCGGTTTTGGCATAAATGGAACAACGTAAATCTCATGGGTTCCCCAAAGAATGAACTCCTCCACATACTGCGAACTCCTGGAAACGATGATGATAGAGAGGGTAGAAGAACTTTGTGGTGTAGACTTCATTTTTCAGCTGGACAACGCCGGAATTCACCGCTCTAGAGAAACGATGGACTTCTTTTGTCAAAAAAATATTAATGTTCTTGATTGGCCCGCCCGAAGCCCAGACCTTGAACCCTATTGAGCACCTTTGGGGAATCTTAGCTCGTGGTGTTTACACAAAAAGGCGACAATTTCCTTCAATGAATACACTGAGAACTGTAATAAAAGAGGTCTGAGCTGGCATACCGACTCAAACTTTCCACAACCTTGTTTTGTCCATGCCTAAAAGGTTAATCCAGGTTCTTAAACGTAACGGAAAATATACTGATTACTAAAAAAAAATTTGAAGTTTGTCAACTATGAAACGTATTTTAATTTATCTAATTATTCTAAGTTTAATAACGAGAGTTTATGTGAATTGCCACTTTAAAATATGTCTTTAGCCTTTTCAAACGAGGTTTTATATTAACATATAAATATTTAAATGATTTTTTTTTTGCCTGAATTAACCTTTTTTGAAAATAAATAAAAAAAAATTTAAAAATTTATGTGAGTTATTGGGAACTGCCAGTGTACCAGGTGTGCAAGTATGAAACTGCTGTTTACATATAAATGGTTATAATTTCAATTGTGCTTATTGGGTTATTGTTTTATCAGCTGTTTTTTATTGTGTTGACATCTAGCAGCGCTTAGAAACGAGGAACAGTAAAAGTGTTATCTGATAGAATACATTTTCAAATCGTTAAAAACGTCGAGTTTTGTGCCAGAAAACGTCTATTGAGGACATCATTGCTTTTTTGTTTCATTTTGAAAAAAAAAACCTACAGCTGAGCCTCAGCAAATGCTTGTGGGAGCATTTATCCCTTTTACATCATTTGGTCAAGAGTTGAAAGCAATTTTTTTACGTTCTCTTTTGAACTCAAAAAGTTGACGGTACGCTTGTGTTGTACCGTTCCCCCCCCCTTTCTTCTCAGCCAATTCGCCGTAATTAGACTACAAACTCGAAAAATTTCTTTCAATTCCAATGTAAAAGGGGTCATACGCAAATCATGCTCTCTCTGAAACAACTTGCAGAGATTGGTTTCGGCGGTTCAAAAAAGGCGATTTTGATGACCAAAACGAAGAACGTAGAAGGCCTCCGAAAAAGTTTAAAGATGCCGATTTGGAAGAACTGCTGGCTGAGAATGATGCGCAAACGCAACAACTAGGCATTACTCGATAAGCCATTTCTCTTCGTTTACGAGAGATGGGAAAGATTCAAAAGACGCGTTGCTACTTGCGGCTTACTCACCAGACTTGGCATCATCCGATTATCACTTGTTTGCATCGATGGGTCACGCACTTGGTGAGCAGCACTTCACTGCCAACGAAAATGTCGGAAAATGTCTCGGCGATTGGTTCGCTTCAAAAAATACAGACTTTTACTGGCAAGAGATCCACAAACTATTAGAAAGATGGAATAAATGCATAAATTCCGATGGAACATACTTTGAATGATATCTGTTGATACTTTTCGAACAAAAGCCTTTATTTCAAGAAAAAATCCGTTGATTATAATTCTTTGTTTCATGACCAATCTATATTAATAAAAATAATTTTCTGTTTGTTTAGACTACAATACAAATCTTAATGGCTGAACAGATTTAACTCAAATTCAGCTCAAATATTACTTGAATCCTAACTTAGGTTATGTCATACTAAGTTTTGACCACGCCTCATCCGCCCCTTTACAAGTAACGCAAATCTAACTACTAGCGTATTTTTTTCAAGCGAAAATGCTCGACTTATTAATTTTAAAGAAACCCTGTTATTTTGACACCAAAAACATTCACATATCTTTAAAATTGCACAAACTTCTGGTACAACGTCCTTTTCTAATAACATCGTTTCCTTAGAATAACAAAAAAACTATCAGAAATTCGTATATTTTACTTGTGATGCAAATAACTCCGTTGTTTTTGAATATATTTCATTCGAATTGTTTAAAAAAATAAAAATAAAAACAGTTTAAAAGGTACCGTTATCTTTGCGGATATATTTTAAATATTTCAGTGATTTTTTAGAGAAATGAATTTTTTTCAAAAGTTGTTTTTAATCTTTTTAAAGAATAGTTAAGCTCAAAGAATAATTTATGTGAAAAAATTATACCAATATCTCTTTCCGATCAAAAGTTATCGAAATAAATATATTTGCTCGGCCCCTCTGCATCTCTACATTATTAATCAATACAAAAACCATGGTCCTTTAATATGAGCAATCGTAATAAATTCTGAGATATCTCTTCATCACCTTTTATGGATGGAAAGTTTAATTTTTGCATATTTCCATACACTTTATGGCAAAAACTTAATTTATTCTGGCATTTGATAGTCAAAATTCGCTAAATTATAAACGAATAAAAATTTCTTCATTCTGAATTTTTAAAACCGTATTTTTTGCAATTAAAGAGATTTTTATCTTCAGCACTTTTTGGTTAAGTTGATTTTTTGCATATTTCCTAAAAAAAAAAAAAAATTTTTTTTAAAAAATTGTTCGCTCATTGCGGGAATCGATCCCAAGACCTCATGGCTTGAAAAATCACGATTGAGCCGACTAAGCTATCGAAAACATATTTTTTTAAGTTCAAATGTACTACAATAATTTTCGAATAGAAATTGCTATAATAGGAAATGACAATGACAGCAGCCTATTATATTTTTCACAAACCAAGTCTAAGTCTTATTTCCCCGAGTAACACCGGGTATATCAGCTAGTCTGCTATAAATTGATGTCAATGCTGGTTTCTCAGTACAGTAAATGAGAAGGTACATTTTTTCATTAATGAAATATATACACTACTCGATTTGCATGTCTCAGTAGTAATTCGTCGCGTCTCTAACAAAAGTTCTCCTTGGTTTTCAAGGAATGTTATGCTAGCCCTCTTGACCTCGTTGATGACTTATGTATCAAAATTAACGAAGACTTAAGTAAAACTACAGAATTGGCTTAAACTAATAAGCTTCAGCTTAACCCCTTTAAATCATGCGTCTTAGCGATTTAAAAATCTAGGTACTCTTTCTCTAGTATACCTGTCATTTATCTAAATAGTGTTGAACTAAATTTTGTTGACAAGATAAAAAATCTTGGTTATCACATTGACTCTTCACTCTCTTGCGAAAACCATATCAATTCTGTTGTTTCTAAAGCCTACTATGTGTTGCGGAACTTGAGGTGGACTGCGTCATTTGTTCCTACTGAAAGTAGAAGGAAGTTAGTCCAACAGCTCATAGTGCCAATCATCTCTTACTCAGATGTCGTATACAGCAAACTTAATTCCAGGCCCAAGATGAAGCTGACATTTAATAATGCTGTGAGGTACGTTTATGGTCTTCGAAAATTTGATCGCATAAGTCACTTGAGCAATATAGTTCTGAGCTGTAATATATGCAGTTATTTGAATGCTAGAAACTGCATATTTTTTACACAATTTAATTTATTCACAAATACCTAATTATTTATTTGAGCGATTCCAATTTTGCAGATCTAATCGAAATTTCAACCTTATAATACCACTTTATAATTATTTGAAGTCCTATAGACTGTTTTTTGTGAACGCCATCATATTGTGGAATACGTTGCCTAGTAGAATCAAAGTTATTCGAAATTAACCACCTTGATTCTTGTTGTCACCTCACCTAAGTGAGTGTGACGTGTCTCACTGTGACGCTAAATTCGTACTCTTGTTCTCACCTCACCTAAATGAGTGTGACTTGTTTCACTGTGACAAAAATTCGTATTCTTGTTGTCACTTGTCGTTGAATTTAAGTGACATTTTACTCGCGTAAATTTTTTAAGTGAGAACCAGAAAGGTATGTTATAAAATATGTTTAATTTTGGTTTTGTTTATGAAATTAACTTGAAATACCATAGATTTATTTCTGTTTAGAGTGAAGATAACCACAAGAAAGCAATTTGAGGCGATGGTGAGTTTTATAACAAACTAGTAAGAAATGATCTTCGACTGGGCCGAAGTTAAAATACCCCCACGTCCGAACCGAAGTATATTCAAAGTCTTAAGCCGTCAATAAAATGTTTATTTGTATAAAACATTTTTGTTATACCTACATAGTTTTAACAGAAAATATTCGCTTTCATTTTTTATAAAATCACTTTGTATGGGGGGTGGGTGTGGTTTTCACTCGATTTAGTTGAATTTTATACACAAAGTACATGTTATAGATCAAAGTTAATAAGCAAAATTTCAAGTCCTTATATTATTTTTTGTGGAATTTAAAGAGATTTTACCTTTTTGATGAAGTCACTTTGTATGGGAGGTAGGCGTGGTTTTTATCCGATTTGGTTGAATTTCATACTTAGAGTGCACTTTAAATATCGGAGCTCATATGCAAAATTTCAAGTCCATATATTAATTTTTGTGGAATTCTAAGAGATTTTACCGTTTTGATAAAGGCACTTTGTATGGGAGGTAGGCGTGGTTTTCATCCGATTTGGCTCATTTTCGAACTTGACCTTAGTTTTTTAGATAAAAGCTTAAATATTGAATTTCGTGATGATAGCTTGAAAATTACGGCTGTAATCGTGACGACAGACGGACAGACGGACAGACAGACGGACATGGCTAAATCGACTCGGGTGGTGATGCTGATCAAGAATATATATATTTTTCTATACCTACCACGCCTCCTTGTGGGCGTTACAAACGGAGTGACAAAATTAATATACCCCCATTTACGTTTTTTAAACGTGGGGGTATAAAAATTCATCTATCGATAAAGGCCTTAAATATACAGAAAACGGCAAAACGGCTTCCGATGGAAAGTGGCAAAAAATGGCCACTAAAATAAATAGCTTGGGTCCGACTATAAGAAAGGATGCAGGATGGTAAAAAGTAAGTAATACAGTCGTGCATATGAAGACGACGATTTAATTGTACAATTTTATTTGATTTAGGTTTGGAATGACTACAAGCTCAATCTAAGAAAGAAGTTGAGGCACAACAAGAAAGAGTAAAACTCTACCGGTGGCGGCCATTTCCGTTTGGCTCACCTGGACGCCCTAGAAGAAGTCTAAAAAATTTTTTGTCTTTGCATAAAGTCGCGCAGTGCGATGCGCACACATATGGCGTTGATGATGAGGTGGAATTACACTCCATCCGGTAACTTCAACGGGTTAGAGGCGTCCCTTAGCTTTAATCTTTTTAATTTTAAATTTGCACCATCATTGCTGTCTTCACTATTAGTATCCGAAAACCAGAACTCGAATGAACACATGTTAATTTTAATAAATAATACTTAAATAATTGCTTTTTATTTTTTTTTTACTTTAAAATTGATATTGATGCTAAAAAAATAAAAAGTCGACGCAATAAACACGACTTGCGATTTCATTTCCACATGTTCCTCACGCTCACTTCACATGACAACTAGAATACCACAATTCAAGTGACGTGAGACGAGTGTGAGACTACTCACATATGTGAGGTGACAACAAGAATCAAGCCGGTTCGGCTTATCATACATATCAGATACATATCCTTAAGTATGAAATTCTCAAATTCTTTTCATAAATCTCTTTTTTATTTCTTTTAATTGAAAATAAAATATTATTAGGAACTAAATCTAAATTTTATTCGTTTCTAATATATTGTTAAGTTAGCTTAAAGTTTCATTGATTGTATTGCTAAAAACCTTTCATTTCATACTTAGTGCATTTAAAAGTCTGTCTTCCATGTCGACATTGTTCCTAAATAAATAAATAAAAAAAACAGCGATTTCATACTTGCACACGGGTATTTGCATCACTATTGAATCGCTGTAACAAGTGTATTGCATCGGGAGGAGAATATTTGTAATAAAATTACCGAAAAATAAACAGAAATAGTGTTTTAATAAAGTTTTCTAGAGACTGCCTGGGATATTATTTGACACACCGTGTATTTATCATATCAGATTTGGACGTTTTTGAATTTTTTCCTCTTTCAAATTTCTTTTTTTTTTTTTAAAGAAAAGTTATTGACTCCAAACTTAGTTTTAAGTTTGGTAGTTTTGCTTTTTTATGTTCATAATACATTTTTGACTGTAGAAGAAGACGCTCAGACAATTTAGACAATTTGGTTCGTTCAGGTTGAATACTGTGCAAATGTGTGTGTTTGTTGTTTTAATATAGTTTTATAAAATTTTTTATTGAATTTCGATTATACGCAGTTTTATTTAGTTCTACTACATAAAATTATTGGTAACAACACTGAGGTCAGCAATAAATTGATTTGTTTCATTTAAAATGTTGTACTATCGTTCAAATTTCAACAGTTTAATAGAAATAATAGAATAGCAAAAGATATTGTTATTTGTTTGTAAGAATTGTCAATTTACAATAAATACACATATATATATATAACAAGAAGTTTTCGGAGCAGCCATCGAATAGAAGTTACAATATATTTTTTATTTTTGTTGTTGGAAGAGTTAGTATTGCATGTCAATGTGTTGTTATTTTAGTAAAGTAAGTATTTGAATTAAGTAAGATAAAATCCGCATTATTTGTGTTATGAAAAAAATAGAAATATAAAATAGAAAACGTAATTTTAGTAATTTTTTTTATTAGCCCAGCATGCAAGAAATACAACAACAAAATATTAATAATTAAGTAGAGAATTAAGTTACAATTAATTAAAAAATTTAATTAAATAAACATTAAATTTGCTTCAATCTCTTTGGTTATTACACAAACAAAAAAGAAGATAAAAAAACCAATAAATAGGATTTCTTGAAAGCGTCAAAATACATAGAATTATATAATTTACAGCCAATTAAACGCGTTCAAAGAAATTGATTCTAAAGAATTGAAATTAGTTTGAGGTTAATTTGTTTTTTTTTTTTTTTTGGTTTTTGGTTACAAAGACTAGTTAAGAGATTTAATAGGTTTATTATTTAATCACGATTTTTATAGCTAGCAAATAGACTGCGATCATCGGCCACAATCCGAATACTTACGCGATTGATTGAATTTCGGCGAGCACCGCTGCCAGAACCACTGCCGCCACCATTACTTGATGAACCATTATTGCGCCCATAATCATCGTCGTCTATGCAAATGTCCGAATCGGAGTCGGAACGACGAATTCCAACATCCTAATTGTTGATGAAGTGTAAATATGAAATGTGAATTTATAAATGATTATAATATAATGCATTAAATGAGTGAGAAAGTGAATACATGCTTGATCATAATCATAAGTTTTTGTATGAATAATTGTCCAACATATGCAAAGAACGAGTAAATGTGAGTTTTTATATTTACACCCTGTGGGGATGCTTCGTTATCATGATGTTTATTAAAACATTGCTTAAATTTCATGTAAATTTGACAAAACCTCAGAAGTGGTGAAAGATTTCCATTTTTATCACACAATTCACAAATTGAAATTTTTAGTTACAATGAGTTGTTGCAAAATTATAAATTCTTTGCTAATTAAACTATGCAATATCATTATTTACCCTTACCTAATGAAAGAAACCGCTATTTCCTAATGGTTTATGCTAGCAATTGGCCGGCAGAATAAACCCTCCAAAGGATTTCTCTGTACTATCAGAAGTATGCTATTTTCTAAAGCGGTTGCTCATTGTTAACTTGTAAGTAATAAATAAAGCACTTTGCAAATAGAGCCAATGATTTCCAGCTCGATTGAGCTCGAACAAAGCTCGAAAAAAATCGAGAAACAGTACATATTTTGTAGGGTCTGATGCTCAACCCAAGTCTCTTAAGGTGATAATTTCTGGTATTATTTACCTGTATTCAATTTTGAAACTATAGCCTACATTTGCTTCCTGTATATATATTTTTTTAAGGTTGGAACCGAGGCTTTTAGGTGTTATAATACTTTTACCTTTTCAGTAAAGTCTGCCTTGTCCGGAATGGGGTGATAGATTAGTGGGAAAGAAGAAACAATCAAGTGAAACATGTGTACGATGTTCCTAGCATGACAGGAAACTGTAGAAACATGGAATTAGAATCTGAGGCAAGTGTAATGCCGTAACCTCAGTCAACTCTAGTTATAAGGTTATCCATCTACAAACTTCTCTACCACCAACTACAACTTCAAGTCGTAAGTATTGATGAATTTTCATTTTCAGTCGATAAGAAATTAGGGAAGAAATGCAAAAAGGTTAAAGCGTTGGGCCATGGCCTGGCCGAGATTTGAACACAGGACCAGTGGTGTACTCCACTACCGAGACCACTTAATATTTGGTATTTGTACCACCGATATTTATACCACCACGCATACTTCGTAAGGGGAATATTAATTTTGTCACTCCGTTTGTAACGCCCATGAGGAGGATTGGTAGGTACAGAAAAGTTAATATATGTTATTGATCAGCATAACCAGCTGATTCGATTTAGGCACGTCCGTCTGCCTGTCCATCGTCACTAACTGCGCCTGTTCTCACGAGCAGCCTGTGCAAAACCAGGATAAAGGAAGATGGTCGCAGGCAACGGCTTCGCCCTTCCTGTGTAAATGTAGAAGGGACTACCCAGATATTGGAGTTGGTCGCCTAATCTGGGGAGTAGGTTGGACCGTTGACATACAACGGAAGCGTTATGCCTACGAGGGAATAGCAATAATCCTAAATAAATTTGCTAGCACAGAGATAGTCTTTGCCTTGGCAGAAGCACGCACACAATTCCACTGGCATATTTGCATGTCTTATGGATTAGTTAAAAATAAGGCTGGCAGTTTTACTGCAAAATTGGAGTCTTGCTGGAGTGGAAAAAATGAAGACCTACCGATTGATGTTTGACGGTCTAGAGAGGATGTATGCGATAGAACGAAAAAGCCATCTAAAGTACTTTCGGAGTGTTGAGGCCACACTATGGAACAAAATAGTCGCTAGAGTACTTTTGAAGCGTCGAGTGGAGTGGATGATTAGATGCGAAGAGACGAAATAGCTTGGCTTAGTAGTTTCAGAGTAAGGAAACTCTGGGGCGAAAAGCTGGGTAGAGTACTTTTGGAGTGTTAGGGGGACGCAATTCAAGGTGTTATCTGAGGTGTCAGATTTGGATACGAAGAGATGAAAAGAGTACCTTTAGTGTAGTTACAGTTATGAGCGATGTGTTATATGTATGTGTGTGTGAGTGTTATTCCTTTTATAAATTCCAAATTCCTTTTGCCCGAGAGACTATCATAGGGCTGGCCCTTCGGGGAGTATCGTGCTGGCTGTGGTAGCTCAACGTAGCGAGCAGACCAGCGTTGGTCGGCGTGGAGTCACGCAGTGGTTCAACCGGTTGGCAATGCCTAAATATTGCAAGAGATTTAAGATGGGTCTCGATTTCCACCAATAAATGAGGATGGTGATCCAACTAATCATTAATATATTGGTACTGTTATGAAGGCACTGTTATGAATATTCTAATATTGGTTACTATCCATACAGTATATTTTTTAGTTAAATATGCACTTAAGTTTGGTGTGTAACCGATTTTGATATTACTATGACAGGGCGTTGGTCGCAGGAAGTGGTCGGTTAGACATGACTAAATGATGTTTGGTATTAACGTCTAGAATATCTATCTGCTGGGTATAAATTCAATTAACTTTAGACTCCTTGCCAATGGGCACCGTAGAGTTAAGCCCACAGGGCAGGTGTCTACGTTTAACACTAAAAGGGTTCTGTCCGTTGTCTAGAAATATATGTTTATTTTTAGAAAAGGAAGATCGTGTTTGAAAATTACCCAAATTTAATGAAAACCGCGCCTATCTCCCACACAAAGTGACTATATAAAAATGGAAAAATCTCAAGAATTATCTAAACACTTGAAATTTGTCAAAATCAGATGAAAACCACGCCTACCATCCATAAAAATTTACTATATCTGCTATAAATTGCATTGCAATTACCTATTTCAAGAGTGTCGCATTCAGAAATACCTAAATATCGCAATTTTAACATTCGAGTTGCATGAGCGGTACCACGTTGGTTTTAATTTTGTCGACATCAGAAAGAGTGATTAATTTTTAATTAATTCAGAGGTACTTTTTTTTTAAATAAAATAAAATTTTGTGAAATCTGTACTGACATACAAACCCTCTGGGATATGGAAACATTCCCGGATATAAGCAGGAAACATTCCATAGAATGTAGGAAGCATTCCCTTTCGTTAGACTCTCAATTTCTTTTTATACAGACTATGTCATTGGAGGGAAAAATTCCGCTCCGCTGTCTTAAAAATGAATGTGGAAAAATTCCTCTCCATTGTCTTAAAAATTGATGTGGAAACAACAACAAATAAATAAAAACTATTATTGTTAGCCTGGCCGGGATTTAATACCGGGCCCCCTGGGGTTTCAGTTAAGCACGCTACCTACTCGACTACCGAGGATGCTTTATTATTCGAAATAAATTGATATTGCCCTAAATCAAGCAAAAGTTTCCACGTGCATTCCTTAAGAAGCGGTTTGGAAACAACATCAATTTAAAACTACACAAAAGTTTCCAAAAGATACGATGAGGAATGTTTCTCCATTACTTCCAATGCTACTGTTTCCACATTCTTAAAAAGGCGGTTAGGAAACAATATCAATTTAAAACTTCCCATAAGTTTCCAAAAGCTACGATAAGGACCCTATCAAAATCACATTCATTTGAATGTTTCCAAGCCTTCCAATTTTTCCTAGAGGGAAATAACCTAGGTCTAGGATCTAAGCGAATTTACCGGTCCGAAGCGTGTAATTAACTGTTCACCGAATTACAATGCTCACCGTGTAATTAACTGTTCAACAATTTGACTATAGTCAAACATGATGTGTCATAAAATCTGTTCTGAAAATAATACCTGTAAATGAAACACCCATTGTAAACCTATAGAACCATAGTTCTATAACTAAGCCAAAACTAAAACAAATCATACCTCTGAGATAGATGAACCTTTATAAAGTTAAATCGTTTTTACATGTAATGCCATATGCAGACAAAGCTGAAAAATACTTCACCTGAAAATGTTATTCCTGACACCTGGTAATACGTTAAAGAATGATAGTTTCATACACTTAATTTCAATGCTGAACTATGATGTATGGCAATATAGTTTTTTTAAAAGAAAAATTGATTGATCTTGTCCTATCTGTTGACACTAAATTGACACTATTTAAAAAGGGTTTCACAGTAACAACTTTGATTCATTGTCAATGCATCAAAAATAAAAAAAAATAAAAATAAAATAAAAATATCACTTTATAATTATCCCTCACGAACATCGAAGTTGTTTAACAAAATTATGAAAATAAACAAAATGCTGTTTGAAGAAAAAAAGGAGTACGTAGAAAAAAATGTTTAAACCAATCGGTCATATACTCTATGAAATTGAGCTGATATCGACTTTTAAAACTTTGTTTTAAGAAAAATGATTATACTTTGTATGTGCTCATGTGCAAATATTAGTCTCAGAAATCGGTACGAATTATAGATTGAAAACGACATTGGACAAACCACAAAAAAAAGCGCAAAACTTTTTAATTCAATTTCTCACATTCAAAAATATATGTAAATAACAAATATCTTGAAAGCAAAGTGTGTAAAATTTTTAAACATGACCTATAAGTGGATGAATGCATCATGTTGGACTTATTAACTACAATTTCTTTTATATCTTTATTATAAGCACAAGTGTTTTTTTATTGTGTTTAAAATTGTTATCTTGTGCCGACTGAACGAAAAATAATACAAAGAATTTTTTTGTACAATATGACAATCGAAAGTTCAGCCCCACATTGAAACCAAAAAAGATGATATTCTAACTCTAATACATCCAACATTTACCATGCATATATTTCAATAAAGTTAAAATAAAAGTTATCTGTAAAATCTTACTTGCGTCAGCTGCTCAGTTGTGGTTAGCAGCCGGGCGACTGGATTACAACACACTGGAAGTGTTTCTAAAAGTGTGGGCCGTGAGTGAGTCAGCAAAGGTTTCATGTACCTGTTTTTGATAAACATTCATAAGTTATAATGTTAATATAATTATTTTAGTTCGCTTTGACTTTTTTACTCACATTGTATCGAAATTGCCCCAAATACGTGCCAACACCGCCTTTTCGTTGCTACGTCTACAGTTAGCTGCATTAGTGTTTGCTGCTCCTCCAACACCACCCTCCATATCACCATCGATATCCTGCAAATAGCCATCAGACTAATTTTAAACCTCAAGCAGTGTCTTGAAACAAATAAATTCTAACGATATCCAGTAGGACGTGTTGATAAATTTCAAATAAACATGTTTATAATATTTAAGAAATCTAGAAACTTTGACTTGAAAAACATTCCATTCAATTTAAACGAAGTTTCATACAGTTTAAAGAGAATAAATTAAATTTCAAAATTTGAACAGACAGCTAGAGTAAGTTTTCTTGGAATTGTATTAGAAATATTTCAAAGATTGAAAGCTTATTAAAAAAAAAAAAAAAATAGCTAAATAAAGGTCGAATTTAAGTAATATTATATAGACCTCACTGGATACCGTTTAAGTTTGTTAATTATTGTATTTTGTGCTGCATAAGTTAAATAACTCATATTAAAAAAAAATTTTAACAATAAACAATGTGTTTTAAGGAATTTACAAGAAACGAAATCAATGTAAATGATATACAAACACAGACACAAGTTCAAATCAACGTTAGGGAAAAATTAAAAGAAAAATCCAATTTTGCTGTAATGGCATAAAAAGCGCTATTAGCTTGAATAAAATAAGTGAAAAAAAAAACGAATTAATAAGTATTGAACGAGTAAAAAGTAGAACAAGCAAGAACGTTAACTAAGTAAAAAAATACTCCTCACCAAGGAACTATGTCGCCTGGACATTGGCAATTGGCCCAAATTAAGTCCGGTATCGATTGACTGCGTATATGAAAATATACATACATGTACATATGTACTCAACTAACTAACTACAAGTGTAAATTTGTGGAAAACAAGTTGTTACAATGTTAAAAATGAAAATTTAAATAAAAACGAACGCGTTCAAATTAAATCATTAACAAAAATTTAAAAAAAAAAAAAACCAGAAGGAAAAGTTCGAAGTATACGAAATGAAGGAAACGAAACTAAAAGCAACAAAAGTCAATAATTTATATGAATTTTAGTTTAATCAGGGTTGAGTTAAATAAATGTTAACTGTTTTATGAAGGACTTAAAATGAAACACATACCGCAGCTGCTGTATTCTCCATGGAATTGTAAACCTTTTTTATTGGTGACATTTCATTAGCGTGGTTCATAGTTTGCGTTATATGAAAATTTTGGATTTTTGTTTAATACAGTGTTAATTATATGGCAAATTTTTCAAAAGAAAAATCAAATAGAACAAAAATTAAAAACTGCTGCCAACTTTTGAGATTATAATCCTCAATAAAAAAAAAAAAATGAATAATTAAATTAAAAAAAAAAACACTATTTATACAAAACTTAAAAGAAACATTTAGAAGTTTCAGTTATAAGATCAGTTATAAAATAAAAACACTATTTCTTAAGAAGCTTATAAGAAATCCGTTTATTTCTGGTTATACAGCTAATCTAGAGCAGAAGTTTGTAAGAAGTTGGTGTATTGCATATAATTTTGAGAACTTTATAGCTTAAGGTGTGTGAAATTCTATCGAGACCATAGCAAAAGTCAATTTCAAGAAAGGAGTAAAATTTCTATGAAAAACTAAGAAATTAAAAAAAAAAATCCCTAACCTATGGCAGCAGTTTAAAATCAACAAAAAAAAAGAGTTTAATTTAAAAATACATGCAACAAGCACTGGAGCGGTGTGTAAGGTTAACATTAAACTTGTTTAAAAGAGTGCTGTGATGAATTAATTTGTAACATAATTAATTGAGAAAGACTTGGAAAAAGTAGTTTTATACAGAAAACATTTTTTTGTTTAGATTTAGAATATATTAAGTAAGGTTAAAAATATAAGTTTGTATGTATAAGAAGAAGAAGAATTTGTAGAAAAATTATGTAAAATACTCACACTGCGAACCTGATAGTTATTTAATTGTTCAGTCTCTTCATCAACTCCAACTCTACAAAAATAGTAAAAAACTTTTTTATGACACAATAGCCGATGAATGATATTTAAACTTACGGTATTTTTAACCAATTTAGCAAAAAGTTTGAAGCTCCTCCCTGTATAACAACAGTAAAAATCACAATTAAAGATGTTGCTGTCAGCATTGTTTGCCTTGCTTCAGATACGGTGTTTCTTATGGCCAGAGCAAAGGACATGGCTCCGCGCAAACCTAATAAAAAGAGGACGCAAAGGTTATTTTTGAAAATTACTTTTTTAATATAGTTTTTATTAAAAGCTGGTTTTACTATTTGATTTTGCTTTGACATATATCTAAATACATACATTAGAAGGTTTTTGTAGCTAAACATTAATTGACTAATAAAATACGAACAAGTATTTTATTAAACCCATTTCTTCTCGAAAATAGAAGTACTGAAAAAAATATGGTATTTTTTCATCAATTCCACTTTGGAACAATTGAATCAATATAAAAAAAAGAAAAATTTTTGTGTGTTGCCATTTGCACCACATATAATGTTCCGCTGACGCAGCACTGGAATAATAAAAAAATTTATTGTTTCGAACATATGCTTTTATTTGCTCAAAATGTACAAAGTTGTTGTTCTAATTAAAAAAGATGACATCAATCGTGATATTTAACACAATCTGGGACCTGAAATCAATTTGACTGATTGTAGAGCATATTGCCAGTTGGTACATTTTCCAGGCATTGACAACAGCACTTTCAATTCTATTGGTGAATACTGACCATCACCATTTTTTTGCTTTTAGTTCTGATTCTATAGTTTGCAATGCCATTGACACATAAATCCACACGTCCCATGCCTTGATTGCACTGGTGGAAGCATTTGGTTGAGGGACTATGTTGTGCTCTTTTCCCTACGGTTGTATCTTTTTATATTCATTATTGGCTCAAGGGTACTAAAGTGGTAACAACTGTTAACTACAACGGAATTGTCATTTCATTGCCTAACAGCGAATACTTTGTTGTTGGCATCAAATCTATAATCAAATTTCCTTTTTGGGTATTTCGCTAAGGCCTTGGTTGTTTGAAGTGGGCAGAAAGCTGCTCGGTTTTCTCTCACTGTGCCAGCTGCAAAGAATTTAATTTCTGACAACAAGGTAATAAATAAAATTCTGAAGAAATTATCAAAAAACTCGAGATGGCTTTCAATAAATTTGTAACAACTTTTTCACCTAGACTCTGATTACACTGAGTTACAAAATGAAACTTTATAAAAGGTGCAGAGTTCTCGATAGTCAATCCCGAATGGATTTTGGCTGCCAATTTCAAATGTGGACTCCGTTTTTCTCCATCAGCTCGAGTTTTTGAGTTATAGGCAAAAACATGAAAATCAGTTCTTTTTCTGATAATTTTCCTATATCTATTACATTGATCTACCGATTTGTATTACGATGACGAATTTCAGTGAAGAAATATTAGACCTTTCAATTTTTGCACATAAAATTACAATATCTTTGATAGTTTTGAAGATATCGACGTTCAAAGTGGAAAAAATTTCCCAATTTTACGTAGGCTGCGCTTTTGAAACCCTGTATCTTTAATATTTTTCTACGGATTTGCAAAAACTCTTTTTTACTTGATAGAAAATCTCTCGAATTTTTAAAACATGGTTCTTCTTTTTCAATTGCTTATCAAAAAACCTTATCAAATGTACTTGAATTTCGACAAACTTAATTTTAAAAAATTTTTCTTTTTTTTAATTTCTTTGAAAAATGTAAGATAATAAAAAAAACAAAGATGTTTATTAAAATTTGAGAGATTTTCTATCAATTAAAAAAATTTTTGCAAATCCGTTGAAAAATATTAAAGATACAGGGTTTCAAAAGCGCAGCCTAGGTAAAATTGTGAAATTTTTTCCACTTTGAACGACGATATCTTCAAAACTGTCCAAGATATTGCAATTTTATATGCAAAAATTGAAAGGTCTAATATTTCTTCATTGAAATTTGTTATCGTAATACAAATCGGTAGATCAATGTAATAGATAAAGCAAAATTATCAGAAAAAGAACTGATTTTCATGTTTTTGCCTATAACTCAAAAACTGGAGCTGATGGAGAAAAACGGAGTCCATATTTGAAATCAAGAAACCAAAATAGTCTATAATCAGCTGCAAAATCTCCGGCACCAAAATGTCTGTCGGGCTGTGTTATCATTAGTCTTCTGTGAAGATCCACCATAAGGGTCGAACTGATAAATATATCCTTCAGCTGAGGCTATACACCATAGTTTCAATCCAAGCCTCACTGGTTTCCCTCTTATGAACATATAAGCATCATAAAATATGAATATAAGAACATCTCTTATGAACATCATGGATTGCTTGCTTCTGAAGGCAAGGCTTAATTCTCGGCTCCAGAAAGGGAACGAATCCGTGTGCATGTTTAAAAATGTCAACCATACTGTGGAATATGGCCATATCAATGAGGTTATGGTGTATTCAAAAAGGTGTACAAGTAATCGTACGAGACATATTTTATTTAAAAATTGTATTGCTATTTTCACGGGCGCGTACACACTCATGAACGAGAACGCCGCACAAGGCAATTAAGGCCAACAATGAAAAAAAAATCGAGTAGAGTGTTAATATTGAGCTATAATTGAATAAAGATAATCTAGCTCCTATGTGAGTTATTGGAAGTTTAATAGGTTTTTGAAATCACTTTGTCTAAAAATTATCGATTTTAGCCTAAGAAGTTCCCAAAACTGGACTTGAGCGGATCTTTCCGACGCTGATACAAATCATTTAGTTTAGCGATGTTATGGCAATGTAGATTAGGGTGTCTCAAATGAAAATTTTTTTCGAATTTCATAGTTGCTCAACCTTTGTTTGAAAGCTTATAGGGTAAAGTATTTTTGAGATTTTTTTTCAGATTTTTTGGAAGAGATTTAGAGGTCGCACTAATCGGATTTTCCCTACAAATCAGGCTTTTCGGAGATTTTTTGAATTTCAAGCATAAGTTGGTCAATAACAGACATTTTTTGAGTCATCATTTCGAAAGAAAAATATCCAAACTTTACTTTAATGTACATACTATATCAGAAGTGTTGGCAATTTTTTTGGTCATTTTGGTGTACTATATTTTATTTTTTCGTGAAATTTGTGAAATTTAAAAAAAAAACGCTTCATAATTTTTGAAAATTTCAGCAAAATGAAAAAAGTAACTATAGTTTAAAGTAGTACTACTTTTTAGTACTACTATTGTACTATAGTACTATAGTAAAACTATAGTATGGTAGTACTAAAAGTAGTACTACTTTGAACTATAGTAAAATTTTGAACAATTTAACTCTTGCCGTTCTGAAGTTATGGCCTTTTAAAGCTTTGTAACAGTTGGTTGAATCGTTACATCGTTGGTTGCTGCATCGACTATTAAATTGCTAAATATATGCAACTTGTAAACCTGCCCTTTCTAACAGCTGGGCACCTGAGCATCTTTCCGTACTCTGATACCAATCATTCAGCTTGGCGATGTTATGGCAATGTAGATGTGCTAGTGCTACTTATTGCAATGTGAGAGCTTGTTGACTTATTTTAGGCGAGCTATGACCTATATATAGTGGCGTCCGTGGCGTAGTTGGTTAAAGTGCGTGGCCGCTATGTCAACGAACTTTGGAGACCCAGGTTCGAACCCCAGCAGCGACAGAAAATTAATTCTGTGAGGTAAAGTAAGACTGTCAAATTTCCATGCAGCCATCTAAGTAAATATTTATGGTAATTACAGTTTTGGGAATAATACATGAGTAAGCTAGTTGCAAGTTGCTAGTTGTGGCGTAGTTGGTTAAACTGCGTGGCCGCTACGTCAACGAACCTGGAGACCCAGGTTCGAACCCCAGCAGCGACGGAAAATTATTTGAATAAAAATAATTTTTCTGTACGGCCGCCACCTCTCTGCAGACAATGGCAAACCTCAGAGAGTAATCAAAATGCTATGTAAAGCTTCTTGAGAATTTTAACATTCCGTTCACCGCCGTTCGGAGTCGGCATTAAGCCTGTAGGTCCATTTCTCGGTCAATTGTGTACAAACTTAATAACACGCACAACACAATTGATCATAAGAAGCTAGGTCAAAGTCCTTTCAAGGGCTGAAGTGGCCAGTTATTTATTTTTTTTTTATTTTTAAGCTAGTTGCAAGCTTCAAACGTCATTGGAGAAGGATTACGATTATATCTAGATTGGAAATCAGGCAAAGACACAGAAAATAAAAAGTAATTAACCCATATCTGAAAACTACTATACAATATTTGCAAAAATGATCAGGTGCTTACTTTAATAACGCTTATTTGGATTTTCCTACTTCTTGTCAATTTATAAAATCGTATAAAATGACCAAGGGTTACTGAAACGTTCTCTACAAATTGAGAAATAAGGTGGAGAGTGCGCTGACTGTGTTATTTTTAAGAAAATTCCTTTCAGAATGTTTGAAATGTAATATTTTAGATTCAGTCGCCACTGGGATGATCTTTATCAGTAATAATGTGACCCAGTTTAATTAAAAAGTTTATAATAAATACAATCTTATAGATTGAATCTCTTCTAAGGCATTGAAATTTAGTTGAATATTTCTAACACAAGAAACATGATTTCATGAATATAGATGTATTTGATATAAGACCAAATCTAAAGGAAAAAATAACAAAATATTTTAGTCTTAAGATAATATTTCAGGAACACAAGCTCAAATATTGTTTCAAATATTGTTGCAAGGGATTCTATTACATTAATGAATATATGAATATATAATATAAAAAAGTCTTTAAAGTTTAAAGAAATCAAAATCAACCATTGTAAGATCTATCGCACTCTTTACTAATTATTAATCGCCTCAAGAAAGTTATTAGGTTTAAGAAGTATTGTAGACGATATTAAAAAGTACTTTGTGAGTTATTATTATAGTTTTCTTTGCAATAGTTCTCTTTTATATGCCGGTCAATTAGTATATTTAGTCACTGTTAATATTTGATTTATTATTGGGTGTGATACTCACCAGCAAAGAAGAGCATATGCTGGAAATTCGATGATATTTTAGGTTTGCGGTTCAAATTTAACAGCCATGACAAAGGATAAATATTGACAGCCCGTCCAATTGCGGCACATACCTAAGAGAAAAAAAAGTAAAATATTGTTTCAATTTAAGCAAAAACTTATTCTGAAAAAACTTACAAATCCTGTGATTATAAAGACTGCATCAAAGTGATGTTTCGGGAATGTAAACATCGAAACACCAATGTAGGAGAAAATAAAGTTCTCTGCCAAAAAGTTCAATAGTTCAAAAATTTCTTTTGTTCGCGTGCGTGAGTTTTCTGAGAGATTATTGTATGTATAATGTGCCTGACAAATACCACAAAATAGAACAGCTACAACTCCGGTTAATTCAGAAGCTTCAGCTATAAGAAACGTGCTGTAGGACATGAGCACAAATAGTGCTGCCTCCAGCAAAGGAAAGTCACGAACACGAGTAAACTTGGTCAAGTGCAAAGAAGTTATGGAAAACAATAATTTTAAAAAGAAAAACAATTATTTCAATAAAAAAGAAAAAATGGAAATATTGAACATGAACTAGAAATATTTTAAGAAAGAAAATAATAAAACTAACATTATTTCAGGACTCTCAGGATTATGAAAATGTTATGATAATGAAAACATTCTACAAAATGAAAATTAAAGCACAACGTGAGAATAAAATCAAAAATGATAACTTTTTTTAAAGGATATCAATGCCGTGAAACATCCCATGGTAGCACCAATCAGTAGCGAGAGCATAAATATGCAGAAAAAATCACTCAATGATCTAAAGAAGGCATTCGTTTCGAACTCTCCTGTGCTGGAGTAGTGTTCACCATAATTTTGAATAGCGCTATTGAGAAAATTAAAAATAAATTTAGCAGATGTATAAAGTATCATTAAATAAAAGTTTACCCGCTGAGCACTATAGCGACAGCATCATTCAACACAGATTCACCAAAAACCAATGCATACAAATTTACATCGACGTGCAGATCATGAAAGATCGCAAGTATTGTTAGTGGATCTGTTGGTGATATCAACGCTCCAAAGTACAGCGTGTCCAGAAATGTAAAACTGCTGCTCAAATATTCGGGCATCAGTTTCACACAACCGTACATAATAGCGCCGATTAAGAACGCTGATAGGGTGGTGCCCAAAATGGCATATGTGAGGATAGCACCAAGATTGCGAAAGAAATATTTCTATGAAATAAAAAAGGCAACGAATTAAACAATTTCTATTTAAGTAAAACTAATTAATGGTTAACCTTCTTTAAGCTGTAACCCGCATGAAATATAATAGGCGGTAAAATGATGTTGAAGAAAATTTCCGGATCAAATGTTGCCTTCAAATCAATTTCGTTCTCGTCGACATCGTAGACTTGGCTGCGAAAAACGTACGCATAAGTTTTATTGGGAAGTGGATCCTTATCGGTGGTATTAGGCGTAAGCTTTCCGGGAAACTAATATACACAGGAAGGTAAGGTAAGAAATTATTGATCGTTGATGGTACAAAAAAATTTTAACTGACTTTTAGCCAAAGTGTATCAGGCGGCAGCGATTGATTGAACTGAGGCTGACCAGATGGCTCAACTTCTAGATGTATCAGAGGAGTCGAGGTTCCAGCAAAACGTATGATAGCTCCAACAATAAGACCTACAAAGAGGCAAAAGGACATTTTATCTGAGCGTTAAGTGGTAGTTAAATTTTAATATTATCATTTTGTCATATTCATAGATTTTGCGATAACACAGTATCGCATGATTTTTAAAATACAGAAACCATGTTTTCCATGAAAAATGTTTACTGTCGAGAATTTGCAAGCTAGAAAACAGCTGGTTTTAGGCAGTTGCAATTCGAACAATCAAACAAATTAAATAAAATTTATGTTCACAAACCGGAAGATTGACTGCTACGGTCGTCAACATATAGAAGGTATCTTAAATTTTTGTAGCAAACGTTGCCATTGGGCATTTATGACTTTTGTTATTTCTTTGTGTTGAAAATCTCCTTCCAAAAAATTTAAAAATTGGATACTTCATGTCCAATGTCTTTTTGTTTTTCATTCCACTTGAGATGTAATCAGCTGTTATCGAGGCATGCAAGTTTTTGCAAATTTTGCGTTCGTGTACTTTTTTGGGTATTTTTCTATTTGAGAGAGAATTGTGCGTTACTCTCTTGCAAGTTGCTGCTGGATATTTTTCACTGGAGAAGTACGCGAACAGACCAAATGCCAATCCTCAGAGAGTAAATAATGCCATGTAAAGCTGTTGGTGTCCGTGACATAGTTAGTTAAAGTGCGTGGCCTCTATGTCAACGAACCTGGAGACCCGGGTTCGAACCCCAGCAGCGACAGAAAATTATTTGAATTAAAAATTATTTTTCTATACGGCCGCCACTTCTCTGCAGACAATGGCAAACCTCAGAGAGTAAACAAAATGCCATGTAAAGCTTATTGAGAACAAGAACATTCCGTTCGGAGTTCTCGGTCAATTGTGTACAAACTTAATAACACGTACAACACAATTGATCATAAGAAGCTAGGTCAAAGTCCTTTCAAGAGCTGAAATGGCCAGTTATTTATTTTTTTTTAAAGCTTTTGCCAACATAAACATCAGCCGTTCGGAGTCGGCATAAAAACTAGTAGTGGCTATTCTCGGTCATGTGAATACAAACATTTAATAACACGCACAACACAATTGACCATAAAAAAATCGGACCTTGAGATCCTGTCGGGGATTATAATATATTAAAGACGTCTCTTTGTATGGAACATAGGCGTGGTTTTCATTAGATTACGTCAATTTTCAGACTGAGAACAAACCATGGTTTTGAATCCACGCAAAAACACTGCTATTTCTGTCTGTGAAACTTCGCCAAACACTCGATTTTTATTCCATTGGTTCATCTTCATCACATTGGTTTTTATTCCATTGTGAGTAATCGCGGCACCTATCTTGCGGAAAGAGATGTAGGTACAGCACTTTTTGAAATGCCTTCCGTGTCTCGCGCACTTTCAGCCGACACTCATCCAAAACTACTTTGTGGATTTTCCTCACCATTTCTGGTGTGGTCTCCTTATTTGGTCGATCACTGAGATGTTTGTCTTGACAACTCGTGCGGCCCCGTTCAAGCATTTTCACCAAATATTTTATTCTTACAAACGAAGGGGCAGACTCCCTCAGAATAGAATCTAGCTCCGGCTTGATATTGATTTAACTGAGGCCTTTCAAATTAACGTATTGTGTCTCATAACAATGACCCATTTGTTTCCATGTGTTTATGGGCGTTAAAAGGGGAGTGGCAAAATTTATGTAGCCTATGTATATGTATAGATCATAGCAGTATGTATATACATATATAGATTTTATAAAAAACCATTAAGTAGTTAAGGAGTCTATTCCAAACCTACATACATACATACATACAAACAAACACAAATATTATATAGGATATGTCAAGAAGATATGTTATAGAAATTGATCCTAGTGGGCTTATGTCTAGCCCCACCAACTTTTTTTCCCAATAGTTGCACCTTTGCACCTTGATAATGAATTTGATCATTTAATCTAACACCTACATTGCATATTTTATTATGAAAGCATTTACATCTCAGAAATTATAATTATTTATGAATAGTGGGCGTATATAGTGAGACTACACTCATTTTTAAAACATTTGCTGACAGTAAGCATGCGAACCAAACTACCAAATTTTAGTCCAATACGACCGAAGCCGTTTGAAATATGCCATTTTAATTGATCTGTGGATGTAAAAGGGGGCGTGGCAAGCCATTTTTTGTAAATTTTTTGAAAATTTTTGTAAACATACAAACTAAATTACAAATACGACCAAAACCGTTTGAAATATAGTATTACTAGCCTTTTCCCGGCGCGCGTTGCTGCACCCTGCAACTATAGGGTGTTTTTTTTAGAGGTATAGAACTTCGAATTGAAATAAAACACAAGAAAATCGTTTTAATGTCCATCAATTTGGCTTTATTGGAAGAATAATTTTATGCCATTAATGTTTAAATATGATTTCGGGAATGTGGCCGCCGCGGCTGGCTCGAATTCTACAGGTCCAATTTTCAACCACTTTTTCGAGCATATGGGGCCGTATGTCGGCAATAACGCCACGAATGTTGGCCTCCAAGTCCCCTAACGTTTCTGGTTTGTTGGCGTAGACGAGCGACTTCACATATCCCCAAAGAAAATAATCCAATGGTGTCAAATCACACGATCTTGGTGGCCAATTGACAGGTCCATTCCGCGAAATTATGCGTTAATCGAATGTTTCCTTCAATAAATCTGTGGCATGTAGCGCCGTCTTGTTGGAACCACAACTCACCCACATTCATGCCATCCAATTCGGGAACAAAATAGTCGGTTATCATGGCTCTATACCGGTTTCCATTAACGGTAACTGACTCTTCAGCATTATTTCGGAAGAAGTATGGCCCAATGACTCCACCAGCCCATAGAGCACACCAAACAGTCAGTTTTTGTGGATCTCATGTGGATTCTCTTCACTCCAAATGCGGCAATTTTGCTTGTTGACGTAGCCATTCAACCAAAAATGAGCCTCATCACTGAACAAAATTTTGCGATGTAAACTTCGCGAACTGAACCATTATTTTCGAAATAAATTTGCACGATTTGCAAGCGTTGTTCTTTTGTCAACCTGTTCATGATAAAATGGCAAACCAAACTGAACATTAATGACATTAGAGTTGCCAGATTTGACCACAAAATGCCAGTTTTATCTCTATTCGAAAAACAAACCCCTAAAAAAAACACCCTGTATATGGGAACATAATTGGTGTATTCAAAACTTTTCTTAGACTCATAGCTTGACACCACTGTCATTTTCCACTGCCCGTTACAGTTTCCCAGTAGCAGATCACCAAATAGTAACTCCATTTTGAGTTTGTATGTAAGTAGATGGACATTACCCAGTTTTAGTACAGTTGCCGACAGTGAGCATACAAACTAAATTATCAAAATTTAGCCAAATCGACGAAAACCGTAAGAAATATAGCATTTTTATTGATTTGTGGGCGGTAAAAGGGGGTATGACAGAAATTTAAACCATCTCGTACTTGAAAAAAATGTACTGCCAAAATCTCAGCTCTATCGGCTCAGTAATTTTGAAGTTTCCAGCCATCACACAGACAGCGTTTTGCTTTTTGTATATATATTTTGGATAAACATTATTGGCTATAACTTTTGATTGGCAGGAGATACTTAGATAATTTTTTCTACTAAATTAATTTTTTAGCTTGTATATTTTTTCAAAATTATAAAAACACAATATTGGAAAAAAAATTTTGTTCGAAAAAATCAAATGTAGGGCCTTGTTTTTTTAATCACACAAATGGTTTTTAATTTTTGTGGAAAATTGAAATAATTTTTTTTTATAAATGTTATAGTTTTTAAATAGAGTTGAAAATTTGCGAATTTGAATTTAAATTATTTTTACAACAAAAACAAATTTTTAGCCTTTTTTGAGGAAAACTCCAAAATTTCAGACCTATTTTGAAAAAAATATGTAAAATATATATACTCAACTAACGGTATTTTTGCAATAAGGTTTTTATAGCACTTTGATGAAGCTTTCAGACAAACAAAAATTTAACAACGTGTATAAAAAAGCAGCGGAGATATTTGAATCGAAAGTCACAAAATTAAATTTCTGATTGTCTTTTTCTCATTTTTGAGCACGATGTTGCATTAAATATATCGTTGTAGTAAAATTTTTCAGTTTTCAAGATATGTTTATGTTTTTGATGTCAAAATAACGGAAATTTTTTTTAATTTTACTAAATTTAAGAAATATTTTATATTTTGTAAATATTTGCATATGTAAAAACTAAAAATATGCGATTTTGTAAAAAATTTGTACTACAGCGCCCTATGGTGTTCAAGATAGGTCAAAAAAGATTGCAGCAAAACTCTCAACCTACAGGAAAACCACTGTATATCACTTTGCATTCTAATCACATAAGCGGTTTGTGAGTTTTAGGCAGTTTTGTAAAAAATTTGTACTACAGCGCCCTCTGGTGTTCAAGTTGGATAAAAATTGATAGCCCATAAACACGCACCGTACCAAAAAAACTTCTATACACAAATTTTCATGATAATCGGATGAGCAGTTTAGGAGTCTATTGCATAGTTACATACGACATTTAGTTCCAAAGCAATTCGATGTAATAAATTTGGCCTGTGTGGCCAAATTCCCCCTTGTCTAATGTTCGCTCAAATATATAATAACTACCTCTTGGGCCCATAACGTCTACATATCAAGTTCCACTATCAAAACATGTACAGCTCAGGAATAATAATGATTTCTAAAAAGTGGGCGTATATATAGTTAGACCACGCCCAGTTTTAGTATAGTTGCCGACAGTAACCATACGAAGTTATTTACCAAATTTTAGTCTAATACGACCAAAAAAGTCTTAAATATAGCATTTTTATTGATTTGTAGGTGGTAAAGGGGGTACGGAAAAAGGGGTATGCCTATATTTTTCGCGCAAATGCAAACTAAAGTGAGACTTGCCAAATTATTCCAATATTCTATTTATTTCCAATTACCCTTGCAAATATTTCCCCATATGTACCATATGTGCGCACCTGTATTTTTTCACACCTGTATTGTTGATAAGTTCACTAAATAATGAATTATAGTCATATTCATGGACCAATACACATATAAGGACCATTTATACAAAAAAACCTTCGTATTGACGTCACTTTTCATGGGAAATTTCCAGAAAAAAAATCGGTTCACGCATTACCGAGAACATCAATTTCATACACAATGCAACTTATTTTTATATATATAGTAGACTATTACAAACATTTAAAAAAAAAATCAGCGCAGGCGTTCTGCGATTTTAGGTATATATATCAAAACAGTGGGCGCAAAAGTGGGCGTGGTCAATTTTTCTTTCAGTAAACACTTAAATTGGATTACTACGAACATTTGAAAAAAAAAATTATCCAAATCGGTCCAGCCGTTTTCCGATTTTAGATAAATAAAAAAAAAATGGGCGCAAAAATGGGTGCAAAAGTGGGCGTGGTCAATTTTTCTTTCCGAAAAAACTTAAATTGGATTACTACGAACATTTGAAAAAAAAATTATCCAAATCGGTCCAGCCGTTTTCCGATTTTAGATAAATCAAAAAAAGTGGGCGTGGTCAATTTTTCTTTCCTTAAAAACCTAACTTGGACTAAAACGAACATTTAAAAAAAAATTATCTAAATCGGTCCAGCCGTTCTGAAGTGATGCGATTTCAACCAAACGTACACTTCTTTTTATATATATAGATTAATGATTTGTGGGCGGTAAAGGAGGGTGTGGCATCCAATTTTTCATACAGTTGCCGACAGTTAGCATACAAATTTAACTACCAAATTTTAGTCTAATTCGGCCGAAACCGTCTGAAATATAGCATTTTTATTGATTTGTGGGAGGTAAAAGGTGGCGTGGCAAAATAAATAGAGCTTATGTTCGGCGCAGTAATTGAAGGAATCATTTGATATAGGTTTTATAAAAATCCGTCAAGTAGTTAAGGAGTCTATTCCAAACATACATATATGTGACCCGGTCTACGAAAAGGGACCTTCGGTGTGAAAATATCATTTTTCACTTTTTTGGCGATTCGGATAGACTAATGTGTGCTCTTTCTAATGGCGCAAAGCAGAAGTTTCCAACTCGTAAAGAAGTTTGTCAGGAATTTTCCAAAAAAAGAGCATCTGTATTAATAGACTAAGAAATACAACTCTGTCTGCAGCTGTTTTCTCGAAAACTTGTTTTTACACCGAAGGTCCCTTTTCGTAGACCGGGTCACATATACATACAAACAAACAAAAATATTATATAATGGCATCTTGCTGTAAAACGAACGATGACTTCGGCTGAAGCCTCGTTCGTTTGCAAACGATGTCGGATAAAATTGGCTTGCTGTATTTATTCTTTGCGTCATCGTGCACTTTAACGTCGCTTACGTTACTGAAATACTCTCGACGTGAATATTTGTCAAAAGAAGCATTACCAGATAATAAAATTTCAATATTCTTCGTAAATTTTCTAAAATCCTTAAAAATTTTAATGTTAAATCATTACATCTTTTTACGTTGGCAATGCTTTTTTCCATCAGCTGTTTCATTTATTTTTGCTTGGAAATAATTGCTGACTTTTGCAGCAATCTGCAATTTGTTTTCATATATTTTGTTAAATTTGACTTAAATAGTATTTTATAATGTTTTCTGTGATAGCATTTTATAATTTTAACAACGACAGTGAAAGTGAAAGTGATAGTGATTAGCAGTGCATTTCCTGTACAAGAACCCAAAATTGCTCGCTTGTAGTTTTCTTTGTGCTGAAAACATATAAAATATTGTTAATATATGTTTTTATTATTATTTTTTATATAATAATGTTAAATATGCTTCTGAAAATGTATTTAGATTTTCTTCACAGCAACTTCCATTATTAAAATTTTTTGGACGATGGCAATTTGTTTATCGTCGTTTTTTGACATTCCGCTTCGGGTAATTTTCTTACAGCAAGCCAAATTTGTACTACTGTTACGTCGTCGTTCGTAACTGAATCAGCTGTTCTCGTTTGTGTACAATATACGTTTTACATCAAGCAAAAACAGCTGATTATTGGCTTTTGAACGAAGTCTTCGTGAAATACACGTTTCGTTCGTTTTACAGCAAGATGCTATAAGAGTAAATTGAATTTTATGTAAATTTTTTGTCCTTTTAGTCCTTAAGAATAAATATACTGCCAAGTTAAGAAATACCCTATTGTCTCTTTAAACTTTTTTGCTGGATGTGTTACTAAAACCATGTTAATCAGGTGGGCGTCCACACTGCTATTCACGAGTTTTCACCACAAAACAAGGAAGAGAAAAAAACGTGTTGACTAACGTTTAACTATCGAGGTTCCACACCCTGTGTTCTATTAGCACGTATTTCATTCGGTTAAATGTAAAAATATCTCTTTAAATATGAATCTATAATTAGTGTAGATATTAAAGAAGAGGCAATTAAAATAATATTATTGTGTGTGTAATAAATTTATTGCAAGAGTTAATATTTTACTTGTATTTTTCTTTTTTAACATAAATTAAAAAACAAAATTTATGCCATTATCATTATTAACATGCTTATATTTGATATTAAAGTTCTATTTAATTGTTTGATTAATTGATTATATTTAGTTTTAAATTATCTTTGTTTTTGCTCTTTTTGTTTTTTGCTGCTCTTGCAAACCAGGTTAAGACTTGAACATACGGCTAATGCTAGTTGTCAATCTGAACATTGGCCTGAGTCAACTTAAGAGCTCATCTCTTTATATCGATTTAAAAAGAAATGTACTTAGCAGGAATACTTTGCACCGTTCAATAATCAGATGATGCCTAAACCATAAGAATAAGAAATAGTAGCTGTACAGATTTGGATCAATGCCATTGACATAGCTAAGCCCCCAAGCTAAAGCGGACTCAAAACGAATAGACTCTTATAATGATAGCATTAAGTTGTGGGTGAATAAACTTAAGACCCAACAAGGTCACGCAAAAAATGTGTTTCACAAAAACACAAATGAATCCATTGTTTTTCATCGATGCTGATTTAAAACAGAGACATCAGCCCAATACCTCCAATACTCACCCTAATTCAACCAAACAACAGCTAAGCAAACGCTTAATGCACATCATTACGTAGTAGAATTAACAACACGACAGAGAAAAGTTTATCATTATTATACATATATAAAAAGGAATGAAATAATGACTCATACGACCAGTATTTACGTCAATTTAATGCAAAATTGCTTCAATTCTGTACAAACAAAATATAAAAAATAAAAAAAATAAAATAAAAACGGTTAATGGATTCACAAAGTAGGTTACTGATAATGTCGGTATTATGCAAAACGAATAGACATCAATTTTTTTCAATTATTTTATTATCTATTGGTAGTTGGAACAAGTCATAAACTCGAATGAAGAAAACGTATATTAAAAGCATTACATGTGAATAGTCACATTAAAATTCAACTTTTTAAGCTTGTTAAGCAAGTTGTTGACTAGGTTTGCATAAATGGGGGTTTTCCGATTCTAAAATAAATTTGTATGAACTTTGTAATACTCAGATTATTATTATTATTATTAACAGTTTATTTACAAAATAAATTTAGTGAATAAACTTAAAATAAACTAAGCCCTAACTACTATGGTCTTCAGCTTGTAATACTCAGAAAAGTGAATATTCATAGTGAAAAGTATGCAGAAATTATTTATAAAACATTTTTTTTAGCTGTGAACTAAGGATTTCAGGTGAAATACCTATTCAGTCAAGTTTGCCCTAGTTTGGAACGGGGTGATGGATTAGGGGAAGAAAGGAGCAATCTAGTGAAAAATATGTAGGGTGTTTTAAGCGTCGTGGAAGGCCACAGAAACATATGAATTTGAATCAGAGGCAAAAGTAATGCCTTTATCTCAGCCAATTCAAGATATAAGGCAATCTCATCCACAAACTTCTCTACCATCAACTACAACTCCAAGTCGTAAATATTGAGAATTTTCAATTTCAGTTGATTACAAATGAGAATAGACAACTCAGAAAGGTTAAAGCGTTGCACCATGGCCTGGACGGGAATAAAACCCGGGACCTACGGGATTAGCAGTGGAGCCCACTACTTACTCGACTACCGAGGCTGCATTACGGATATTTTCAGGAAATGGATTCAAATACTAAAATGGTTCCATGAGGAGCCTAGCGACGACATTAATTTATTTTTTTTTTATTTTTACCATATAGCCAAATATCTCACCTTTATTGTCGATCCATAAAATTTACCGTAGCGCCAATAGAAGCGAAGTTATATTTCCATGCAATGTTTTTTCAATGTTGTTGCATTTTTACTGCATTAAGCGGTTTTAACCATGGTGTCAAAAATTTTTTTTAAAATTTCGTTATGAGGTAAAAAAATGGAAACAATAGCACCTCTACTAGGTCAGTAATAATACCATGCAACAATATTGTCGCTACCTGACCACGTCATTATTAATTTTTATATATTTGTCGTAAGTCCAATTATTAATCCTTAATTTCTGGTTTACATATAACATATGACCGTGGCACATATTTGTACGTGTACTCATAAAAAATAAAAATAAATAACTGGCCATTTCAGCCCTTGAAAGGACTTTGACCTAGCTTCTTAGGATCAATTGTGCTGTGCGTGTTATTAAGTTTGTACACAATTGACCGAGAAAAGGACCTACAGGCTTAACGCCGACTCCGAACGGCGATGAACGAAATGTTCTTATTCTCAAGAAGATTTACATGGCATTTTGATTACTCTCTGAGGTTTGCCATTGTCTGCAGAGAGGTGGCGGCCGTACAGAAAAATTATTTTAATTCAAATAATTTTCTGTCGCTGCTGGGGTTCGAACCTGGGTCTCCAGGTTCGTTGACATAGCGGCCACGCACTTTAACCAACTACGCCACGGACGCCACATGTACGTGTACTCACCGAGTAATTATTCCATGCATTTGCATGTTGCATGATTGTTGTATTTTAATATTATAGCGCTGCTTCCCACGGACTCAGGATATCCTAAATTTGTAATTTAGTTTTTCGTGAAGGTTAAAACCCAGTCTTTACTGGCGTATAATATTTTTCAATATATAATTTTTTAACTTTCCTTTTAAATAAATAAAAGTTGGATAAACAAAGCACAGCTGACCGAAGTAAACTTCAACTGCTAGGTTTGTGTATTGAGTTTGTTGTATTTATTTACTCTTTTGCACAATAGCACAACAAAGAGCTCCGGATCGTGAATACCTCTAATGAATTTTATATTTATCGTGTTACGTTTTCATAACTCTTTTCTTAGTATATTTGATAATGAACAGTTAAAATAGATGTTATGAGGGTTGCTTTTTAAGTCTTGTGCCTAACCTAAAAAACCTAAGGGTTTTGAAGGCATCAACGGCCTGTTCGGGTGTAGAAAAACGCTCGTCATGCATTTTCTTCCTTATGCGAGGGAACAAAAAGAAGTCATTGGGTGTCAAGTCGGGACTGTAAGGCGGATGACCCTTCAATCGCATACTATACAATTCACAGCTGTTGGACATATTTTGGCGAAGAAAACAAGCACTCTTCCACCATGACAACTCGGCGGCGCCCGCGTCTGTGGTTACCATGGAAAGAAATCTATAGATTGGGCTACGAACTATTACCCCATCCACCATATTCTTCAGATTTAGCACCTTGCGGCTATTTCCTATTTTCAAACCTAAAAAAAAGGCTCGACGATAAGAGATTTGGGTGGAATGGAGAGATCATTACTGAAACAACCGCCTATTTTGAGGTCCTTGATAAATTCTATTATCAAGGCAGGATTAAAAAAATTTAAAGTTGCTGGACTAACTGTATTGATCTACCGGATACTACGCTGAGAAATAAAACGCTTTTTTTGCCGAAAAAAAAAATACATTTTATTCAAAAAGTCACTGACTTATCAAATTACCCTCGTATATTTAGTTACTTCTTTTAAAAGCTAATAAAATTTATAAATGTCTTATTCCCAGTCTAATGGCTTCATTTTGTATTTCTATCCGATCAATCGTTTCGTTCACAACAGTGTTCGTTCATGTTTTGGAATTTGTAAATCGAACATAAGCAAACAACGAAAACAGCTGATCAGCTAGCGAACGATGCCGTAGTACAGTTACATATTTGCAATATGTATTTCTAACGATCATTGAAACACCGAATTCAAACGTCAAAATCAAACGAATGCTTTCATGTTATCGTTGTGATGTATTCGTTGAGAAAATTTTATTTTAAAATCGATATTTTCACAAAAAAATACGTAAATAAATAAATATATGATAAAACTTAATTATATATTAACATATACAGTGTTCCGCAAAACAATAGCAACAAAATCAGTGCGCTGTTACAAAATCGTGTATCTTTTTTAATATTGGGAGCACACTAAAATTATTATAGGAACCAAAGCACATATTCATACATCATATAAAAAACAAATCATATTCAAATTTGGTTTTGTTTTTTTTTTTAAATTTAATATTAATGTGACTACATTCAATTTGTTTGAGTGCAAAACAAAAGCAACAAAACTTAAAAAATGTAAAAAGAGAACAGAAGTTCCAAAAAACAACGGTAAAAGTTCTTTTATTGTAAAGCACATGTTGTTTGTGACTCATAAACATTTAAGCTTAGATTTGTTTTTGCCCTAATTGTGCCATTGACTGTTCCATTTATAATGGCACGTGATAAATACTGTAAAACTCTTAAATAACAAATTATTTCCGAATATAAAATGGGAAAATCGCAAATATCTGTCGCGAAGCATTTTAATATTAATCGGCCAATAGATTGTAGATTAATAAAAAACTACAACATCACAAAAAACGTAACAACGGTATATTCAGGAGGGCGCCCGCGAAAAACATCGCTGCGTGATGACAGGAACATTTGTGGCGTGTCCAACCGAAATCCATTTGCCACTTCCAAAGATGTTGTTCGGACACTTGATTTAGATATCCATCACAGCACTATTCGCAGAAGAGCCGTTGAGGACAATTTAAGGAGTTACAGACCGGCAAAGAAACCTTTGCTTGCAGCTAGTCTTAAACAAACAAGTTGAGGTGTTATAATTTAAACAATTTTGTCTGAAATTTTGACAACGAGTTGCAATTTATTGTGTTTTAGACTCAGTTTTGCAAAATAGAACCTAAATTGGACCGTTAAAAAATGGAAAACCGTTTTGTTTAGCGATGAATCAAAGTTCAACTTGATTAATTCAAATGGGATGTCCACGGTATTGCGCCGCCCAAGTACACGACTTGAAGCCCGAAACTGCAAAATAAATTTTAAGCATGGAGCCGGTGATATTATGGTCTGGACTTGTTTTTCCTATGATGGAGTTGGACCATTTCATAAAATCGATGGTATTATGGACCAATTTGTATATAAAGACATTTTAGAAAGCAAGAGGCTACCACATGCGAAGTGGAATATGCCGCTTCAGAGGACGTTTCAGCACGTTAACGACCCGAAGCACACATCATAGCTTATCAAAGATTACATTATAGACAATGGGATTCAAGTCCTTGATTGGCCGGCACAATCACGAGACTTGAATCACATATAAAATCTTTTTGGGATTTTGAAAAAAAAAATTTCTGGTCGAAGGTTTTCCAATAAGACTGCACTTTATGTAGCCTTGAAACTTAAGTGGGAACAAATACCTAATACCACTATATCTAATTTAATAGAGTCGATGCCGCGCAGATGTGCTGCGGTAATCAAGAATAATGGGTCTTACACCAAATATTAATTATGTTGCTATTGTTTTGCACTCAGACAAATTGAATATAGTCACATTAATTTTAAATTTAATAAAGAAAACAAAACCAAATTTGAATAAGATTTGTTTCTTATATTTATGATGTATGAATATATGCTTTGGTTCCTTTAATAATTTTTGTGTATCCCCAATATTAAAAAAGATACAAGATTTTGTAGCAGCGGACGGATTTTGTTGCTATTGTTTTGCGCAACACTGTAAGTGCAATTTAAGTACTAAAAATTAATTAATTCAAAATTGAATACAATAGTTATTACTTTAATTGCAATATTAAAAAATAAGCAATATTTTTCAGCGCTTGTGAGGCAGCTAGACGCCAATTCAAACTTTTTTTTTATTTTTCTTCCAATTCAAATTTGGGCAGATCTAAACAGAAAAAAGAAAATTGCAGAAATGAAGAGCAACATCCAAGCAAAAGGCGATGATTTTTTTTTCGGTTAACTATAAGTAATATATAAAGAAGCAGGCCATGATATCATTCTGCTTATGTCGAAGGCAGCACAATTGTAGCCAATAGAACAACCTGCAAACACAGTTTACACCACAACCTACAATTTACCTACAACACAGACAAGAACCAAAGCATTGCCAACAACACGAAAAGTACAAAAAATGCATGAAATCTTAAAAGAAAATACAGAAAACTTCCCTAATGTTTGATATGGCAGTGCCACGTTTACTGCTTGTGTATAACAGTTTGAGTGTAAGTACCAAACATAACTTGTCAAGTGAGCTAACGATAAGCTGTGTTCGAAATACATATCTCTCAACTTCAATCCAACATCGTTCGCATAGTCATCGTTCGTTGAAGTCTTCGTTAGAAATACATAATGAAGCTATAAGTCTTACTCCCAGTCTATGTCTTCTTAGTTCTATTCTAAGCTTTAATTTAAAATTAAGAATTTAAGATATTATTTATCGAAATTATCGTACATAGATCTTCCTCAAAGCGCCAAATGGTTTGTTTGGAATTGTATGATTGCTAGTGCACCACGCTTAGAACATCCTACACGTGTTTCACTTGATTGACCTTTCCTTCCCACATTAATATATTATCTCATTTCGAACCAAGGCAAACTTGACTAAATAGGTATTCCACCTGAAATCCATGGTTCAAAGCTAAAAAAAAATTCCAGGGATGGTAATGGTAATTATGAGAATAACAGAGATGTTGCAAATGCGATTTTAACAAATTTGAAAAAAAAACTTTATTTATTTTGGCCGGCCATTGAAATTATTTGATATTTCGAAAAATTACAGTCGTACTGTATGATCAGTCAAATTACTGTAGAAAACAGCAATTACTGTGCCGTTAACATCAGTGAATTCAAGAAGCATTTGCTTTAAACTCAAGAATATTTTTTCCTAGATTCAAGTGAATTATTTGTTTGAAGTGAGAAAAAATTGCTTGATTCAAGTAAACAATTTGCTGGAAATAAAATAATTTGCTTGATTCAAGTAAGCAATTTTCTTAATACTAGAATGCACCTTCTTTTCACATACGACTTGTTGATAAAAATGTAATTGCTAAAAACATTATTAATTATTTTTATTTGTTCATGTGTGACAACTATTCTATGTATCTAAAACTAATGCCTTTGAAATTCGTGTGTTGATAATACATAACCTATCTAAAAAAAAAACTTTTGGGCAATCAAACAAAGCTCGTTAAATACTATATTCTTTGGATATTGCTTCATCGACGCGATTTAAATGATTCATTACGTTCAGGTGCATATGTTGTAAAAATAACAGATGATGATGATGATTCTGATGATAATGATACAATTTGGAAAAAAGTCAATTAAACAGAACTTAATGAAACAAAACTACAATCAGATAATATAATGTCATCAATCAAGAGCGTGCTGTTGCTTTCTAATAACAGTTCTTCATATAGTGGGAAGGTTAAAAAGAAAACCGCTGTAAAGCAAGAGATAAACATTTCGTTTTGAGTGCATATGTACATAGTTTTGCAAAATGGCCTGGTCAAATGTACAGCTATGGACAAAAGAAATAGGATCAGTTGAAAAATTTTCCCTTTTCATCATAAAACATAACAGCTGATGGAAAAATACGATTTTATTTAATATTACTTAAACCAAATTAAACATAAATATTACTTTCTTAAAGTAATAAAAAACAAAAGAAATCATTCAAGTTAAAATGACATGTACAAAAAAGAAATAGGGTGATTTTTAAAAAAATCATGAATAAGTTTAGTAGCATTACTAGTGTGACTTTTCACATCTCACTTTTGTGGCTTTCGGGGACATTCGGCCAAAATTTCGGGGACAGTCTTCAGTGAAAACGAGGACAATTCAATAATAAGTAAAAAATAAAAAAAATCGCAAAGTTTAATCCTTTTTGTATATAAAAGAATAAAGTTAGATATTGAAGATCGGCTTCTTCTACGTCTAATTATTCATTCGTATTTTTCGTTTGTTGATGATATTTATAGCTACCAGCAAATTCTTTCACCATTTCGAGCGTTTTTTTTAAGCAAGTCAAAATATTCCATACAACTGAACATCCCTGAACCCTGCCAACATTTTCAGGGGTGCCTCAAAAAAAAAAACACTCTAAAAAGAATAGTTTTTTATGCATCTTTTATGAGTACGCAATATAAAGACTTCTGAAAGAGTCTTTAATACAATTGTAAAATGCTTGCTTGAAAATAAGACTCTTGAAAGAGTCATTGTTATGTTTATTTTATGAGGACTTATTAAAAGTACTTTTAAAAGAGTCATTAATGTGATTGTTAAATGATTGCTCAAAAATGAGACTCTTCAAAGAGTCATTGTTATACTTGCTTTATCAGGACTCATTAAAAGTACTTTTAAAAGAGTATTTGGTGTGATTGTTAAATGATTGCTCAAAAATGACACTCTTTGAAGAGCCATTGTTATGCCTGCTTATAACAAAGACCCACAAAAGGATTATATATTGCATGATATATGTACAATTTTTATTTCTTTCGAAGTGAATTGTTCCAATTCGTCATTATTTATCTTTCAGTCGTTAAACGAGCAGTTGAGGAACTTGCTGCATCGGATATAGAAGTACATTAACATGAGACTTATGACTCTTAAAAGAATAATTTATATGGGTTCTAAAAGAGTCTTAATTATGAGTCTTTAAAGAGTACATACATGATTCTTAAAAGAATATTTAGCATGAGTCTTAAAAGAGTCTTAGTTTTGAGTCCAAAATGAGACATTATTATGAATCATATTTTGGAGCCCACAACCTACGAAAATGTATTCATAAAACAGTATTTTTTGAGCGTATTATGACGAGAAATACTCATTTATATGGGTCTTAAAAGAGTATTTTAAGAGTCGTAATGTTTTCTGGGTCATTTCACGAATATGATTCTTTATTTTTAAGGTGTGTTTATTCTTGGTGATGGGTTTATTCTTTCGTCGGTTTATCAAAAAAGGTTTGTCAAAAAGGCTTGTTCGAATGAAGCAGATATATCTATTGCTTTTCTGGTACATCTCCTAAAAGTTTTTACTTCCTGTTTTTTGTCGCAAAATGTTTGAAGCACTCAATCCAGAATATCAAATGGTGTCTTGTCCAGTTTCCATCCCTGAATTTTTCATCAGTTATAAATTTCGACAAATAATTGAACTGATGAATAAAAAATTTCTCGCAGACTTCGGGGACACCGAGACAAGTGCCAAAATTCACACACTAAGCATTACCCTTATTAGTAGTTACTTCTCAACATCTTTTCGGCCTTAAGTCCACCAAAGCCCGGCGAGTGCTTTTCGGAATAGCATACCAAGCTTGTCGAGCTTTTGCCCACAACTTCGTCTTTTTTGTTTTAATTGATCTAATTTTCTCTTCATTACTATTTTCTATAAATTATCTATCGGATTTAGGTCCGAAGATTGAGCTGGCCAAGCCGTTCCACATTATTGTCCGTAAACCATTTCTTTGTTACATCCGAAGTGTTTTTCATGTCGTTATCTTGCTGAAATTAGCATTTTAATGGCATATCCCGTTTAGCATAAGGAAACATGTCTGCCTTCAAGATACGAACCTAAAGATTTTTATCCATTATTTGCGTGATCCAATACACAGGCCCAACACTATACAGTGCGTCTACTGTACCAAAAAAAAATATCCCCATACCATTACATTGCTACCTCCATGTTTGAATGTTTTTGTGGTATAGCGATGTTTATATTCGGTATTTCTTTGACGTCTTATCCAAGTTTTTCTATCACTACCTATTAAATTAATTTTTGTTTCGTCCGACCATACAATGTTGCACCATTTTTTCCGTTAACTGAGCGATTTTACCAATCTGAATGCGATTTTACGAATGCTAATCAGTTTTTCCTATATCTCTTAGTCAGCATTGAAACTTTTAGTGATGATCTTCCGAAAAGATTTTATTTTTACTAAACGCCGTCTAACAGTTCTGATAGAAACTGGAATTCATAACTCTACTTGAATGACTGCAGCAGATTTAAAAGGATCCCGACTTGAAACCAGCTTAATATGAATATAATCTTCTGCAGTTGTTTTTCGTGGTCTAGCCCTTTTTAATTGTTGTTTTTGTGCCAGCAAAGCATGGCAAATTTTTGTTATCAAATTATTCTGGCTCTTTTCTGTTGGCTTCTGTCCTCACTTCATAGCTTCTTTATGATGGAACGCTCCTCGTTCGAGCAATGGCTGCCACGAATAATTTTGTTCTATTTTTTATATAATTTTTATTTACAGTGTCATAAATTATCCAAAACGGAGATCGAATGATACTTTCAAAAGCTATTATGTAACAAAATAAGTAATTTTAACCCTCTGCAGCTGACGTGCTCCAAATTTAACAATATACCTGACGTGGGGTCTAGCAGACCACACTTTTTAACTGATTTTCTATGATAAAGTGTCTGACTGTAACTTTCTTGATATTATTCCATATGACAGCTAATAATTTTAAGCTAACATAAGAATAAAATTTTAAATAAAATACGGTTTTTTTAAAAGATAAAAACGAATTTTTTTTATCTTTGAATTTAACATTTGTACACACGAAGTTTTGATTTACGGTGTCTGTCAGACTACGACGTCAGCTGCAGAGGGTTAAGTATTAAACCGAGTGAACCTATTTTTTGTCCGCTTAAAGATTTGCCGTAATTTTTAAAAAGTTAAAAGCACATTGAAGGAATGGGTGACCCTATTTTCTTTTTCCGGCATATCATCTCTATCGGCGGGATTGTTGCCAGCGTCCGTTCAGGAGCCTAGAGAAGTGTTTCCTCCACATCATCAGTCTACTCTGGATATCTATATTAGATTCCCGTTTTCATCCTTGTAGTCTTAAAACCATCGCCCCGGTCTTAAAACAATCGGCCAGGACTTAAAACCATTTTATTTCTTCGAAAAATTTCCGGGTCTCATTCCCGTCAACATGCAGCTCAAATTTTTTCGTAATCACGCTTTTCTGCCTTTCTTTTCTTTCGCCTAAAAATGCATCTCTATTCCCTCGCGAAGCTAACGATCGCTTCATCATATTTCGCTAAGTAACAAAATTGTAGTATAATACAGTACAGAGAAAAAACGAGGTGAAAGACTGACGATATTAGGTTTTTTCCGTACTCGTTTTAAGTTACTTGAAAGCGTTTTTCGTACACATATTGTCTGTTCCCATACTTCTCCAGTGATAAATATCCAGCAGCAACTTGCAAGAGTGTAACGCAAAATTCTCTCTCAAATAGAAAAATATCCAAAAAAGTACGCGAACGCAAAATTTACAAAAACTTGCAAACCACGATAACAGGTGATTAACGCCTTGCTTAAATTTCAAGTGGAATGGAAAACAAAAGGAAATTGGACTTGAAGTGTCCAATTTTTCAATGACGACTGCAGCAGTCAATCCTCCGCTTTGTTAACATCAAAATAAAAAATAAATAACTGGCCATTTCAGCCCTTGAAAGGACTTTGACCTAGCTTCTTATGATCAATTGTGTTGTGCGTGTTATTAAGTTTGTACACAATTGACCGAGAAATGGACCTACATACTTAACGCCGACTCCGAACGGCGATGAACGGAATGTTCTTATTCTCAAGAAGCTTTACATGGCATTTTGATTACTCTCTGAGGTTTGCCATTGTCTGCAGAGAGGTGGCGGCCGTACAGAAAAATTATTTTAATTCAAATAATTTTCTGTCGCTGGCTAGGGTTCGAACCTGGGTCTCCAAGGTTCTTTGACATAGCGGCCACGCACTTTAACCAACTACGCCACGGACGCCACGCTTTGTTAACATCAGTTTTATTAAATTTGTTTGATTGTTCAAATTGCAACTTTATTAAATCAGCTGTTTTCTAGCTTGCAAATTCTCGACATTAAAAATTTTTCCAGCAGGAATTTCCAACTTCCCCTCCAAGTCAACTGTCACTTTGCGCTCTCAATTTCTTTTAGTTTGCAAGTTTTTTGAGTACGCGAACGCCAAAAGCTGATAGTAGGTCTGTTTCCGTACGCACACTGTGTAACTTGTGGGACACTATTTTCTGTTTCCGTACTTTCTGTGCTTAAAATGGGAGAAAAAGAACAAGCATAAAATCGCTCTCTCGAGCACACAAAGTGCACAGAGAGTGCTAGAACTCATGGTATAATAATACAAGGCAGGCATGATTTTTTCGGTACAATTGTACTATTTTGGTACAATTTTACATCTTTCCTACTTTCCTACTACCGAAGCGTTTTCGATACATTTTATTTCGCTCAGTGAAAGTGTGTACGTTTTAAAATTGATATTTTTATATAACTTATAAATAACTTAAATAACTTATTGTTTCATATTTTAACACATGATTAGATGTCAATTAAATTCATTTATAAATAATTTTCTAACGTCTTTTGTTGTTCCTGTGTTGTGTTTTTATTTAACGAATACCGCCAAATTTGTTCATGGCTAGATTGTGAATTCAGGCGAGCATTCATTGCAAAGGTTTCTTTTAAGTTAAAAGTTTCCTTAAAAGTGATCAGCACACGCAAATTGAATACTTCATACGCAGTCATTAAAAAAACGCTCTGGACGCAAAAGGGATGAATTTATAAAGAAGTAACTAAAATTTAAGAACAAAACTTTTGATAGCAATCTATTTTATTTTTTTTTTTTTTTGTGTTTTGAAGATGCACAGAGAAGCCGCAACAATCTTTGAAAAATGCTGAGAAAGATGAAGATTTGTCTCAAATAAATGCAAAAGGTATAAATGTATATGATTATAAGTATATCATTTATTTTCAATTTTAACGATCACTTAAATACCAAGCGAAAAATATGTAGTAGCATTCCTTCAAGAATGGAGAATGAAAATGGCCAGTTTATTATTATTATAAGCTTGTATTGATCTCAATGAATTTTATAAGACATGTTAACAACCTTATTAAAAATGTTTGTGATTTCTTACAAAAATGGAAACCTTTTGTTAAAGTAACTGAACTGTTAAAAAACAAACAATTGAATTTAAAGAAATGTTTCTTTTTTTTTGAAAATTTATTCGATACTATTTTCTTTCATTTGGTACAATTTTCTCTGCATTTCTATACCAAATTGAAAAACTCGTTTATCAACCCTGATACAAGGTAGCATTGACAGTTGCTTGGGAAATCATATACTGTCAAAAAATATACTCAAAAAGAGAGCGCTCACAATCCGCCATTGAAAACACAAGCAATGTTGAAAACGTTGAAGTGAAAAAAAAACAACAACCACAGCAGCTGCTGATGTATTTCCACAAAAAGCTGTTTTTGACAGTTTGTTTTCCTGTTGAAGAGAAAATAAGCAGTTGTCAATGCTACCATGTATTATTATACCATGGCTAGAACTCTTGGTATGGCTAGAACTCTTGGTATAATAATACAAGGTAGCATTGACAGATGTTTGGGAAAACATCTCCTGTCAAAAAGAGAGCACTCACAATCGGCCATTGAAAACACAAACAATGTTAAAAACGTTGAAGTAAAAAAAAAACAACAACCTCAGCAGCTGCAGATGCATTTTCACAAAAAGCGGGTTTTGACAGGAGATGTCTTCTTGTAAAAGAGAAAATAAGCAGTTGTCAATGCTACCTTGTATTATTATACCATGGCTAGAACTCAAGACTTCGAGTAAAGTAAGAACAAGCATCAAGAAGAATAAGCATCAATAAGAAGAAGCAAATGTCAAATTACATTTAATAATTTTGGCACAAATTGTGTGCCTAAAAAGAAATTTACGTACAATAAATAAAAAAGAATAAAGAAAAATGAAGTAATTGTTCAGTTTTGCATTAAAATTGGCTTTTAATAATTTGAGTGAAAGTCTTTTAAATTTTGTGCTGCCGTCTGCAGTCAAAATCAGCTGTTTTGTGCTTAAAACTTACTTAGAAGCTGTTTCCGTACTTTGGCAACTATTCTCAAATTTCGTTTTTACTCTATTGCACACATCTTACACAAATCTTAAGCTAGGTCTACACGATACAACGGCTGTATGTTACAATCGCTCATCGTACAGCAGTTGGCTAATTCTACCATTCGACCGTGCAATATTGCAACAAACTCGTCACACGCTTGCATCCAAACGATACTGGTACAACCGTTGTATCGTGTAGACCTAGCTTTACACAGTGTAGAGTACAGAAACAGACCTGGTGTGTGATAATTATCACAAATTATCAGTACACGAACAAACCAATATTTCCTGCACGAGAGAGAAGAAGAACAAGCAAAATGTCACTCTCTATTACTCAAACATTACTTGAACTTTACTTGAAAAACTTCTTCAAGCAAAAATCTCGAGCTTCGAACAGCTAATTGTCAAAGTATCAAAATAAAATTGTTGTGAAAAAAATTTATGAAATCGGTTAGCATATAATAATAATAATAATAAAGTTAAAATATGCAAATAAATGCAAATGAAAGCCAAAGGTTCCTAGAGAACAATTCACGTGCAACTTCTTTGAGTTTTTCATTGTTTGAAATAAACCAACCAGCAAATTCAATTTATATGTATTTAATTTCAATTGTCAAAGAACAGCTGTTGTGATTGTACTTTACTTGAAGTCGTTTCTGTACTTTTTGGCAAATTTTCTCATTTTGACAAATAATCAAATTACTCGAACTTTAGTTTAACTTTATTTTAAACGAGTACGGAAACAGACCTATTTTAAAAGACCCGGATTAGGTTAAAAAAACATTGCATTTATTTTGACCGCAACTGTACAAGCATTGTATATAAATAATTTAAGAGATAAAAACAACAGGTTTTATACAGAATTTCATATGTTTTGAAATTACTACAAGATCAATGAATAACTTCCGAGCGTGCATGATTAAGTGCAGTTTCAATAGTTTTGATAGATAAAAATAGTTCGAGTACAATTTCCGTCAAAATTTTGTCACGTTTGAATTGTGCACAAAAAAAAAAAAAACAATCCCATTAAAATTTCATGGAAAACACTATCTTTATAAGCATTTGAAATTCCGTGAAAGCTTTTTATTTACATTTAACTCGCTGCCAACCAATTTGATAATTTTTATCACTGGCCGGCAATATTTTATACAATTGCAATCGAACTTGTTCGAACATACTATTTGTTCTCTATTAAAATTTTTTGTTGGTATATTTATTTAAAGAATTTTTTATAAAAAATTATAGGCTGTACAATCGCTTTTCTACCCACATTGAATCGTAACCCACACTGAATCTTGCAGTAGCCACTGTAAAGAACGGAAATAGAATTTCAGACTATAGTCAAACCCACCCTATAACTTAACCAACATCATATGAGAACTAAAGGGTGTTTTTTTTAGAGGTATAGAACTTCGAATTGAAATAAAACACAAGAAAATCGTTTTAATGTCCATCACTTTGGCTTTATTGGAAGGATAATTTTATGCCATTAATGTTTAAATATGATTTCGGGCATGTGGCCGCCGCGGCTGGCTCGAATAAAGCCAATTCTACAGGTCCAATTTTCAACCACTTTTTCGAGCATATGGGGCCGTATGTCGGCAATAACGCCACGAATGTTGGCCTCCAAGTCCCCTAACGTTTCTGGTTTGTTGGCGTAGACGAGCGACCTCACATATCCCCAAAGAAAATAATCCAATAGTGTCAAATCACACGATCTTGGTGGCCAACTGACAGGTCCATTCCGCGAAATATGCGCTCATCGAATGTTTCCTTCAATAAATCGATTGTGACGTGCGCTGTGTGGCATGTAGCGCCGTCTTGTTGGAACCACAACTCATCCACATTCATGCCATCCAATTCGGGAACAAAATAGTCTGTTATCATGGCTCTATACCGGTCTCCATTAACGGTAACTGACTCTCCAGCATTATTTCGGAAGAAGTATGGCCCAATGACTCCACCAGCCCATAGAGCACACCAAACAGTCAGTTTTTGTGGATGTAATGGCGTCTCAAGGATCTCATGTGGATACTCTTCACTCCAAATGCGGCAATTTTGCTTGTTGACGTAGCCATTCAACCAAAAATGAGCCTCATCACTGAACAAAATTTTGCGATGAAAATCAGCATCGAGATCAATCTCATTTTCGGCCCATACACCAAAATCACGACGCATTGCATGGTCTCGCGGCTTTAATTCTTGCACAAGCTGGATCTTGTAAGGTCGCAAGCCAAGATCTTTGCGCAAAATCTTCCATAAAGTTGATGGACAAAGCTCCAATTGCTGTGCACGGTAGCGAATCGATTCATTCGGGTCCTCTTCAACATTTTGCTCTATAGCGGCAATTGTTTCTTCGGTGCGCACTGTTTGACGTCTCTGCGGATGCGTATTATCACATAGAGTAAACGTAGTGCGAAAACGACCCATGGTTAACCGAATTAATTGCTCTGATGGACGATTATGTCGACCATAAAATGGAGGGAGCTTGCGGTAAACTTCGCGAACTGAACCATTATTTTCGAAATAAATTTGCACGATTTGCAAGCGTTGTTCTTTTGTCAACCTGTTCATGATGAAATGGCAAACCAAACTGAACATAAATGGCATTAGAGTTGCCAGATTTGACCACAAAATGCCAGTTTTATCTCTATTCGAAAAACAAACCCCTAAAAAAAACACCCATTATAACATAATCATACCCAGACATATCTTAATCTATACCTTATCAAAATTAAATAATTTTTCATAAAGGATGAATCAACAAGAGGTTTGGGGTTGCCAAGGCGTGTTATTTAACAGCTGTTTACTTGGCAGTTGTGAAATGTTGACATTTGCCAACGTGGCAAATTTGCTATGGAATGCTACACAGTGAAAAACAAAACAAAATTCGTTGAATTCTGAGAATTCGCTTTCAATCGCAGTTACGATGCACACAATTAGAGCAAAATTTTCTCGTAATCATGGGCCTTTTGAGACATGTGTAAACAACGTTATAAAAAAAAAAATAAAAACAAAAAATTGTGAAGGCACCAAACTAAAAATTGCGAAGGCTCGGAGCTTCGAATGAAAATATCACGCAGTAAAGAAAGTTTTGAAAGCACCTCAATTCGTCACTCAAATTCGAAATTGACCAACGATTTGGCTGTGCATGCTACAAGGTCCAATTGATTCAAGAAATGCTGCCTTCATATCACAAGCAGCTCCGTACGTTGTTCGATTGAGTCTTGAAAAACATAAAAAAAAAAATAAATAAATAACTGGCCATTTCAGCCCTTGAAAGGACTTTGACCTAGCTTCTTATGATCAATTGTGTTGTGCGTGTTATTAAGTTTGTACACAATTGACCGAGAAATGGACCTACATGCTTAACGCCGACTCCGAACGGCGATGAACGGAATGTTCTTATTCTCAAGAAGCTTTACATGGCATTTTGATTACTCTCTGAGGTTTGCCATTGTCTGCAGAGAGGTGGCGGCCGTACAGAAAAATTATTTTAATTCAAATAATTTTCTGTCGCTGCTGGGATTCGAACCCGGGTCTCCAAGGTTCTTTGACATAGCGGCCACGCACTTTAACCAACTACGCCACGGACGCCACACGGTGGTTTTTGCAAAAAATCGTGATTGCGGATTGAGGACCGGAGGTGTCATAGAGACGCACTTTTTCGAAAATGACGACAGAGGGGGTGTTACACTAAATGGAGTGCTCTAAAAGAGGCATGATAAATAATTTTTTGTGATCGGAGATGGAGTATACGCCCAAAGACGCCCTCTACCTTCAACAGAACGGCGTAAGAAGCCATACAAGCAAAACAATCGAGTGATTGCACAAGAAGTTCCATGGTTGCTTAATTTCGTGTTTCGGAGACACCAATTGGCCACCAAGATCTTGTGATTTAATAACGTTAGATTTCTTCCTCTGAGGTTATGTTAAGAGTTAGGTCTACACTAACCATCCGCAAATAATTTCAACTTTCAAAGTGAATTTTTAAGTTCCCATCGGCGGAATAGAGCTCCAATCATGTGAAAGAGTGATCGAAAATTTTGAAAAAAGTATTTGGGTTTTGCAGAGTTTTGTTTGGTTTTGCATCCAAACAATTTTTTGTTTCAAGCAAAAACAAATCCTACACCTCTTGTCGATAAACCCATTATAATGCGCCTTATTTTGAATAATCGTATCATGCTTAGTTTTGAAAAACGTTATTTAATTGAAGATCCCAGGAGGGGAATATATATATCTTCTAACTATATTATACAAAAACCGAAATTAAATTTATTTCTATATATTTTGTAAGGAACCTAAACTTTAGCAATTAATGCCTTACATTTCCCACTTAACCGCATCTGCACAGAGTGCCCCGCCACACCTGAACCGCACCTGGTCAAAAACCCGATCATACCGCGAACCGGCCCTGTTCATAAACACACAGCTGGGCGACCCGCAATAAAACAATAACAAAACATACAGCGAGTCAGTAGCATGATCAAGTCATGGTATAATAATACATGGTAGCATTGACAACTGCTTATTTTCTCTTCAACAGGAAAACATAAACTGTCAAACACAGTTTTTTTCACTTCAAGGTTTTCAACATTGCTTATGTTTTCAATGGCGGATTGTGAGCGCTCTCTTTTTGAGTATATTTTTTGACAGAATATGTTTTCCCAAGCAACTGTCAATGCTACCTTGTATTATTATACCATGGATCAAGTGGCGCAATATCAAAACAACATAACGAAGTCGCATAAAGCAAAACCAGCAAAACATACAAACAACATGCATTCTATGCACCCACAAGTGGCAATAACAAAATACATAGGGGTCAATAAACAGCGACTATGACAACAATAATATGGAGGGAAAAAGGTTGCCGCTAGTTCTAAGCGAGCGAAATTCAAGGTCGAGATCGGATGGAAACTGGTGACACAAACAAGATCCCGTTTCCCTTTTTGGGTATAAAAGGAGTCAGCGAACCAACAGTGGGTCTCTTTTGAAGTCAATACGCAAGCAACGCACATCGGTGAGTCGAGTGACCAAGTGATCAAGGACAAGAAGTGAACCAGTGACAGTGCACAGTGAAAAACTGACCAACTATGTCAGTGAACAGTGTTTTCTAGTCGACCCGAGAGGTTTCATATCGGACGGACGGCCATAAAACATCATCAGTTGGCAACTCTGTTCCGTAACAAGTGCTGTAATTACACCGGCTAAAACAATTAAACTAAAATACTATTTTAAACTAAATATAATAACTAAAAGTGGTGTAATATCGTTAATCATCAAGTTATCTACAGTAGAAACATTAAATTCTATCCATTCAGCATTCGTCAAATCTAATTACAGATTTTCCAAATTTGTGAAAATTTCCAGTTTGCTAATTTCTTGGTCATCCATCTTAATTTATTTTCTACGTGTTGCTGTCTCTTTCTCACTAACAGCGTTACAAGCCATTCGCTAACTATGCCTGAACTCATACATTCAAACGCAAACACCGGCTGCTCAGTTTGCAAATCAGAATGGAGTACCTTCGACAACTTTACTTCTTGCGTTGGGTGCTCCAAGTCTTTTCACCTAAAGTGCGTGAAGTTGTCTGCCAAGGTTGGTGATGCGTTGCGTGGCTCTACGCCAAATGGACTAATCTGGCTTTGCCCGGACTGCAGAATGTCGTCATCTACTGTTTCCATGGATTTGCTGCTAGATCTTCGCGCTGCTATTTCGACGCTCAAGGACGACTTGGCGCGACTCCACAAACAAGCCGCCGACAAATACTTAATTCTCAATAACTTGTGTGATATCGCTCAATCAAACATTAATGCCGTCAACCTCTCCTCTGCTAGCTCACCCAGAGTTGGGCGTACTGCCACCAGAGCTCAAGCGGCGGCTGTTAAGTCTAATCCTGCGCTGACTGCTAACGAAGTGGCTGCTGGCACTACTTCTTTGGAATCCACTCCGGTAGATAATGCTGCTAACATAACTCAAAATGTCTCATTAAGCGGAAACTCAACTACAACTCCAGGTGTTGCTGTCCAATCCTGTACGGGTGATTTGTCTCTGTCAAACAACAATTTACCACAAGATATTGAAGAACCTATAGTTAACTTGGTAGTTATTCAGCGTAATCTGAATAAGGAAATATTCTTATCCAGACTGGCTGCTGACACTTCTGAGGAATCAATCCTAAATTATATTAAACAAAAAATATCAGCTTCATCATTCTCTTCAGGCTCTTTTAAATGTAAAAAATTCAACTTCAGTTCGCCACGAGAAATTGCCACATTCAAGTTAAGTGTTCCATCGGGAAAGTTCCAACAAATCATGTCTGAGGATTTCTGGCCCGACGGTATCATTATTCATGAATTCAGAGCTAAGTCTCGTTATCCCTCAATTAACATTCAACCGCCGTCAATCCTGCCAAAAAACTAGTTGACAAAACATTAACTCTATCAGCTATATCTACTTCGCTAACATCTGTACCACAGTCTTCACCAGCAATGTATTGGCCAGATCCCTCTAACTCACCACCATTGCCATCTTCAATAACATCTCATACACAACAACATACAACCTTTCTGATGCCAACAACTCGGAACTCACCAGCTCATGCTAATTCAGCTTTTTCAACGTACACTGAGGTGCTACACAGAGCGCCAATGTTCTCAAATTCATGTTCATCATCTTTGCCATCTGCAATAGCATCGCATATACATCCACAAACAACCTTTTTGCCATCAACAACTCAGTACACACCAGTTCCTGCCAATTCAGATTTTTCAACTCATACTGAGGGCCTATACAGATTGCCTCAGCAAACTGAGGGCTCTCGACGATGCAGCTCAATCTACTTTCATAATGTGGGTGGTCTTCGCACAAAGACTTGCACGCTGTATAACTCATCGCTCACTCATGATTACGATATAATAGTTCTCGTAGAAACATGGATGACATCACACTTCGCATCTAGTGAACTTTTTGATTCTGGTTACACTGTATACCGCAGAGACAGGGTGCTGGAGCATGGTGTTTCAAGAGGTGGTGGTCTATTAATTGCTTCATCATCGCTTCTAGCCAGCAGAGAGATCAAGCTCCCACGAATTGCTGCAAATATCGAGCAAATATGTGTTGCGGTATCTTTTAACAATACCTTAATGAACTACAAAAACGAGATTGTATTAATAGTAAGTTATATTCCTCCTTCCAGTAGCTTGAATATGTATATAGACCACATTTTTAATATCGATTCCATAATTAATTCTTTAAATGAAAATCAGACTCCTTGTGTTCTTGGAGACTTTAATCTGGGAAATATTGATTGGAAGTTTTGCCCAGAAGATAAGATTTTATTTCCGTTTAATGCTAATGGTATCATTGAATCCTCGCTATGTGACTCATTTTACTCTTTAAACTTGTTTCAAATAAATAATGTTAGCAACGATATTCATCGAATTTTAGACCTTATTTTCATTAATAACGATTTCAAATACGAGCTTTTCAAATGCCATATGCCCTTAACGAGCGACTCGGTTCATCATAAGGCGCTTGTCTTAAAATTCTGTTTTTACGTTTTCGATAACCACTATCAAGCTCAACAAACTCTATCGTATAATTTTGGGAAAGCAAACTATGAAGCTCTTAACAACTTTTTCGGTTCGATCGACTGGAATTTAGTATTCTGGCACAAAGACTTGCACAATATGTATTTTACTCTTAAAAAAGTCATTGAGGAAGGTCTCAGTCTGTATGTTCCTACTAAAGCTAGGAAAGCTGGCTTTAAACATCCATGGTACAATCGAAGACTTATTAATCTAAAAAATTTAAGGAACAAGGCACATTCTAAATTTAAAAAAACTGGGCTTTTAAACGATAAAGCGGACTTTAATATCCGAAGACGCGAGTTTGAATTTCTATCTAATTTTTTGTATAAAAATTATATGTCTTCGATTGAATCTGATATAAAAGCCAATCCTAAGTCTTTCTGGGTCTTTGTGAATTCGAAAAGGAAAATGTCTGGGCTGCCCAGTTCCATGGAATCACAAGGTGTTACCGCCGATAACCCTGCAGGCGTTAGTGAATTATTTGCCAACTTCTTCGGTAGTGTTTTTAAAGATACATATTCTCATGCGCAACCGTGCGACTTCTCTAGCCTTCAACAACAGCATAATTTAAACATTTTACAGGTATCAGATGAGGATGTGCTGCAATCTCTGACTGCTCTTGACTGCAAAAAAAGTGCAGGCTTCGATCTGCTTCCCCCAATTTTGTTCAAAAAATGCGCCCACACTCTTTATATGGCCTTAACTAAAATCTTTAATAGGTCTCTTTTGGAAGGTACCTTTCTAAACGAATGGAAGATAGCACATGTGACACCAATTTTCAAATCTGGCCAGAAATATATGATTGAAAGTTACAGGCCGATAACAAAACTTTCGATAATACCCAAAATATTCGATAAAGTTGTAAATAAAATGCTACATAGTGAAGTTCACAACTTGATTTCAGCAAAGCAACATGGTTTTTGCGCAGGTCGCTCCACGAATACAAATCTTACGTTATTCTCTAATTTTTGTCTGAACAGCATAGAAAAAGGTTCGCAAGTCGATGTGCTATTTACTGATTTTTCTAAAGCGTTCGATAGGGTACAGCATGAAATATTATTAATAAAACTTGAGAAGCTAGGACTTCACGGTCAGCTCTTAAAATGGATAAAATCATACTTGACGGACAGAGTTCTACTCGTCAAGGTAGGCAATCACTTTTCCAACCCAATAATTGCCAAATCGGGTGTTCCGCAGGGTAGTCATTTGGGTCCACTTCTCTTTATATTATTCGTCAACGATTTGCCGCTAGAATTTAAATATTGTAACAGCTTATTATATGCGGACGACTTAAAAATTTATCACGAAGTTAACAATTACAATGATTGCCTAAACCTGCAAGAGGACATAAAAAAACTTCTAAGTTGGTGTAAGAAAAACCACTTGGACTTAAATTTCTCTAAGTGTAAAATTCTCACGTTTTCCCGGAAAAGTGCTCCTATTTCTTATGATTACAGTTACAGTTCTATTGAAAACTTTTCAAGAGTATGTCAGTTTAAGGATCTGGGTGTGTATTTCGATTCAAACTTTTCATTTAAAGAGCACTTAGAGTATATTGTCTCCAAAGCTAACTCTCAATTTGGGTTCTTAAAAAGAAACTCTAAAGAATTTCTTGACCCATTCACACCAAAATTAATCTTTCTGAGTTTGGTAAGATCACTTTTAGAGTACAGTAGCGTAATTTGGGATCCATGTTATAATAACGCGGTGACTAGAATCGAAAACATTCAAAAAAGATGTACTAGGTTTGCTCTTCGTCGTCTGTACTCGTGGGAAAATATGCCTGTCTATAGGGTGCGATGCCAGTTACTAAGTGTTCAAAGTCTCGCTCAAAGGCGAGTAATGTCTAATATTATGTTTGTTAAGGACTTAATTGATGGAAGAATAGACTCACCAGAATTGTTAGCCCTTATCCCTTTCCATGTTCCGAGTCGTTTCCTCAGAGACCATCAACTATTCTATACACCTCTGCATAGAACAAACTACGGTATAAATGAACCATTAACCAGGTGCCTATCACAATTTAATTCTGTTGCTAACCAAATCGATTTCACTATAGAAAGAAACATATTCAAGAGGCAGTTGGAGGACATACTATTGATTAACTTTAAAGATGGTATTTTAATGTGTTAAATTTATTTAGTAAAAAGCTTTAATTATGTTAATTATTATATAATAGGTTAAGTTATGTAATCTGTAAGGGTGTAACCCGGTAGATGGTAGATAAATAAATAAATTTTAAAACATCCTAGTGGCATAACGAAAGCTGTTTTTTCTGTTTCACCCGAGAGGTTTCATACCGGACGGTCTGCTCTAAAAGCATCCAAGTAGACGTGCCATTTTGTTCGGACCATCGAGACGACATAAACGACTGAACATTACATCTGCCCCGAATGTTTTCATACCGGACGGATCATCCTATTGAACAGTGGTTTTCTTGACGGCCCGAGTGGTTTCATATTGGACGGCCGGATACAAAACATCCTAGTGGCATAACGAAAGCTGCTTTTTCTGTCGACCCGAGTGCTTTCATACCGGACGGTCTGCTCTAAAAGCATCCAAGGAACGTGCTACTTTCGTTGAGACAATTTTGACGATTTTACGATCGAATTCTACATTTGGCATGAGTGGTTCCATACTGGACGGTCCACCATAAATTCAAATACACAGCGGGCAGACGAACGGACTACGGATTTTACGGATCCTATTTCGAAGAACTTCGAATGAGATCGAGAAGCAGCAGAAACGTAAAACAAATGTGAAATTTAAATTAAAATAACATCTAAATAAAAAACAAAAATTGTGAATTTAAATAAATAAAACTATTTTGTTTTTAATTAAACGGAACAAGTATTTTGTACGAACCCCGGCTAATCGACGAGCTAACCCCGGCTAGAAAGTTCGTAACAATTTCACTCATTTAAAAAAAAGAAGACGTATCATACTTATTTTCTAAAAAATTCTTCCCAAGCCCATTGCCTCTCATTACAATTTTAACTATTTAATGTGGTCACGAAACTCGTTATACAGCGTGGGCCCTAATAAGTGTCGCACCTAATTTTTTAAATACATAACAAATGAGTTTGCATTTGGAGCCAATAAAATATTTTCTTTATTTTTTGCAATGTTGACCAACATTAGTCGTATTTGAGTTCAAATTGTTCTCCATTCATGTTCTTCACAAGCTTCAAGCGTTTTGGGAAACTTGAACAGGCGTGCCGCCTTTTGGTGTTTGGTCCGAAATTCTCTGCAAACGGCGATTGAATTGTTCCATTTTTATGCTCTTTAAATTTGCGAATTTGTCCAAAATGTATCCCCATATGCAAAAACTAAGTGGATTCAGATTCGGAGAAGATGGGGACCATTCATCCACCGAAATAAAATAGGGAATATTTTCTTTGCACCAGTTCTAAACAGTACTTGCTTTGTGAGTAGGTCTAGAGTCTTGCTGGAAGCAATATGGCTCATTACCAAAAAGCTTGGATGCATGAAGCAAGAAATGACTAATTAGCACTTCATCCAAATAATATTTTGCATTAATTTTTCAACGCCTTTATCAATAAAAAGGAGTGGAAGCTTGCCTTTTGCGGATATGACTCCCCAAACCATGACAGATGATATGTTTTGGTATCTTTGCCTTTTTTGTCTGCTGGAATATCGCACATACTTGTAGCATACACACGGTCATTCTCTAACAACTTCTCACCACAAAACACAATATTGATACTTGCGTGCCACTGAAGGAATACGGAGCTTCTTTCTCTGCGCATTGTCTTTTGCCGCTCCGTAAGGCCATGCATTTTCTTTTTTTTTTGTAAGGTTTCATATTTAAATTTTTTTTGAGAATGCTTCAAATGGTTTTGCGACAGACATTCAGATTTTTAGCTAGTTTTCTTCAACTTTTTCGTTCACGAACATTCTTCACTAAAATAGTAATTCTCACGCTGCATTTTCGACCAGATTATTTGGATATTTTGTTGAACAAATCTGCGTTTAATATCCTGATTTTCCAGCGACTTAACAATCTCGCTCGTTTTTTATCCTGCTTATGCAAATTCTGTATAAGTTCTGTTTTTGCTTCCATCGCTCATAATTTTTTATTTAATGATTATTGAAATAACAAAAAACTCTTCCAATTTCACAATTAATGTAAGAATAACAATTTGTAAAGGAAAAAAAGTTACGCTTGCTTAGTTTAACACAACGGCACTTCGAAAATATGTGACAGTTATAAGGGCCCACGCTGTAGACCGAACCTCATTTCGTGAACATTTCAATACTTTACGAATTTAAACTAACCACGACCATTCCTACGTTAATGGGTATGACAAACTGATTACTGAGCATAACTTTTCTAAAAGACATTTAGCTCCTGAGTTCCAATATTGTTTTTATTAGAAACTAGCATACCCGTTCCCAGCGTTGCTTGGGAGTACTCTCTTTTTCCACTTTCCGTTACAGTTTCCCAGTAGCAGGAGATCACCAAATAGTAACTCGGCTCAAATTAATCAATTGAGTTCGGTACAGTTGCCCCGTGATGGTTTTATCCTGTTGTAGCAGCCCATAGTACACCACGCATAATTGGTCCCACCATGTACATATCAAGACCATGCCACTCTGAATATTCGGCTTTGGCGTCGATTTTGTATGTAAGTACTGCGAGTTTGTATATAAGTACTGCTACTTTTACTTTCAAAGCTATTCGATAATACAAATTTTAATTGTAAGGTCGGAGCCACACACCCTTATATAATGCCCATCCCAGTTTTCTCTTTGGTCAAGAACTGTAGAAATTGCTCTAAATTTTTGACCGATGTAAAAGTGATAAAGGGAAAAGCTTTTGAGCATAAATTTTTGAGAAACATTTTAAACATTTTTAAACAATTAAAATTAATGGCTTTTATTGGCGATCTCATTTTTTTGTGTTCAGTTTTATTCGAAAATTCTGTAAAATTTATCTCAATCTATTTATTGGATTATTTAAGTTAGTAGCTATTGAAATAAAAAGAGTGGCACGCAAATAAATACGATATATTGGCCTTATGGCTACACTGTAGCAGGAATTAACTGAGTGCAACTATCCACTCAAGAGACCAGCGCGGTGAGTTGTAGAATCTCACCTCTCTCTCTCAACAAAGAGCTTAAGCTATTGTTTGCTGTTATTTCGTGCTGCTTATACAATGGCAGCATGGATTAAAATGCATGAATTCTTAAATAATTAAATAAAAATATTTACCAAAAATGCAGTACCCAGTAGCAGGGTCGCTTATTATAGCAATTGTATAGTGAAAGAATTATTAAAATCGGTTCAGCATTTACCCCCTTGATTGAACGATGAAAATTCGAGAGACCCCTTTTATATAATAGTATATAGAGTATATAGATTATATTGCTTAGAGCTATAAAAAAATTGTTTTTGTATTTCCCGCCCACTTTTGGTTGAGTAAGAGAGTAACTTTTAAATATGGAACAAAATGACTTTCTTTACAATATCATACTCTTAGTGCAGATAGAACTTTTATTGCGTTTTTAAGTTTCATTTCCGGCTACTTTCGACTAATTCCAGTCACGCCAACTTCATGCGATATGATAAGAGCTGTCATAATATACTTTTGTGCGGAATTTCATTATACCACTCTTATTAGAATGGCACTGGAAAATTCAAACCGATTTTTTTTTTGGTTCGTGAAAGGGGCCAAAAATGTTCCATTGGACATACGAATTATTCCCTTAAATTTTTATTCAAGTCAGACAACAAAAATCTTAGTCATAATCATACAAAATCTTCTTAAAATTCTAATTTTGCTTTGACGTAGAATACGTCATTCTCGAGGTAAGTAGGTTTAGGGTGGTTTATAGTGATCAGGTGTCGGTATTTAGGTCACAATTTGAGCCTTTGGTGTACCTAAAGTACTGATCGTACAATGTTGATGTTAGCACTTGTTGGTCTGCTTGAACCTCACTGGGAGAAAAATTCATGTTTGAACTCTCTAACTTATATAAATTTTACACAATTACATGAAATATAAAGCCAACATTTAAGGTTTTTTTTTGCTTAAGTTTGCTACCTATTAATCGACAGTTTCCGGTTTTATCGACAAAACCGTAAAATTTGTATGGGAGCCCCCCTAAGGAGTGGTCGGAAGGAATAGGTGTCAAAGGCAAAAATGTTCCTTTTGCAAAAGTAATGGGGGTCGGTGATACACATTTACCCTTTCCGTCACTCTTTTAAAGGTCATATGCTCAGGAGTATGGAATAAATAAACAAAAACCATAAAATTGGTATGGGAGCCCCCCTAAGGAGTGGTCGGAGGGAATAGGTGTCAAAGGCAAAAATGTTGCTTTTGCAAAAGTAAATGGGGTCGGTGATACATATTAACCCTCTCCGGCACTCTTTTAAAGGTCATATGCTCAGGTGTATGGAATAAATATTTTGCTAAATATTTTTTAAAAAAGATGTCATCAAAAGCGAATTGAATAATTCTACGTCTTGTGTTACGACATAGTCGAAACTACTGTATCTTTTTTTTAAGAACAGGAATCAGCAAACATTTTAAATTCTCAAACGTCAAAATCGGTCTAGGGAGTGCATTGTAATCAAGAATGATAGAAAAATAGATTACGCATTGCGCAGCTCCGTTATGATGTTTACTTTTCATTTTGACATTTCTAGCTACGAACAAAGCATTTTTTACGATCATGGCGTCACGCTAGACCAAGTTAGCTTTTTGAACCTTTTGCCATTGTTTCATATTTGTTCACATTCTTGACAGACTTGACAGAGAGCCATATCGTAAGTTCATATCGTAAGTCTATCGTGACGTAGATGCGCAGATCGTTGAAAATTATTTTTACGATCTGCGCAATCTATTTTTCTATCATTCTTGCATTGTGATGACATTAGTTTGACAAAATTGAGTACTTTTGAAAATTATAGACCGGTTAGTGTTAAGGATTAGTGTGTTTTACATTGTAGAAAAATAGTGGTAGTATAAATAGTAGAGAACTTTATTTACCTATCCCGAATAGTTTGTTCATTAAAAATAAAAAAAAACTGAAAAAATTTAAAATTAAAAATAATACATAAATTTGGAGTAAGCAAATTTTAATTGTCTTTTTTCAAGCGCTTCGAATAGAAATTTGAATTGAAAATAAAATACCTTGTCTAATAATAATGGATTTTAGACGTTTTCAAAAGAAGAATCGGGTTAAGTGTCCACTAAAAGCCACGAGCCATTAACCATGACGCATGGTAATAAAATCAAGTAAATTAAAATACAAAAAGATTAATTAATATTTATTATCTTAATAAGTGTACAAGAAGAAGTGTATTGAATACACCAAAAATTATAAAAGTATATTTAAAGGGACATAGTTCTAGTATAAACTTGAAGGAAAGCATTTAGTACACCAGAAAGTAGTACATTGTCGTTTTTTCCTAACAGCGCTTTCTGGCTTAGAAAATCAAAACATTTATATATACTGTATGCTTCAATTAACTTTTTTCGATTTGCTGTTCTAATAAAAGATAAACAAATTAAAATCAATAAATTTTCATGTATTTAAACAAAAATATTGCGATGGGAATGGACGAAATCTTAAACAAAATTTGGGTTTTTTCGTCTATTCTAAACCACTTACTTAAAGCATGATTGAGACAAGATTTTATCATCAAGCATAATTTATTGTGTCTGTTCATGGTGTCTGTTGTTCTTAAGATTAAGAACTCTTTTCTTACGTCAACACTCAAGAATAGCTGTTATCATATTCAAAAGTTAAAACATCTGGCTGCGAAAATATTTATTAGAATATTTCAACTGAGCAAACAATAGGTACTAATTTTGTGTACAAATATGTCGCGCTAAACAGCTATGAAACTAAAAAAAAATATTATTCATTTGCCCAGTTCATATCGCAAGCAAACAAATCCGCAAGTTCATCAACTGATAAAATTGATTCGTACGAAAACAAAGAGACATAAACACACACAAAACGTTAACGATTGATCAATATCTGCTGATGTGTAAAAAAAACATTCCTTCTATTGGACACTTTACAAGTTTTAACTTATAGCAATTGTTGCTTACCATAAATAACCGCCAAGCCGGTCTCATGTAGCCACGAGACGCGATGATGTTTGAATAGCCAAATGGTTAGCACCGTTAGCGTTAGCAGAAATGTATAGACCAGTAGATTAAGACTGTCGATGCGGTGTGTTAGATTTGCTTTGGCATCTAGCGCTATGTCCGTGGCCGTGGCATTGCAGCGGGTGGTGAATGTGACCAGCATAAAGAGGAGGCAACAGAGCAGTGAAAACAGCGAGTTGCTGCGCAGTCTACGATGAGATCGTTTTGGATACTTTTGCTGTGTCGCAACAGCTGTGGTGCACGGCATAGAATTCTGTCCATGGTGTAGGCTGTTATGTGACATTTTGCCTGTCTAGCGTCCGCCGGAAGTTCGATTTGAAAAATCCTGGCCTTGAATATATTTTGAATTTGTTCACATATGTGACAACGTTTAGTCAATTTTGTAGCACTTGAATGATTTTCAGCTTAGGTCACTTGACACTGCGGACGGTGGGTGGGAGGGTGCAGGATTTTCCTTTGGGGCGTCTGTAGGCTGGGCGAAAATCTAAAAAAAAACTGACGCGAACAACGAAATTCGTACGCTCCTACTCTTCTTCAAGGTTTGCAGTAAGGAAAATTTGTTTCGATTTTGTTATTATTACTCTTATTTCTACACTAAAATCATCACTATGTATGTTTTCACAAAATCACAATAAGTTATTTTTATATAATTTCACAATTTTTCTGCTAATTTTATATTCTTTGAAACGCAGAAAATTTTTCCAACAAAATTCTTCTATACGCCGTTACGCTATTATTCTCTATTCGTTTCACTGGTCGACTGCAAACTGTCAAACTCACGACGTTGTTCGTATTGAATTTTTCGCTTTGTTTCGTGTTTCGTTATATTTAGGTTTTTTATTTCCTTCTATTCTTCTATTTTGCTTAGAATATAGCAACAAAACAAAACCGAAACGAATGAGCAGGTGTAAATTGTGCAAAAATCTTTTATTTTCTTTTGTTGTTTTCGTTCGTATTCGTCATTGCACCATTTTCTATACAAAATTTCGAGTAGCAAAAATGAAGTAAAAGAAAGTTGATAAAATAAAGTGCAACACAAATGTGACGAATACAACGCAGGTGCTGCCAAATTCGAGAATTAATTGTTTTAAATGTTGCAAGTGTTGCAGTTTCCTAAAAATTCCGGGCGTTTTTTACTTCAAAACATGATACAATAAGAAGGTAGGGTAAGGAGCTTTGACAAGACCGTCTGCTTATGTCAAAAAGCCTTTTAGCGTTGCCACTTTTCTGTATTTTTCTTAAATGTGGAACAAACACTTAGAAAAGGAATTATGTGTAGGGCAAATAAGAAAAATATTAAATGAAATTATCTATAATTGAAACAATAAATTGTTTAGTAATTTTAAAGCTTTATTTTCACTAATTTACTATTGCCCATAATTTTTTGCTTAGCTTTTTGTATTCTTAATTTCTTATTTAAAAATTTTATGCGAATGTGCATACGATATCTAATAAAAAAGTTTTTAATTTTGTCTGACAGTGGAACTGTTGAACATAAATCAAACATTTTTTTTTGAAAGTTGATGCATTTATCATAATTTTCAGCAACGCATTTCATATGAAACGCTAACCTACTGAAACCATGAAACATGGATTTGTCATGGGATTTTTTCTTTAGATATGGTAGCACTGTATTTTATGGTTTTGACATTAGCAGACGGTCTTGTCAAAGCTCCTTACCCTACCTTCTTATTGTATCATGCTTCAAAACACTAAACTATAGCCGCGCTTTAATAAACGAATGAATACGTTTCTTATGATGCCTGTGTGTTGTGAAAAAAAATATTACAACACTACTGTGTGACACTAGAAGCCTATTGCTGGATATTTATATTATATGGATAGCAACAATGTGAACTTTGAAAACAAAAAAATACTTCAAGCCTGGTAGCATTTTCATATCAAAAATAGAGCCAGGAAAATATCTGGTTCTAATTATTGTTTGTGAATAAAACAGAGCCGTGCTCTAGATCAACGTCCACGAGAATGCAGTTTTATTAAAAAAATAATAAAAAAACTTTAATAAAAAAACTTGTTATGTTGTTAGCCATGTTTATATCAGATCAGTAATAGAAAAAGTCTATTTATGTATATAAACAAAAAGGCCGTGTGCTATTTGGAAACTTTTCACTCGTGGTAGTAAATAAATTATTGAGTTGAATACAATTTCTGTCTGTTGAAATATAATTGTATTTTTTGCTGTGCCAAAAGAACAATGAAATTTTGAGAACTATAAATTTTGACGTTTTAGATTTCGGTAGTGTATTACCTCAAAAATTTAATTGAATTTGCAAAATTGCATTTTACGCTAATTTTTTTCACTTCTAGTTGCTATGGTGCTAGGAGCACAATATTTTGACCTTTTTTACGACTCAAAAATGCTTTTTTTTCTATTTTTGCTTGTGTCAAAAATTCTCTTGCCTATTGTCAAAATTTATACTAGCCCCTGGGGCTACATGAATTTTTGACAAACATATTCACCTGTCAAGTGCCAAATATTCTCATTCAGGCAGTGAAAATGTAATCATCCGAGTAAAAAGTTTCTAAAAGGCACACGGACAAACAATTGAAAAGTCCAATGCTGCCAAGTTTTGGCTAGAAAATTAAGCCCTTATGAGCTTTCTTTTGGACAAGCGTTGTAACGATGCCAAAAGACGTACCTAATATTTCTTTTTCAATATTATTACCATTTGTTTAGATGTTTTGCCATTCAAGCCTCCATACCAAAAAAGCAAGAGCAGTTTATATTTATTTTCGTTTATATCATATTTATTGTCATTTTAACAACTGTACGTTACACATACGTTTAGTGAATTGAAAGTTTAGTTAGTCATTAGATAAAACTAAAGAATAATAAAACAATACGTTTACACTTCCTACGTTTATTTACTTCACCACGAGGTATGAATTTCAAATGTTATAGTACGAGAAAGATATATAGTACTTTTCATTTGAATCAAATTTTTTGTAGCGTCAATGTACAATTTTCAAGTCAAGTTGTTTATAACAAGAACGTGCTTCTTAAGATGCATATTTGTCTTAAAATTTTATTTCTGAGACCATGGTGTAATAAATTAGGTGGCAGTTATTAGAAAAATTTTTGATAGATCTGCCAAGCTTATGAATGAGTGAATGTGACAGAACAGATTATTCTGTATGGATTGACAGTTTAAGTATTCGAATTTTTGTTAGAGGAGAAAAAATCACAACCACTTTGTTTATTATACCATGCCTTGGGCTAAACAACTACGATGATTTAGCTCTTAAAGTGCATTAAAGGCTTTATACATGTAAAAAAATACATTGGAGGTATTCACGATCCGGAGCTCTTTGTAGAGCTCTTGTGCAAAATAGCAAAAACCCGCAAAAAAACTGTTTACACCCCATACACAGACCTAGCAATTGAAGTTAAGTTCAGTCAGCTTTAAAAGTTATTGATGTGAAATTATGATATTAAAAAAGTTAGCACCTAGAAGTGTACAGTGGCGTCCATGGCGTAGTTGGTTAAAGTGCGCGGCTGCTATGTCAAAGAACCTTGGAGACCCAGGTTCGAACCCCAGCAGCGATAGAAAATTATTTTAATTAAATAATTTTTCCGTACGGCCGCCACCTCTCTGCAGACAATGGAAAACCTCAGAGAGTAATCAAAATGCCATGTAAAGCTTCTTGAGAACGAGAACATTCCGTTCATCGCCGTTCGGAGTCAGCGTTAAGCATGTAGGTCCGGTTCTCGTTCAATTGTGTACAAACTTAATAACACGCACAACACAATTGATCATAAGAAGCTGAAATGGCCTGTTATTTATTTATTTTTTTTTATTTTTTACCTAGAAGTGTACACAATATACGTCACTATTTGTTTGCTGTCAAAAATTCAAAAAATGGGCTCAATAGCTCAAGCGCACCACAAAAGAGCTACAGGGAATTGCCAGTGTTCTTGAGCAAAAAAACGTAATTTTGACAGGACGTGTACTTTGTTATTGTAGAGCTCTATTTTTGTTGCACTTTGGCTTTTTTGTACAAGAGCTGTACAAAGAGCTCCGGATGGTGAATACCCCTATTATCTATATTCAATAAGTGAATTGCTAAAATTAGTTCATTAATTTCATATAATATTCGAATTTATTTAGAAGTTCACTTTTAATTAAAATTGATATGAGAAAATTCTATTCTCAAATAAAAAAAAAACTATAAAAAAAAAATATTTTAATTCCATTTTAGAAGTATGACAGTTTATGCACAGATTCTATGGCATTTATCGCAGGGCATATGATATAATGCTTATGCGGTCTCTACAGATTTTGTGATGCCTTGAGGATTGTGATAGCATGTGCTATAGGCAATGTCCTGAAAATAAAATAAAAATAGAATGTCCTGAAAATAGCAATTTCAAAATAGATAAATAAAAATTTACTATACAATTACTTGGGAATGTTTTCACGGGTTTTTTTCAAATCGTAAGTTGGCATCACTCTGCGTCATCTGTCCATATTAAAAAATTTGGGGCGAAGTCACAAATGTCAGTCGAAATTTCTTTTGTTGCGCTGAAAATTACAAGTTTCCAAAAGATTTTTCACAAGTTTCATTAAATATAACTAAAAATTCCTGGATTCATTCATTTCCAAATAGAAAATTTAACCAATCGTCTAAATATTGAGGGATTCACTTTGAAAGACAGAAAGAAACTGAGTGAGAGTTAAATCAGTTCAAAGACACAATCGACAAAGCCAGTCCGAACAATAGAACAGAAGGCAGGCCACAAGCATGTCAAACATCAGCGTTGGACAGATCATAATGGACGCCCAGCGTATGGCTGGACGGGTCAAAGATCTTGATGCACTGGGCAGCGCTTTGTTGGTAGAAGCTGAGGGCAACAATCGCCTTGTGGAGAGTCTGCGACAATTTCAAGACGATATGGACTCATTGAATCGCATTACCAACAACAAATCAAATGTGGATATGGTTAATCGCATTCAACAGCAGAACGCTAACAGCTCAGAAATTCTAAAGGAGAATCGTGAATTGAAGGTTTGTATTGAAGACTATGAACGTGCCATGGAGCAGATAATGCAAAAGTACCGGGAGCACACAACTACCAAAGTGCTGGATAGCAAGCTCAATTTCAAAGAGTTGTACAACGAAAGACTCTGGAAAATTATACGCGAGCAGCGTGAGAAAATCAATGAAATGGCAGCAGTTATGCAGCATGCTGCTTCTTTGGATGATGAACAAGTTGTCAAGGAGATGGAAACAATGGCGCGGCTGCGTATGGAAAACAAAACTTTGCGCGAACTACTGCAAATTTCCAAGCAATTTGGTTCGGATGGACGACAAATAAGATTCAATGATCATCAATTGGCCGAAAAAGCTGTGCAGACGGAAACGGACGATTCCGCCGATGACGAATTGTCGCTATCGGGAGCTTCTATTGAGAATGCAAACAACAATTCGGCAATACAAATCACTGTAAATAACTCCACTGCCAACATCATTAATGCGTCGCCAGTTAATGAAAACAATAATGGACCAGCTGCAGCGACGCTGTCTACAACTACCATAGACAGCGGTGTGGATACTGGTATCATGGATGAGCCGTCTGCCATGTTTAGCTCGAATACTGTTGCGGGGAACAGTCAGTCTACAGCAAAATCATCATCTCCAACAACATTTGCTGCTGTGGAAAAGTCTAACATTGCAGCCACTTCGGCTGCAAGCAACGCTACATGATAGGAGCAATTGGATTTGGCGTCTGATTTTCTTATACTTTTAGTTTTTTCAAATGTTTTATTATAAATTTATTTTCTATTTTGAAATTTCTAAAATTAGAATTTATTTTAATTTATTATTTAATTAAAACAAGAAATGTATGTTATTTAGCACCTAAAACTAATTCATATAAAGGGACGGCTGGCTCCCGCGGTATATCAATTCATTATATTTAAAATAAATCACCATAAAATTCTAAAGCAAAACACCGTATAAATAATTGTTTGGGAATTGGGAAATTTTGTGGCAGGATTGGTAAAAAAGGATATTTTTTCTTAATAGGCAATCTTGGTTGAATTCATCAGATCAGAAAAATCGCATTTATGAAAATGTCTAGGTCTATTTTGTATTTATAATAAATTGTATAAAATAACCAAATGTATCTAGAACGGTTGATCCAAATTAAAAAAACAAAAGTATAAAGATTGTGTATTTTGGTAATAAAACTTCAATTTTATAGGTATTTTTTTTTTAAAGTGATCGTCATTGTTAATTTTTGCAACAACTGCATTGTCTTGAATGTGAGATATTTATATTATTAGTAGGGGAAATTTCGGGAGATATTGTAATATTAAACTAAAATGAGCTGGTAGGGAATCTAGCGAAAGCAACTAGAATAATACTCAAAGAAAATGAAAGGATTACAAGGAATCGTACCTTGAAGCTGATTTCTTTTAGAGTAATTTTTCAAATTTAAAAAAATTACATGGAAATAAATGACTGGAAAATCGGATTAGTGGAAAATGGATGTAGCTCCTTGATGCCTGATAGTTTAAGGAGCTTGAGCGTAGGGTAAAATTCACAGGAATAACATTTTTTTTCGAATTTCACATTTTAAGAGGTCTCAAAAGTTTCATGGGGTTGTCAAGATCACAAAAAATTTTTTTTACAAAAATATCCACATTAGAATATTTGACAATTGCTGCATTTTCTCCTATCCTCTTATAATTTAAACTAGAGTGGTCCCCGTAGAATTCGACTTTTCTTGTTTTAAATTAGGTAAAGTGTCTTCATGAGAGATATACTGTAGTTTAGCCTGTTTTACTTTCTAAAACTATTTTCTAAGTAATTTCATTTGTTTGCCCCAAAAACTTGTATACAAAAATCTTTTCCTTGCCAGAGTTATACCTTATATGATGACGTTAGTAACGAAAACTTATCCATGTAAAATATTTTTTAAGCTTTAGTCAAGCATTTCAGATGTCAGTTGTTTAAGCTTTAAATTTCTCATTAAAAAATAGATTATACAGGAATATCCCTTCATATGTTATTTTGATAAACTGTTTATAAACATTGGTAAGAAAAGTAACTTTGGTAACCGCCGACTCGAAGGTGATAGCTTCTGCTGAAATATATGAACAACTTCGTAGTATTTTTCTCAGCATCATAAATATTAGGAGAACCCTTAGAACACTCATAATAATTAAAAAAAAAACTGGAGAGCTCACCGCAATTGCCATGAACCATGGATAACTAATACTAGCCAAAGAGGAATGTTGCGCGAAAAATATAGGCATAGTTAAACTAAAATTTGGTAATCAATTAGAATAAATTAGAAATGTAGCATAGTTGCATGGAATTATTACTCGATTAGGAGACGTGCTACGGCAAATTTTATTCTACGACAGCATAGATGTGCTATTAAGCCTTACAACGAAAATATTAGGAAGATTATTATCAGAGGGGCGAACACTAAATGCAGTGAAAATGCTGCACCAATGTTAAAACGTTGCATGGACTTTTTACTCTGTGGCTACTGGCGCAACAGTAAATTTTATGGAACGAAAATAAAAGTGAGGTCTTCGGGCACATGACAAAAACAAAAAATTGGCGTCATGAGGACCCTCAGGAAACCGCATTATGTAACTCAAATTGTTGTATGGATTCATTGTATGTAACCAAGGTAAAATCAATGCACCACAGAAAAGCACAACCAATATAGAAGCAAAAGCAAAATAAAAATAAAAATCAAAACTAAATGCAAACGCAAAAGTAAAAGAAAAAGGGAAATCAAAACAAAAGCAAATGCAAAAGCACAAGCAAAAGCAAAAGCAAAAGCAAAAGCTAAAGCAAAAGCAAAAACAAAAGCAAAAACAAAAGCAATATCAGAAGCGAAAGCGAAATCAGAAGCGAAAGCAAAATCAAAAGGAAAAGCAAAAGTAAAAACCCCAACACCAACACTAACAGCAACACCAACACCAACACCAACACCAACACCAACACCAACACCAACAATATCTAACTAAGTTCAGACAAGCTGAAAACAAAAGTGATGATAAATTCATCACAAAAGTTATGAAAACAAAAGTTAAAGGGATTCGGACAAGGATTAAGTGAAGAATTTGGTCAAGGATTAAAACAAGAATTTGGACATGAAGTAGGAAAGTTATTAGGACAAATAAAAAATAATGGACGGATGAGGATAAGTTTTGGAACAAAGGAAAAAAATAGGAACAAGAATAAGAACAAGGATAAAGAAACACTGTCACGTCAAAACCTACGGGTGTGTTTGCTATACAGACAACTTCTTTTTTTATGACAAAAATTATGTCCTTATACGGAATGTTGTTGTTTTACCTTCCGTACAAGGCCAAACTATTTCATAACGATTTTGAAATTTCTGAACTTTTTGGGAATAAAAAAAATTCGGGCGTTTTTCCCTATTTTAATTTAGCAAAATAGTTTCTTCCTTTTCAAATAGTATTTGGAAAAAAGACCCGACATTTTTTGGCACAAATAAATGTCGGGCATATTTTCTTAAGTATTAATGCCTGATTTGTATGGAGAATTTCAGATTTTTTTGGCATTTTTTTTTGTGTAAATTCATCGGGCGTTAATTCTGGGAGCCTGATAAGGGGTCGTTCTTAAATTACGTTACCAATTTAAGGGGGGTGGAGGGGTTTTTAAATGTACTACGATGAGTAACGATAGGGGGGAGGGGGTCTCAGCTCTAGTAATGTGACCAAAAATAAAAAAAACTTGAAACAATTGAAATCTTGAAATCAGTTCAAGATCGTGTCCATCTACGGCTTATATTTCGCTTCAAAAACATCTATGAATTCTATGAATTCTAAAAATAAGTAATAAAAATTAATTTAAAATAAATCGGAATAAAAAGTACTATTTAAATAAATCAATTTTAAGGAAGCATAATCACAAGAACACTGAACTTGGTGCTGCACGTTTGCGGGTACTCTTTCAAATAGAGGTGGGTAACTCAGTGCTGTGCTATGGCACTGTGCTGACTCTATGTAGTGTGTCATGTGTGCTAGCACACTACGTTGACTCACGTAATGACAACAGCACACGATGAAGAGCAGCACTTTTGCGCTTGAAGTGTCTATTATGTATTGTGTGACACTCAGTAGTGAGCATGTGTGCTAGTACACACGCGTGTGGAGCAACACTTCGTCTTTTAACGTAAACACAAAAGAGTAAATGAGACAAATGCTGTTGCTGTGGTCGCAGCTGATTTGCATGTATTTCTTATGGGATGAATATTCGAATGCTTTTGCTTTTTGACTGCGAAGTGCTTTTTTCGACTGTGATACAATTGTGCTAGGAAAGTGTGCTGACACATAAGGGTGCACATGTGCTAGTGAGTCAGCACACCAAAAATTGTAATATTACCCACCTCTACTTTCAAAAATCAAGCGAATTTCTTTGCATAAGAAATGAGGATACACCTGAATGGGTCGACATGGAATCCGTTGAAGAATTCTATTTCGAAGAGTCCCCAAAGTTTCCAGCTTCTTCAATTCCAGTGATTGAGAGCATCGACTCTTGGATTGAAGATGGAATAGTTTTTATCGATGAAAATAATTGATTTTTAAACTTTTTTCTTAAATTTATCTAGACATCATGGTAGAATAACAGAGGTAGACGCATTTCGGACTGCGCTCTCTTTCTCATAGCCAAAATTATCTTTCAATGGTTACGTTCCGCAATCACAACTGTTGTGCAACTGTTGTGCTCAACATGTTGAGTACATGTATCAGAAAAATAAAATGATACCAAAAACTGACAGTTCTCACAACATGTTGAGCTGATCAGAAATTGATACTTACGCGTTCCGCAGGCATTTACTCAACAGTTGCACAACAGTTGTGATTGCGGAACGTAGCCAATAGTAATTTGAAAATGAAAAAAAAAACAAAAACAAAATAAAAAAAATCGTTTTCAGATTTTCTATGGGCAGTCAATTTCGTTTTGACAGTTGCGGCAGTCTGCCTCTCTGAAATGATTCTACCTTGTTTTCATTGTACCATCCCAGCAGAAAAGTGGACCAAATTTGAAATAGTTCTGAACTAGTTCCAAAAAGGACCAGTACTAGTTCCAATACAATACCCTTTAACATTGAACGAACTGACGCTTTTTGCGGGTTGATGTCATAGGAAAAGACAATTGTCCCCAGAAACACTCCTTTTTCCCCATATTTGAACTGGTTGCATTAGGAACATTTTTAAACTGGTTGCTTTCGCAGTGGCCTGAAAGTGGTTCTTTTTTGACTAGTTTTAAAGTGAACATATTAAAAGTGAAAAAATTTAGTGCAACGGAAAGGTCCTAAAGATCTCATTTGTACCATCTTTTCCATCCACATTCCAGAAAACATTTTGTATATAAACATTTCTTTTTTTTTATTTTTTCTTGTGCGCAGCAAATTTTAAAAAGTAGCCAGAACGCGTTTATTTTTTTCAGCAATACTTTTGAAAACAAAAACAAAACTAACTGTTCTACACTGAACGCCTTTTGTACTTTTTCAGAACTACTGCGAACTGCGCTAGTTCACTATTTCAATTGACTCCAAAATAACTGCTGGGATGTTAGACATACTGAGAGTCATGATAATAATATTATTTAAATATACAGTTTTCCATATATATTTTCCATATGTACAGATTTCCAATAGGAACTTGACAACTTTGAATTAAATTTCTGAACGCACCCTTTCACTAATCATCGAACTGCCACTGTCAATTTATTTATTCACATTTTCATCATAGCAAAGTACACGAACGAACAATGTCTGCAAATTATAAAAATTTACTCCGAAATTCGGAGTCGCTGATCGCAACTTTAAGAGAGTTAACTGCAATTTTCGGTAGTAATTCTTGCCCTAGTACACCGACAATCGCTGCCGTTCAGGCGTCCGTAGTAAACGATACAAAACAGTCAATTCCAGAGTTCTCAAGAATTGGGCATAGCCCAGACCACTTTATGGCGAATTTTGCGTAGAGATCTTGGTTTACACCCATACATCATCAAGCTAATTCAAGAATTGAAGCCGATGGACCATTAAAAGCGACGTACGTTCTCCGATTGGGCTCTGGAAAAGATGCGCCAAGATGATGAATTTCATCGCAAAATCATCTTCAGTGACGAAACTCATTTTTGGCTCATTGGGTTCGTCAATAAGCAAAATATACGTTATTGGTCGGGTGAAAATCCACATGTGCTTCATAAATCACCACTTCATCCACAAAAAATAACTGTTTGGTGCAGTTTGCATGCCGGCGGCGTCATTGGACCATATTTTTTCGTCGACGATAACGATCGTAACGTTACTGTGAATGGCCATCTTTATCGCGCCATGATTACCGATTATTTTTGGCCCGAATTGGAAGATATGGACTTGGATTCCAACAGGATTCCAACAGGACAGTGCCACAAGCCACACAGCACACGTTACAATCGATTTATTGGAGAGTAAGTTTGATGAGCGTGTTATCTCAAGAAATGAGCCAGTCGATTGGCCGAAGTTCAAAGTTTGTGCGATTTAACGCCTCTAGACTATTTTCTTTGGGGTTACGTCAAATCATTGATCTATGTCAACAAGCCGACGACGTTGGAAGACCCCAGAGCCAACATTGAACGCGAAATAGCGTTTCGGCCGAAATGTGTGGCCGAGTCATAGAAAATTGGTTCCAACGAAACGACCGCTGCATACGTGCCCGCGGTGACCATATGAACGAAGCCGAGATCTATTCATAAATATTTTGATTGTACTTCAAGCCGATAATAAAGTGTTTGAAATATCTCAAATGGTTTGCGTTTTATTTAAAAAAAATGTTGTCAAGTCCTCAATGGAAAACCTTTTATTTCCAAATATTTTTTAATCAATTCGTTTTTTTTTATTTCATTTACTACGTTACTTTATGGAGGTGGGGAGGGGTTTTGAAATGCACTACGAACAGTAACGGAGGGGAGGGGGTAATTTATGAACGACTCAAAAACACGAAACGAAAGCAAAAACACTGGATTAGAGGAATTGGATTAGAGCATGGATTTGGAGAAGGACATTACTTAGGACAATAATTAGGTCATAGACTTGGACAAAGCTCTGGACGAAGAGTAAGATAAGGATTTGGACAAGAGTACCGAAAATAATGTTGTCCAGAATTTGGACAGGGATTAGCATAAGGATTAGGACAAAGATTTGGGAAAAGGATTATAAAAAGGATTATGACTAATTTTAGGAAAATAATTTAGACACAGATTAAGGCAAGGACTAGGACAAAGACTTGCACAAGGCTAAGAACAAGGATTGAGAAAAACATTGGGACAAAGATTCGAGCAAAAATTTAGATATGGACGATGGAAAACTTAGGACAAATTTTAGAATAAGGATTAGCACACAACTATGGAGAAATAGGACAAAAATAAATGTCTGGTTCAAGGATTAAGACAAAGAATATGTTTGAATCAAACATTTGCAAAGTAGTTTTCGATTGAGATTCAAAGAGACATTTTCTACGTTTTATTTATTACGCTTAGTTAAGTTCTAAATAAAATCGTTTGCAAATAAGAACTATAATGCCTTGAAAAAGTGCATCAATACTAGTCGTTCAAGATGCTGCCGGTCTCCAAGTGACGCCACCACCACTCTTCAAATGCATGACATTTCTGACCTTAACATGAACACACCATAAATGTTAGGTCGATCTATCAATAAATAGTGGCGTTACAGTGTTCTCAATTAAACAATTTTTGGTATTGTTATAAAAATGGATAAAGACGACTTGTGAGTAACAAAAGTGCGAAAGAAACAAAAGAAAAGCTTGATAAATATAATGGTGTATCTGCTCCGTCATATTCAATCGTAAAATATTGTATTGCAGAGTTCAAAAGAGGTCGAATCAGCACAAAAGATGAAACGCCGGGGGGGGCACCAAAAACAGAGACCACTCCAGAATATATTGCAAAAATCCATGATTTCGTATTGGACGTACTGAAAGGGAAAGTGCGTGAGATAGCAACAGCCGTAGACATATCAAGTGGGTCGGTGGTTTCAATATGACATGCACATTTGGGAATGAGAAAGCTGACTGCAGGATGGGTGCCGATTTCATTAACAATCAATCAAATACATGAACGTATTCGTACTTCCCAACAATGTTTGGACATGTTTAAACAAAACACCACTTACGCCAGAATCGAAGGAACCAGCAGAAGATTGAGTAGGTCCCAGTGGAAGTGCACCAAAGCGAGCGAAGACTCAACAAACGGCCGGAAAGGTGTTGGGCTTTGTTTTTGGGATTCAAGTGGCATTTGTTCATCGTTTATTTGAGAAAAGCAAAAACAATCAACAGCGACTATTACTGTAAATTAGTGGACCGATTGAAGAATCAAATTGCAAACTAACGGCCCCATTTATCAAAGAAACAAATTATCTTTTTGCAAGACTCACAAATCGATCGAAATAATGGCCAAATCCCCCATATTCTCCACATTTGGCCCCCAGCGATTAATATCTGTTCCCAAACTTAAAAAGGTGGCTCCAGGGAAGGAGATTTGCGATGAATGAAGAGGTCGAATTGGAAACTGAAGCGAATTTCGGAGATCTTGAGAAATCTTACTATTCAATTATTACAAATTTTTACAAAGTGGGCATTACAAAGTTAGTAAATCGTTGGATTAAGTGTATCGAGCTGAAGGGGACTATATGGAAGAATAAACAATCATTTTGGCAAAAATCGTTTGTTTTCTTCGTTTGGCCGGCAGCATCTTGAAGGCCCTAATATTTTTATTCGTACTGCCTTCCAAAAGTTTTGTGACGTCAATAGCTCTGACTGTGTATAGTATATACAGCCAACTCTTTTTTTTATATGCGAGTATGTATGGGGTGTTTCATGCCATATCGGCCTCGACCGGTCGCACATGTCTCCGATTTTATTCAAATTTTCAGGGATGATAAACTAATATGAGAAATAAAATTTTCCCAAATTTTGATTTTTTTAATTCACTCTTCTAGCTTTTACAGTACGTCAAAGAATTTCTTTGTTTTGAAACTACACATAACTGGTTGGACTAAAAAATAAAAAAAAAACACACATATATTGCAAATTGAGTCTAGTTTGATAATTTTTAAAAATAAATTTTGTATTTTTGATTTTTACACTGAAACAAAAAAATTTTTTCTTAAAAGTTAAGTTTCCGAAAAAGTCCCATCCTTCAAACAATTCCAAAAAAATATATGTCAAAGCTGTGTACTTAATGCAAATTTTAAGCCATCGTTTTGGAAAATACCATTGAGATTATTGAAGAAAACGACTGTTTATGTATATGTTGAATACCTAAATTTAGTCAAATTTCGAATAAAAAATTTAAATTAGTTCGAATTTATTCAAAAGAAGAAATACGTTTATTGAAAAGTTATATCATTATATTTATTTGCTTGTGTGGAACTGGCGGAAGCACTCAGGGCAAAGCGATACATTGCATGCGATGCATTCGTATCGAGTTCTACGATCGCATCCCTTGCGGAGACATCTGCTTGCAAAATTCTTGCTGCTATGGTTCGGCCAGTGATCACCTGCAGAGTATCGAACAGAGTCATCCACCAGGCGTTTTTTTGGCTCCTTCTCTGCGGAGGGTGTCTCATTTGGCCTGCCCCGTTTGCTATTTTTTATACTGGCTCCAGAAAAAATTAAAGCGTTGGCAATCTCGCTTTTGAACTCCAAAAGTTCTTTTTTATCCTCAGGAAATTTCTCTTTCCATAGGATCCAGGCGTTCACAGCAGAAACGTTTAGCATATGATAAAAGATGCGCATGTACCATCTGCGGTTCGTTGGATAGTTTCGATAGAGTGCCACCAGTGAGTCCATAAAATCTACTCCGCTCATTGATTTATTGTACTCCTTAACGATTTCCGGGCGGAGAATTTCAATGAAGCGTTTTGTGTTGCGGCAATAGCGTCTTATTTTTTCTGGTTGTCCGATTCCGGCATATGTGACATCAAGTGGACACAGTTGTTGTCGTACCAACGAACCACCGACACATTGGTATTTGAAGTGACGATTGATGACGAGCCCCGGCCTTCTTTCTTTAAAACTTTCTCACTTTTAAGCTTCCGCGCCACTTCATTCATTAGATTCGGGCGCAAAGTTCCAACATAAAGTGTGTCGTTCTCTCTCAAATATAGAGCAAGCGGCAAACTCGTAAACAAATTGTCAGCATAGATTTTATGGAACTTTCCCAATACATCAGAACATAATCGGACAACCACATTTCCACATTTGTTTATGCCAAGAATTTGCGCTTCGTTTACGTTTGCACCTTGATAGAGCTCAAATTTATGGATGTATCCATTTGTGCCAGCCAGACACCACATCTTGAATCCCCATTTCTTTGGTTTCTTTGGCAAATAACTTTTTAATGACGAGCGGCCTTTGAAGGGAATGAGCATCTCGCCAAAGCCTCTCCCGGATCGCAAGCTTTTTTAAAGTTTTCGTTTAAGCGGTTGAGGATCGGTCGAATACGAATTGCTGAAGAAAATAAAAAGGAAATTTAATTTTTGAAACGCTACATACTGCATAACAAAGACAATACCTTTGTCTCTGTTCTCAATAGGAATCTCGTCGACATTTGTGAAAAGTAAGAAAGATCGAATTTTCTCGAAGCGATGGAGAGGCATGTTATTGGCAATGACGTCACAACGCAAGCCAGCCTTGGCTTCCCAGTACATTCTTATGCGAGGGTACTTTATGTATGACATGAGCAAATTTATGTCGAAGAAGATTTTCATTTCGCCGACATTTGTACATAGAGAACCATCCTTTTGCAATGCATATCGATTCGTTTCTTCAACAATCAACGTCAGCATTCCTTCGTCGAAAAATTCCATAAAATATTCCAACGGCGTCTTCCCAGTCAAGTGTACTTTCTTCTGTCCTTTGAACGATTCGGAACAGCCGTCGTTATCTCTATCCGGGTACCAAACAAGAGCAGGTAAGGGTACAAATACGTCTTCCAAATCGATATTGACAAGGTCGTTTGGATTATTCGTGTCCAACTCAGCAATTATTTCGCCAGGACAAAAGACATCCTCAACGAAAATCTCTTCTTCATCGCTCAAATCGAAATTATCAAGGCAATTGTCGTCGCTATACAATTCATCATCAGATTGCTGGACTAACTCTCGCATCTCTATTGAGGACAGTCTTTTTTTGGTCATGTTGACACTATGTATTTGAGAAAGCTTGTAGTTAAAGAATTGAGGAGAGAATTCGAAGAAAAGAACTTATAAAAGCGGGAAAATTCGTGAAAATCCTTTGAAATGGCAATGTACACATATGTGTACGGTCGCAAATATTTCCCCATTCTTCCGAATGTACACATATGTGCACATGCAGTCTAACACTTACCAGGGATCCAAATACTCCTGTTAATACAAAATCTATCTATATTGATAGATAAAGATTATATCAATATTAAACGATTTCTTTTACCAACTTTTTTATTACTGTTTTTTTAATTTATTTGTTTAAATCTATCATTTCAGAAGACGCACAAAAAACGCGAGCTTTCCTCACACAATTGAACACAATTTTGTCGATAATGCTTGAATCACGTCAAACTGCGCGCCAAAAGATAGAGGAAGAAACAGCAGATATGAAAATTTTAAAATTATGGCGTTGACATATAAATCTATGCCAGGAAAAATTTTCAAAATCATGTTATTTAAAGAAGATCATCCTGAGTGTCCAATTGGATTTCCGAAATTTGCTGAGCTTCGTCCAAAAGAGTGCATTTCAGCAGGAGCTAGCGGGACACAAACTGTTTGCGTTTGTATTCTCCATCAAAATGTTAAACTAATAATTGAGGGTAGGGTTTTTTTTTAATATTTTATATACAAATAGCGACAAATAGGTAAATATTTTTTTAGAAAATGTTTTGGCCTTTTGGACATTATTTTTTAATCAATAAAGGGTGTTCTTTAAAAACTATAATTGAAAGTAAAGACGAATTTATTTCAACACTTTTAGAAAAACTTACAAAATTAATTCAACATGATTTTATTGCCACACAACAAGCTAATTATTTTAAAAATCTAAAGGACAATATAAAAGAACGTGAATTTGTTGTCGTGCTGGACTTTTCGAAAAACTATGCCTTTGTTGTTCAGGAAGCTATTCAAGGCTTTCATTGGAATAACAATCAAGCAATTGTGCATCCATTCGTCGTCTACTTTATTAACAATGAATCAAACAAAATTGACCACTTGTCCTTCGTTGGAATATCAAGCTGCCTGGAACATGACACAATTGCGGTTTTCATGTTTCAAAAAAAAACTTTTGGATTTTCTAAAAGAAAAAATTTCATTGTGCAAAAAAAATTAAATATTTTTCCGATAATGCACCACAACAATACAAAAACAAAAAAAATTTTATAAACTTGATGCATCACTTTCAGGACTTTGATGTCAAAGCCGAGTGGAGCTTCTTCGCTACTGCACATGGAAAAGGTGCCTGTGACGGTGTTGGTGGTACACTTAAACGATTGGCAAGAAATTTTGACAGCTGAACAACTGTGTCAATGGGCTAAAGCAAACCTTATTATTTATAATCTGTGTTTTTGTTCAGTAGAAGATTATATTGAAGCAGGAGAGTATTTAAAGACAAGGTATGAAAGCTGCAAAACAGTCAAAGGAACTTTAGGTATTCACCATACTGTGGCAATAGATGGAAGCAAAAACTACGTCCTGTAGCTCTCAATATAAAATTGTGAATTTAAAATGATTTAGATTTTAAATTTTTTCACTAAATATAAAATATTATTTTTAAATTTTCGGCATACATTGAGTAAAACGTCCATAACTTCTAAATTAAGAATGGTATTTTCCAAAACGATGGCTTAAAATTTGCGTAAAGCACACAGCTTTGACATATATTTTTTCTAATTTTTTGAAGGATGGGACTTTTTCAGAAACTTAACTTTTAGGAAAAAGTTTTTTTTTCGGTGTAAAAATCAAAAATACTAAATTTATTTTTAAAAATTATGAAACTAAACTCAATTTGCAATATATGTGTGTTTTGTTTTTTATTTTTTAGTCCAACCAGTTACGTGTAGTTTCAAAACAAAGAAAGTGTTACAAAATTCTTTGACGTACTGTAAAAGCTAGAAGAGTGGATTAAAAAAATTTGGGGAAATTTTATTTCTCATATTAGTCTATCATCCCTGAAAATTTGAATAAAATCGGAGACATGTGCGACCGGTCGAGGCCGATATGGCATGGAACACTCTGTATATAATTTGATTTACAATCGAATCGATTTTAGTATAATTGGATTTATCCCCTCAGGGAAGAGTTGTATTCAATTCTGAAGTAGTGTTAAAAGTATTTTTAATAATAAAGGGAGCACGAAAAAGAAAAGAGAAAATCACTTTAAACACAAATTTTCGCAAAAAATAACTCAGTGTTGATATTCGGAGAGCAAAACAAATTTTCCCCCAAATTTTCACGAATCTCGTTGCATCTCGAAAATATTTAAATTTAGTTGTTTCCTGAGTGCCCAAGCATAAGCATCGTCCGATTAAGAATACCGCGTTCAACTGACAACGCGATCAATCTTTGGCGTTAGTGAGAAAGAGATGAATATAGAAAAATGTGTGTATTTCAGATCAATAATTTAAAAAAATCATAAAATATCCGCATATAGTATATAAAAAAGTGAAATATTCGGTTCAATGATATCTGTGTATCTTTATTTGAATGAATTTAAAATTTAGTTTGAATTGATTTAGAATAATTTTCAATTTTATGTTTAAAATTAATGCAAACTGCATTTAAATCGAATTGAAAGAATTGATGGAAATTGTGAAAGAAAATTTCGAGCCAGTACCTAAATGTGTTCTATTTATAAAACACAGCAAAACATTTTTCCCCGAGTTTTTCGCATAAGAGTGAAAAATTTTAAATTTTCAACAAGATAAAATTTGGAAAAATTGCGTTTTAGCAAAAAAAAAAAAAAATAAATAAATAAATAAAGTTAACTTTAAATTAAACGAATATAACATAAAAGAATTATCGTTAATACGATTGTTTTGTAAAGAAGAAAGTTATTTTTAAATTGTGTCGAAATGAAAAAGCACTTAAGTGCCAAATTTAGGGGAAAAACTTGATGAATTTTAGACAATTTTATTTTCGAGTAAGATATACACTGAGATAAAAACGTGTTACGCAACGTTTCTTTGTGAATTAAAGAGGTATTTTCTTTTTTCTTGTTTTTTTTTTTTTAATTCATCGGCAACAACGATATCCGCAGATATCTACGCGTTGTGGAACAGCGTCATCATTAGCGCAGCCAGACACCTCAGCCATCCAGCTGAGTACAAATCATAGACAGAATAGCGAATCCCTGGCAACGAAACAGTTATTTAGAACACTTTATTCTGTGAGTTCTACATTTAAGCTTGTAATTTTTTTAATTGTTTTTATTTCTTTATTTTTAAATTGAAATTGTTACAATTTTACACCGACAAAAATTAGGTTATGTGGAACTGGGAAATGTTAAAGCATTTATTAGCAAATATTGAGCATCAAAAAGTTTGAAGAGAGTACTTTATTTGAGAGAATGTTTTATGCTAAGGAATAAAATTTCTGGCCAATTTTATGTTAATTTTATATCTTACAGGTTGCTCTGCAACTTTGCAAATTGAATTTTCTTCAAAACTTTGTTTCTTCATTGAATAAAAAAGAACATCAAAATTTCCTATTGATCGATAGGAATTACTATCATCCAGGGTGGACAAAAAGTCGCCATGGGGTTTAAAATTGAATATATTTTCGTTTATATGCAGCCGTGCTCAAAAGAACTAGGAACCCTTTAAAACCAACTGAAACAAAGCGATTTGTCAGCTTTCAACCAAACTAAAAACGCAGAAGATTTTCAATTATTTATTAAAGAATATTAGTACTTTGTTGGCCCCCCCCCTCCTCACTTTTATGACCTCCCTTACTCTACGCACCATACTACAAACTAAGTTTTTGCAGGTTTCTTCAGCTATGTTGTCCCATTCTATTTTCAAAGCATTTTTAAGGCCTTCTTCTGATATAATGCTGTGTTTCCTTACTGCCTGCTTTAATTGTGACCACAAATGCTCGATGGAATCTAAGTCCGGCGATTGGGCCGGCCAATCAATGAGCGGCACGTGGTTTTGTTGAAGCCAGCTCATAACTGTAGCGGACTTGTGGCAAGGTGCGTTATCTTGTTGGTAGACCACGTTTTCCATGTTTGTATCGCCAAAAATCCGTGTAAAAGATGGTATAAGTGCATTGTTAAGCGTATTTATGTACCGTTCGCTATTCATACAACCCTCGCAGACAACCATTTCACCTACACTACTCGCAGCCTTGCAACCCCAGACCATTATACTGCCCCCTCCGTGCTTAACAATAGGTACTAAGCAGTCGGGTTTATATTCTTCACCTACTCGACGCCTTACGTAGGTAACATCAGGTGTTCCAAAAATCTAAAAAATCAAAAAAATAAACGTGATTTTAGTTCGTGTAATTTTAATGGGAACTGTGTTCTTAGGTGATGAAAGTAATTTTTTTCATTAGTTAACAACCTTAGTACACTCAACTGCAAATTTGACTCATGAGACCACACGACATTTTCCCAATCTTGTTCAGTCCAATCTTGATGCTCCAAGGCGAAATTAAGTCGCACTTCCACGTTCTTATGTGAAAGCCATGGCTTCTTCCTAGCTCGGCAACCATTTAAACCTGCTGCTGTAAGACGTCTTCTCACCGTCTGAGAGTTGATTTTGTATCCTTAACTGACTTGCAGCTCTGCAGCTAGCTGAGAAGATGTTTTTTCCTATTTATTAAGGACGATCGCACCAACTGCCGGTCAATAGGGCTAGTTGTGACCAGTTTTCGGTTTGTTTTTGGTTTGTTTTATGAGATGCAGTTTCGAAATAGCGTTTTATAGCATTCTGGACGCCACATCTGGAACACTTCATTACTTTTGCAATCGATTTCTATGAATATCCTGATTCATGTAATATTTGTATTTTTACGCGGTCGTCATGCAAAATTGGTTTGCATATTCTTCGACTTCCACTAGAATTCATGTCAAAAAATTTCACTTCTATGATATTTTTCAATTTCCCGTTTTTATATTGACTAAACGATAAGTAAATTAATGATAACTAAGTTTGGAAAAATTTTGTACTTTAGCACTTTCGATAAGAACATCTCATAAAGTAGACTGTATGGCTTTATAACCAGTTTTAAAACATTTTTTTTCTCTTTTGTTAAGTGTAAATAGAAAATAATAATAAAAGATTACTAATTGCTTTGTTTCATGTGAATTCATAGCTCGTTTTAGATCCCATATATCTTTCAAAATTTGTGGCTGTGCGCTCGAATTTCTGCAACAATGTTGGCCTTGAGTTCAAGGATTGTCTCGGGCTTGTTCACATATACTCGCTCTTTCAAATAACCCCAAAGAAAATAGTCGGGTGCTGACAAATCTGGCGAACGCGTTGGCCGAATAATTTCAGAATTTCTGGAAACTATTCGCTCTCCAAAAATTTGACTTAAAAGTGTTATTGTATTTCGGGCAGTGGCTCCATCCTACTGAAACCACATCTCAAGTCTGTTTTCAAGAGCACGACGCACAAAATGTTCTATCATAAACCGATACAGCTCTCCATTTACGGTCACAGCACTTCCATCTTCATTTTCGGAGAAGTAAGGCCCGATGATATTTTCAGATGTAATGCCACACTATGCTTTACACCTAATGGGGTGCAATTGGCATTACTGAATAGCTCTTGGATTTTCAAAACACCAGAACCTACATACAGTTCTGCTTATTAACAAAGCCATTCAAATGAAAATATGCTTCATCGCTCATAATCAGATTTACAATAAAGTTCATTTCATTTCTGGCCAACTGCTGAAATTTAACTGCAAAATTTAGACGTTGCACCAATTGCACCTTATATGGGAATAACAGTAAATCTTTTTTTGACGTACGATCCATTCCTATCTGAACAGAATGCCTTCTGTTAGATGTTTCTGGTGTTTCGTTAACACTTTGCTCTACACTTTCAATATTTTCCGCAGTGCGAATGAAGCGTGGTCTACTGGTTCGAAGCAAATCTCTTACGGTGCCATGTTAGTGGCGACGATGAACTAAGCAATGCTTCAGAGGGCAAAATTCTGAAGTTAAAATGTCGACGACATGCTCTTTGCGTTAAAATAATTGATCGCTGATTTAAATAATAAAATTCTATTAGTCTGGTTCTCTATTCAGTTGTGAATCTCTCCATTATTTATTCTCCAGGTGTTATTTATATAATCTGAAAAAACCAATAAATTTACTCCATGATGACTGTTGCCTCACCCTTTTCCTATAGAACGAACTACTATCATATTACTTTGTGATATATGCGAAAGAAGTTTAAGAAAAACCCTAGTATTACCGGTTTTATAAAGCTCAGATGCGATAAACTGTAATAACGGTTTTTATTTTTTAACGCAACTAAATTAATTATATTGAATATTGAATTAATCAACGTATGTGATGTTTCATAGGAAAAGTGACTTTATTCTCTGAATCAAAGTTAGTTTTTTTGTGCATTTTTTCAAATGACATATTATTTAGAAATTATATAGAACCAACAAATTTAAAAAATTACCTTACTAATGGCATTTTGAAGTTCCAGCATTCAAATATCAAATTTTGAGATGTTGATGTTCAAAGTTTGACAATTGGAAGAGGCCTTAACTTCCTCATTTAAAATACATGATAGTAGATAAAGTTTTCTTTCTTTAAGGAGAAAGGAGTTTTGGAAAAGTTCTTTTTTGGTATTTCTGATTTAATAATCGACTTAAAATCGATTGTAAAATTCTCAGAGCATATCTGGACAATATTACCTACCTTTAACCTCAAAATCCATAAAATATACACAATCGTCTATTTGTAGCTCTCCCGAAAAATTCCCTCTGGGAAGATAAGGTCGCTTTTCCTGTGAACATCACATATGTATGTATAAATTTTAAGCTTATCGGGGTATTCCTAATAATAAAATATAACGAGGATAATTACCGAAATACCACCAGGACAAAAAATTAAAATTATTTGTGAAAACCATTCAAAAATTTTTTTTTAATATTTTCGACAATTGTGCGAAGACATGTAAAAAAACTTTTGAAAATTACCTCTTAGTCAATTCTCTCTTATCAGCATCTTTTCGATAATGTTCTCTTAATTTTTTTTTCTCTGACTTAATTGTTCGGTTTTCTCTCTAATGGCCAAAAACATGCGCAGACAAATTAATTTAATTATGCGCATTAAATTTGATTTCCTCAAAAATATTCATGTTTTAAGAGACATTTTAATTTAATCCTCACTAATTTTGTTAACATTTTATGATCAACATTGCATGAAGAGTAGACCATAGCAATAAAATTTTTTTCTTGTTTTTTGATAAACACCCCCCTAATCTTGTGTCTTTTGTTAAAACGAACTTAATTACAAAATATGAGTCATGTAGGTCAAGTTTTGACCCCCGCGCACATCAATTACAATTTCAAATATAGCAAAATCCTTGTTAGCCGTTTCAATTAGTTTCAATTTAAAATATTTTACATTTAATTTCGAATAATTTCTATTAGTAGGCCATGACTTTGATTCTGTGAAAAAAACATTGACGAATATGTCATTAATTTCAGAACCATTATGGAAAGGTTTATTTTGTTTTTTATGCAGTACGAGTTCAAACATTTAATTTCAGTTTTCTGTAAATGTAAAGAAATCGGTAAGCTCTTTTACTATCTCAGTATTAAGACAAGGTCTAAAAAGTCTTAATTTTTACTCAAAATTTAGAAGCAACGAAGAAATGGAACAGCAAACGTTATCAGCTACAACAAACCGAAATCTAAGAAAAGATAAAAAAGCTCATATTGAAGCATGAATCATTGGAGAATTATTGGAGGATTTGACTTCACGTCAAGGGTCACAAATGGAGATTTCCTTCGATATTTTGTTCATCTCAATCGTGGTCCCATGCAAAATGAAAAGAAAGAGGTAATGTTTTAAGAAATGTTTTATTGAAAGTAGAAGAATTTTGGAAAATTTCGGGCATTTCCAGATTGCCTCTAAGAGCTGCAAATTCCAAGCGCAAACTAACTAAACGTATTGCGCAGTATGAAAACCTGCGAAAAAGTAAAACACATAAAAATTTTTTAGCGAAAAGAGAAAATTTTCTTAAATCGCTGAACCTACTCTTTGATATATCACACGCCAATGCTACTTCTATCATTAAACATGACACAAGCAGAACTAAAAAAAATGATTCAGGAAGATATTAAATTTTTACAAGATCAAAAAACATGTAGAAAAATTATGTTAGGAGGCGTAGATAAAAAACATTATGGAAAAGTCCAGAAAAAAAACTATCGGGTAGCCACAGAAATCAAGCGTGCTGAAAAAGAAAATCATCGCACAGCTAAAAGTTCTGCAGTGAAAGATATTAGTTTTGAAACAAGCAATTCAGATTCCACGTCTGATATAAGATCCTGATTTTACAATAGCTTCAACCAGCAGTGCTGCATATGCTGATAAGCAACGTAAAAAAAAATTCAGAAATTACTTTGAATCTTCCAAAAAACCCATTTACAAGCAAAACCATCTCAGGCATGGGTGATCGTCTGAATTTATCTGCAGGGCAGCGCACAGCTTTCATGGGAGCAATTCTTGCAGAAGGTGGTGTTTCACTTGACAAAGCAACACTTTCAGTTAAAATTGCATGGATAGCAGGTATGGAATTTCGAAAATCAGCTGCTTATGAAATCAAGGCAGCATTTACTCCACCAAAACACTCAACACTACATTGGGATGGCAAAATGGTTCCTGACATAAGGAAAGAAAAACAAGAGAGATTAGGTGTTCTCATTTCTGGTGTGCCAAACTGTGAAGAAGGTAAATTGCAAGGTATACCTATAATATCAAATATGAAAGGTGCAGAGCAAACAAATGTTACTTTCAGTCTTGCAAACTAATGGGGAATTTCAGAAAATGTGAGATCCATTGTTTTTGATACCACAGATTCAAACTCAGGACGAAAAATTGGAGCTTGCGTACAACTTGAAAAACTATTCGACAAAAAGTTGCTTATGCTAGCTTGCTGTCATCATGTCTACGAGAGAATTTTGTTTTCAGTTCACAAGGAATGGTTTGGTGAAACATCAAGTCCCAAAAATACAGATTTTACCAATTTCAGAGACTCTATTTGGAAAACAATCGATACTGACAAAGATTTTAAGAAATTACAATTCAAGGAGAGGCCATTAAAACTCCTATTGGCAAAGAAAAAGCAAGCTTTAAATAGAGTTATTTCAAAACCGGATCAAAATAGAATCTTACCTCGCGCTAATTATAGAGAGTGCGCGGAACTTATGTTAATATTACTAGACGAAGTACCTGAAAGAGGGGTACATTGGCGTAAACCTGGAGCAGCTCACCATGCCCTATGGATGCCATCCATTTTGTATCCAGCAAAGATGTACGCTTTTTGTTCTCAGGCAGATTATGACCAAAGTATGTTGGATAAATTAGGGAGACTATGCAAATTGAATGCTCTCTTTTGTTGAAAAATGGATATCTTCACCGGTTGGAGCTGATGCACCTTTCAATGATTTAAAGCTGTGGCATGAGTTGAATGAATACCAAAAACATGATCTCCACGTTGCTAACGCAGCTATTAAAGCTATAGAAAGGCATTTGTGGTATTTAACCGAAGAGTGTGTTGTATTTTCTTTATTTTCAAACAGAGTATCGAACACAGAAAAGGAACTAATCGCCCGGAAATTGCTTCAAACTCCGATACGAAAAGAATTTGTCAATTGTCATCCAACGTTCCCTATTCACAACCTTGGCGTAGAGGTCGAGTGGCTTAATAAACCTATAAATGAGTGGCATCTTGATCCTAATTATAATGAATGTGAGACATATATAAGACATGTCAAAGTTGTTAATGATCTGTCAGAACGAGCTGTGAAACTAATAGAAAATTTTGCTACAAGTATCACCAACGATGAAGTGAACTTCAGAAAGCAGGATTTATTGCAAGTGGTGGAGTTTCAACGCAAGCAAATTCCATACTTCAAAAAAAAAAAGACATTAACAATGTTAACACCATCCTAACTGAGTTTTAATAAATATGCTATGCGGTTTTATTAACTTTTTGCTTTTATTATTTTATGAACAAATTTTATGAATTTTTATTATAAATGAGTAAATAAATGAAAAAAGAAAATAAAAAAAGATACAGTAGTTTTGACTGTGTCGTAACACAAGACGTAGAATTGTTCAATTCGCTTTTGATGACATCTTTTTTAAAAAGTATTTAGCAAAATATTTATTCCATACACCTGAGCATATGACCTTTAAAAGAGTGCCGGAGAGGCACTCATTACTTTTGCAAAAGAAACATTTTTGCCTTTGACACCTATTCCCTCCGAGCACTCCTGAGGGAGGCTCCCTTACAAATATTATGGTTTTTGTATATTTATTCCATACACCTGAGCATATAACCTTCAAGAGAGTGCCGGAGATGGTTAATATATGTGACCGACCCCCATTACTATTGCAAAAGGAACATTTTTGCCTTTGACACCTTTTCCCTTCGATCACTCCTTAGGGGGGCTCCCATACAAATTTTATGGTTTTGTCGATAAAACCGGAAACTGTCGATAAATAGGTAGCAAGTTTAAGCAAACAAGAACTTAAAATGTTGGCTTTATATTTCATGTAATTGTGTATATTTTATATAAGTTATAGAGTTCTAACATGAATTTTTGTCGCATTGAGGATCAAGCAGACCAACAAGTGCTAACATCAACATTGTACGATCAGTACTTTAGGCCCACCAAAGGCTCAAAAAGTAATGTAAATACCGACACCTGATCACTATCACCCACCCTACTTACCTCCGAGAACGACGTATTCTACGTCAAAAAAAAACAAAAAATGCTTTAGGCTTTTTAAGCTGAAGTGTGTCCTCTCAAAAAAAAAAATTTTTTTTTGGGTATTTTTTAAATTAATTTTTCCTATTTTTGGCAAAAACAATTGTTTCGAGCCACAATCAAAACTCATTAGCACTTGTAGGTCTGCTTGATCCTCAATGCGACAAAAATTCATGTTAGAACTGTCTAACTTATATCAATTTTACACAATTACATGAAATATAAAGCCAACATTTGATGTTTTTGTTTGATTAAACTTGCTACCTATTTATCGACGGCTTCCGGTTTTTTCGACGGCGAAGACAGCGCCATCTAGCGTGAAGACATAAATCTTATAATTTAAAAAAAGCATACTTTTGGGGGCATGTTGTTTTTAACAGACTCGCGTAGCCCAGTAATACTGAGTAATTTTGAGGGGCATGCTTTTTTAACAGAATCTGTTGTTGAAATGTCAAACGCAGCCAATTAAATATCCGGGCATATTATCGACAGTGAAATTTTGACACATGGGTTGTTGAACTTGATAGCATTGAACAAATTTTGTTTGCTTGTTTAAGTTTTCTACCTATTTATGAACAGTTTCCGGTTTTATCGACAAAAGCATAAAATTTGTATGGGAGCGCCCCTAAGGAGTGGTCGGAGGGAATAGGTGTCAAAGGCAAAAATGTTCCTTTTGCAAAAGTAATGAGGGTTGGTGATACATATTAACCCTCTCCGGCACTCTCTTAAAGGTCATATCCTCAGGTGTATAGAATAAATATTTTTAAAAAAGATGTCATCAAAAGCGAATTGAATAATTCTACGTCTTGTGTTACGACATAGTCGAAACTACTGTATCTTTTTTATTTCATTTGGCAAGTCAAATATTGGAAAAACTGATAATTTAAAAATAAAAAACGTACATTTTTTCTTACTTTCGAATCCTCCGATTCGATTATTATGGTTTTTCGATTTTTTGGATAACGCAACCCTTATCAATGGAGAATATTCTAAAACATGTTATAAAATATAGGGTGTTTTTTTAAAAGCTTGAGAACTTTAAATAATAATACAAGACAAAAATATTGTCTGGAAAGAATTTTTTATTATTATAATCTGGTAGATAATTTCATGGCATTTGTTTTTAAAATATGATTTCCGGCATACATATGTCCACCGCGGCTACGAGTTACAATCAGTACAATTTTTCACTACTTTTTCCAATAAAACTGTCGGTATGGCGTCAATGGTGGCTTGAATATTGGCTTTCAATACTTCAGGAGTTGCTGGTTTGTCAACATAAACCAATGACTTAACTTAGCCCCATAAAAAGTAATCAAGAGTCGTTAAGTCGCACGAACGAGGGGGCCAGTTAACAGCACCACTTCTGGAAATAAAGCTGTCACCAAATTGATTTTGCAATAAATTGATGGTTAAGGGGAGCAACGCAGCCAGAAGCCGAAAAAAAAGGTCATGTTTCTGAATTTTTTTAAGGAAACCTATGGGATATTTTTAAATGAGGGTTTTTATACCTAAAAATATACACATTCAAGAGTATTTTTAGTTTTTTTTTTTATTAAAAAAATTTAATATTAATGTCGATACAGCAGTTTTTGTAGAGCGCTCTGAAAAAAAGGTGAAATGCGGTGACCAAGATTGCTCCTCCTTAATTCATCTGAAACAAAAAATGAAATATATTATTAAAGTAGATACTTAAAACTCGTACTTGTCATAGCCGTTTTTGAAAATATTGATTTTTCACAAAATGGCGGACTTTCGAACGTAAAAAAACGATTTTCGACCAAAAATTCGTCATAGTTTTGCCTATAAAAAATGAACGAAGCTAAAAAAAAAAAAATCCTATGACAAGTACGAGATTATTATGTGTACAATAGCCTGCAAAAGAATCAAAACGATCGCTTCACTGAGCTTTGAGAAATCTTGGTCACCGACTTTGAAAACATTGTTTCGAAAAAAACGCGTTTGAAAATAAGCGCCAGCACTGCGCGCTCTAGAAGGCGGTTCACTCAGTAGGCTATAACTTTGTTAATTTTTGAGATATTGATTTGAAATTTTCACCACATATTCTTGAGATTTAAGGCTTTAAGAAAATGCAAAAAAATTTTTTGAAAAAAAAAAAAGTTCTGACTGCGTATCTCCCCTTAAGCGCACTGTATGGCACGGCGGTTATGCGCCGTCTTGTTGGAACGAAACGTCGTCGATGTTTAGCTGAATAATTAAAACAAAAAAATCAGTCAGCATGGCGCTTGGCATTCACCTTAATGGCAACTCCTTTAACGGCAATTTTGAAAAAAAAGGACCGATGATGCCGCTAGAGTGTAAACCGCAGCAAACAGTCAATTTTAATGAATGTAATGGTAATTCGTTAATGGCTTGAGGATTGTCTTCGCTCCATATGCTTATTGACGAAGCCATTTAACCGGAAATGAGCGCCATCACTGAACACAATTCTTCGGTAAAAGTGCTCTATTTCAAAGTAAATTTCCACAATTTGAAAGCGTTATTCTGGGGTTAAACGATTCATGATGAATTGTCAAACCTAACTGAACAGAAATGTCAACACACTTTGACATTCTCAACTGTCAAACGATAGACAACAACCATCGAAACTTTTCATGCAGCCAAAAGAATACCCTGATTAGAGATTCTTTGAATTTCACTGCGTCTATACGAGAAAAGAGGAGGACGATCCTCACAAGGCAACGCGTGAGGGTCAAGGGGGCGATCTTCACATGGCAACGTGCCTGACTGCCTCAACCTGGTGAGGCCAGCATTATCCATGTCGAACTAGTCTCAAGTCAACTCAAACCTCTGCGTGGTGTCCTCTAGAAACGGCAAACTGGCAACCGTTAGTTTGACGGCTAATGTGAGCGGCGGGCTCCCCCTGCCTTTAAAGGGTTGTGCGTTGGGTTTGAAGCCCACCACGTAAAAACAAAATTTCAATGAAACGCATAAGAAATAAGATAAAAATTATCCCCAAATCTGATGACGACTACCGCAAACGAAAAACTGACAATGATTTACGGATATGCACCTGGAACGTCCGAACCCTTAATTGGGATGGTGCCTCTATCCAACTGATAGATATCTTAGAAAGATACAAAGCTGATATCACTGCAATCCAAGAAATGCGATGGAAGGGACAGGGTTGCTTACGGCAAGCATCCTGTGATATCTACTATAGCGGCCATGCGGAGAAGCACGAATTTGGATGCGGATTCGTCGTTGGCAAGCGACTACGGCATCATGTCCTGCGATTCACACCTGTGAACGAACGACTTGCCATAATCCGTGTCAAGGCAAGATTCTTCAATATAAGCCTGATTTGTGCGCACGCTCCGACAGAAGACAAGGACGATGAGACCAAAGACAGCTTCTACGAGCGCCTTGAAGATGCCTATGAGCGCAGCCCCTGCCACGACAAAAAATCGTGCTTGGTGACTTCAACGCCAAGGTGGGAAAAGAAAATATATTTGGTCCAACAGTCGGAAAGTTCAGCCTCCACGACAATACCTCCGATAACGGAATGAGGCTGATTGACTTTGCCGCAGCGCGAAACATGGTCGTTAGTAGCACTAGATTCAAGCATCTCGATATTCATAAAGCAACTTGGCTGTCTCCTGATCAAAAGACGCGTAACCAAATTGATCACGTTTTGATTGACGGAAGGCACTCTTCCAGTGTTGTAGATGTACGCACGATCCGTGGTGCCAATATAGACTCGGATCATTATCTTGTCGCAGCCAAGATCCGTACACGCCTGTGCGCAACGAAGAATGCGCGCAATCCAGCACAGAGAAAGCTAGACGTCGAAAAGCTGCAATCAAAACAAACAGCCGAAGACTTCGCTACTCGACTCTCACTCCTGCTTCAAGAAAGCACTCCTCCGATCGACGATATATGCGCGCAGTGGAATCACATTTCCCACTCTATGCGTACGGCTGCCGAAGAGGTGATAGGCTATCACCGCCCTCGCCGAAACCAGTGGCACGACCAAGAGTGTCGCGACGCCACTGCAGAAAAAGACGCCGCCTACAAAGCCACCCTGCAGTCGGTTGTAACGCGTGCTGCTAAAGAGCGATACAAAGAGAAGAGGAGGGAAGAGAGACGCATTTTCAGGCGAAAGAAAAGGGAAGCAGAAATGCGTGAGTGCGAGAAAATTGAGATGCATGGTGACAGGAATGAGGTCCGAAAATTTTTCGAAAAAATAAGATGCCTGGCCGATGGTTTCAAGACCGGGGCCTCTTCCTGCAAGGATGAAAATGGGAATCTAGTGACAGATATCCAGGGTACACTGATGATGTGGAGGGAACACTTCTCTAGGCTTCTGAATGGTGACGACGACAACAATCCCGCCAATAGAGATGATATCCCGGAAATCCCAATTGTGGACGACAGCGTTGAAGTTCCGCTGCCCGACCATAGTGAAGTCTTGAAAGCTATAGCTCGGCTTAAAAACAACAAAGCCGCAGGAGCCGATGGCTTATCGGCTGAGCTCTTCAAGAATGGAGGCGAAGCTCTATTTATATGCATTCATGAGCTTCTATGCAGAATATGGTCGGAAGAATGCATTCCAAACGATTGGAACCTCAGTGTGCTCTGCCCAATCCACAAGAAAGGCGATCCCACAATTTGCGCCAACTACCGTGGGATAAGCCTTCTGAATATCGCATATAAGGTCCTGTCGAGCGTACTATGTGAAAGACTAAAGCCCATCGTAAACCAGCTGATTAGACCTTATCAGTGTGGCTTCAGACCTGGTAAATCCACCATAGACCAGATATTTACGCTACGACAAATCTTGGAGAAGACCATAGAAAAATAGATCGACACACACCATCTTTTTGTCGATTATAAAGCCGCCTTCGACAGTCCTATAAGGAATTATCTATACTCCACCATGTCTGAATTTGGTATTCCTGCAAAGCTCATCCGTCTTTGCAGAATGACACTGAGCAACACCAGCAGCACAGTTAAGATCGGGAAGGATCTCACTCCTCCATTCGATACCAAACGAGGTTTCAGACAAGGTGATTCCTTATCGTGCGACTTTTTCAACCTGATGATGGAGAAGATCATCCGAGCTGCTGATTTGAGACGCAGCGGCACGATATTCTACAAAAGTATTATGCTGCTGGCGTATGCTGATGATATCGATATCATTGGCCATAATACGCGCGAAGTCAGTGCAGCATTCTCCAGATTAGCGAAAGAGTCGAGTCGAATGATCCTTGCAGTGAACGCAGATAAGACGAAATACCTAGTGTCAACAAATAAACAGTCTTAGCGTCTTGGAATCCACGTCACTGTTGACAACATCTCCTTCGAGGTTGTTAAGGACTTCGTCTACCTGGGATCCAGCATTAACTCTTTCAACGATGTTAGTATTGAGATAAAACGAAGGATAACTCTTGCCAACAGGTGTTACTTTGGGCTGAGTAGGCAATTGAGAAGCAGAGCCCTCTCTCGACGAACAAAACTCACGCTCTATAAGTCACTAATCATGCCCGTCCTATTATATGCAGCACAAACCTGGACGTTGAGCAGTTCTGATGAAAAGACCCTGGGAGCCTTCGAGAGAAAGATCCTTCGTAAAATCTTCGGTCCAATCTGCGTCAATGGCGAGTACCGAATTCGATGGAACCACGAGCTGTATGAGCTGTACGCTGACATCGACATAGTTAAGCGCATTAAAATCGAGCGGCTCCGCTGGCTAGGTCATGTTGAGCGAATGGAAAACGACGCTCCAGCGAAAAAAATATTCGATTCGGTGCCCGGTGGTGGTCAACGCAGAAGAGGACGCCCACATCTTCGTTGGAAGGATCAGGTGTTGGATAACCTGACCACGCTTGGTGTTTCCAACTGGCGCCAGCAAGCGCAGAACAGAAATGGCTGGCGCAATTTCTTATACGAGGTCAAAACCGACTTACGGTTGTAAGCGCCAGATAAATATAAATAAAAAAAATACTATACGAGAAAAAGGGCTGCGTAGGTGCACTTGAAACCGGTTTAAGACATTTGTTTATAACACATTACACCCATGGTATAATAATACAAGGTAGAATTGACAGTTGCTTGGGAAAACATATTCTGTCAAAAAATATACTCAAAAAGAGAGCGCTCACAATCCGCCATTGAAAACACAAGCAATGTTGAAAACCTTGAAGTGAAAAAAAAACAACAACCACAGCAGCTGCTGATGTATTTGCACAACAAGCTGTGTTTGACAGTTTATGTTTTCCTGTTGAAGAGAAAATAAGCAGTTGTCAATGCTACCATGTATTATTATACCATGATTACACCGCACTGTCTTGCTCTCCGCAAACAAATCATAGCTTGAACACAATGACTGCAACCAACGACAAACGCCGATTGTCAAAATATAGAGCGCATGCTTTCATATGTAGACGAATTTTATGATGTCAACACGACAAAGAGAGTACAATTGTTGTGTCACAGACTTAGAACTATTTCTTATTTGACATGCGACAAAACGAAAGCATCAGGGATTGTTTATGTTGTTTTCATTTTAATTCCAGTGAGCTGTTCTACATATCTGTGCGGGGTTTATATTCGTATGATTATTATTTTGTGATTTTTTGCTTCGGTAAGTAAAAAAAATTATTCAACAATTATTATTGTTGCTGTTGCGTTCATTAAATTCAGATCGTGGGAGCACTGCAACATTTCTCTCTGACGACAGGGTTGTTGGATTGTCGTCGGACGCAGGTTGCAGTCATTGTGTTCAGGTTATCAATTGTGTGATTGCAGTAAAAACGAACAAAACGATTGAGCTTAAATCACAAGAGATCCAAGACATTGTTGTTCTCATGGTTGAATTAATAAGGATGTCTCGGGGCTGATCGTATGCTCTTCTTAGCACCCATAATTGTCAAAATCAATGAAAAGTAACAACAACAACTTCATCGGCTTTACATGTTAGCAATTTTCGCTTTCAGATTTTATATGAGCTGTCAACTTCGATTTGACATGTATGGCAACTCGCTCTCACTCATGCGACAACCTTATTTAGTAAACCATGGTTGTTCTTAGACATCGTTGTAAGAGAGCACACTGCAGTCAATGCAATGAAACCATCTGCACTAACAATAAGTGGCAAGCGTGATATAATAGGGCTATTCCCGATTATGGGCAAATAGCCTGACATCGTGGAATTTGCAAAATATGATGGCATATATTTTCAACGTATCAACAAAATGTATACAGTCGCATTTGCACGACTGTGGCAAATTCGCAACACTAAAATCCTATTGCATACAGTCGGGTATGGGCAACACTGATTTGCCAATCAATCAGCTGTCAATTCAGAGATATAATTACTAAAACAAAACAATAAGCACAAGGTATATTTAACAAGGTAGTCTCGTCTCGGAGTGGTGGGTACAGCACCTGTCAAACATAAGCAAACATAAGAAGAGCATAAAAACACAGGTGCGTCACTGGACACACGAGACAAGCGAAGCATTTTCGCAAATTCATAGATTTGATAATTTAATAGCGTTTTTTCGATTAAAATAATTTTTAATTTCAGAACTTTAAAATAAAAAAGTATATATATCATATATATTAACCCTCTTCGGCCCTCCCTTAAAGCCCCCTTTTCAGCTGTAGGGAATAAATATACAAAAATCATTAATTTTGTTACAATTTAATCAACTTACAGGTTGTTTATTTTTAACGATATTTATTACGACCTTTAGTAGGAAGTAGAAACAACATCTAATACACAATCCTTAGTGAATATTTCTTTTAGTTCGTTCGTTCTTTTAGTTCGATAGGTCTTTTAGTTCGCATGGACAAACCGAAGATTCAAACCAGAGCTCGGTAAATTTAGTTATCTTTGGTCTAGTTCGTTTTGTTTGCTACTTTTGTCGGTTGGCTAGCCAATACACAGTCCTAGAATAGCCAACACACATTCCTTTCTTAAAGTAATAGATTATAGTGATCTGCTGAAACATAGCTTCAGCTAATGTTTATCACTGAATTAACAAAGTTATGAAACAAAGGCTTTTAGCGTAATAGTTAGAGGAAAGTACCAACAAACGATAGAACTGTGAGTTGTGGGTTCAATTCCTGCAGCGGGCAAGAAATTATTTTTAATTTAACATTTTCTGGTTCAATTGATGCAAGCAAAAAACAATATCAATTCTAAGAAAAAAGGTGTCGGAAAAAAGTGTCGTTTTTTCTGATTTCACTCTAGCAAATCGCAGAACGAGGCGTAAAAAAGAAAAAAAAAAACAGCGAATAAAAAAATTATTCGTAAACAGCTGAATTTGGCAGGTGCCGTACCCACCACAAGAGAGAATTTCAACTACTAACACTACCTTGTTAAATATACCTTGCAATAAGCACAAATGGAACTCGAGCCAGCAAAGAAAAAATAAAAATGGAGAAGTCTTATAAATAGTGGATCGCCAGATTATCTCCCAAATCGTCCAAAACTTCCAACAGTCTCATCGTCAATTTCCATTTCTAATAAATATGCATGTTAAGTATATGTTTCTGTTGATTCAGAAACATTTGCTTTAAATTCAAAAAACAGGTAGTTTTGATTTGAAAGCAATCGCTTTTGAAACAATGACTGTTACATACATATAAGATTTTTTTTTAAATTAAGGTTGACTTTCTGATTTGTGATATACCTACTTTTTCGCGAATGGAGTCATAAAAATTATAAATAAAAATGTATACAAATTAAAGGTGTTTTCGGGGTATTTTATATTAAGATTACAAAGTGCATACAAAACATAAATTTCTTACATAACTTTTTGCATTGTTTATTTGATATACATATATGGATAGAAACGGTTTTAAACTTTTCCAATTTGATTATTTTTAAAATTTTTTCTGCACCACCCACTTCAAAAGATTGAAAATGCTTGTCAGATTGTATTATTCGTATTGGGTACCAAAGAACGCTAATATTTTCATGTATAAATAATAATAATTTTATTTTATACAGTTCGAAACTATTCTCAGTGACTAGTGACAAATAATCGTTTTCTTTCAATACTTTGCCCTTATATTCCAAGGACAAGGAAGCTTTAATTGAAGAATAATCCAACTCGAATTGCTTTTCGATTTGGTTAAAATAATCTTGTTCACTTATGTTTCTTTGCACGTGTTTTTCGCGAATGGAACAATTTTTTTTGTTGCTGTGCCGTTATTTTTATTTGTTCTTCTTGTGCGCAAAAGCAAGTATGTGGAGTGAACGCACATAACCAAACAAACAAACGAATTTTGTAACTGTGGTATATTTGAAAAAAAAAAACAATTTAGCATACCTCTTTTCTCTTCCAAAGCAGAAGCTTTTCTCGAAACTCAACTCGGAAGCCTATGTTTTTAATAAGATTGCTGGAAATATCCTCCTTTCTCATATATTTCAGGCTTCTAAACGTTACTCCAGCCGCTAATTAAAAAGAAAACAAATTACAATTTAGTCATACTATCCACTTTCAATTTGCACTCACATTTAATTTCTGTATATATATTTTTTAATTCGAAGCTTTCGAGTAAACTTTGCAGTTTTTTGTCATCACTTTCTTCATTTTGCTCACATTTTTGATGTTCCATTTTTAATTTTTTTTTTTTTTTAGCATATTTTATTTTATCGTTATTCTGTCCGAACTCAATTTCTATGCCCGACTAGCGACACTCAACGAACACGACTGTGACTGAATATTCGTATTTCACGATGCATTAAACAATCAGTGTTACCAACACTGACAATGACAATGACTGACTGAAATACGAAACGTTGCGATTGTTTTTGATTTAAAATCGCGTTCACTTAAATCAAAAACAAAACTCTTTTCAATTTGTAACATTTCTTTCAAATCAAAAACCTAATCCTTTTTACTAGTGTTTTAATATAAATTACATTTTCAATTTATTTAATTGTCAGATTTTTTTGAGTGCAGTTGTCACTCCTACCTTGTATAATTCAATCTCTCAAGCTATCAGATGATATTGAGATTTATCTTCTTTATCTTGCACACTTATTCAAATACTATTTTTTAAAGTAACTCAGTACGTTACGTTTCTACTGGAACCTCCCCTTAAGCTGAATTTAAGTCAGCCTTGTCCATATTGCAATGCAAAAACATTATTTCGTTTACAAATGTGGGGTTACAAGCTATTCCGCTACGATTTTCGAATATCAGTTGCCTAGCATTTGAAAAGACTCTCTCGGAAGCCGCACTGCTAGCTGTGATTGCCAAAATTTTGAAACTAACTTTAAAAATCATAGGGAATTCAATTTGATGTGAATGCCACCACTGAAGTACATTAAATTAAACAGTATAGATGATATTTCATAACTGTTAAGCTCTTTGTCAATCATCTCTTCAGGACTGCAAATTTCTGCTGGTTGCACAAAATCAGAAAAAAAACGCCAGCTTCGAGAGTATGAGACGACCTTACAGTCATATCTTGACTTTGCTGTTGATTGAACTCAGCAGTATATAAAGTCATCAAACGTTTACACTTCGATTTTATTTACTCTTTTTCGTTTTCATCAAAATAAACTAATTTGTTTGCGGGCGAAGAAAGAAACAATGCAACTTTGTCAGGGGCGCCGGAAGCAGGGGGCAGGAGGGGCAGTCGCCCCCTCGGTAAAAAGCTCTCACAATAATTTTCATGTTTCAATTCAATCAATTCAATTCATGTTAATTACATATTCAATTGATCAAGGATAGGAAGAAATATTTCGGAAATATTTAAGTTTATTGCTTTCACCAATTTTATTCTCGTTTTGAAAACATTTTTTTTCACTTGTTTCTAGCCCGTGGAGTCCATACTAGTACAAATTCGCACCAGAAAAAATAAAGCGGTTGTTTAAAAAATTATAAATTTAACTATAAACTAATAGCTTTTTCGTTTCATATCGAATTTAAATGTTTTGTTTGTCTTTATCGAACTTATTTTTACATCAATATTTTCGTAATATTTTATTGATATGTTTTTTTCGTCTTAATGACATTTTTAGTGTAATAAAAAATGTTCTGCCCCCCCAGTTGTACTGCCCACCCAGTTGAAATGAGCTTCCGGCGCCTTTGAACTTTGTGCAACCGATGAACGCAGGCCAAAGCGACCAAAAACACAACAGTCGGCTGGAAAGGTCATGGCATCTGTATTTTAGGATGCGCATGGAATTTTGTTCATCGACTATCTCAAAAAGGCAAAAACAATCAACAGCGATTATTATATAGCGTTGTTGGAGCGTTTGAAGGATGAAATCGCGAAAAATCGGCCCCATTTGAAGAAGAAAAACATTTTTTTTTTTATGAACACAATGCACCGTGTCACTAATCGATGAAAACGATGGCGAAAATCCACAAATTGGGCTTCCTCATCCACCGTATTCGCCAGATTCGGCCCCCAGCGACTACTGGCTCTTTGCTGACCGTAAAAAAATGCTTGCCGGCAAGAGATTTGGCTCCAATAAAGAAGTGATGGCTGGAACTGAAGCATATTTTGAGGCGAAGCACAAATCGTTCTACAAAACCGGTATTGAACAGTTAGAAAAGCGGTGGAAGGAATGTATTGCTCTTGAAGGAACCTATATTGATGAATAAAGAAGAATATTTGCAAAAAAAAGTTTTTTTTATTACTTTGTCTCGGGACTTATTATGTCTCGGACACTGAACTTCAGACGACCTAAACAATTAACATTATCAAAATGATCCAAATGATCCATTGTCATCTATTACTTTCTATTATTTTCCTCCTAATTATGATGGAATTGCATTGCTTGTGGTGTTGCCGAACAAAAACAATTCGTGCATCGATTGCCGAGAGAAGAAAGTGGGTATTGCTTGTTGCTATCGACTTGTGTTTGGTGTTGAGCAAAAACCACTCTTAAGCCGGGAGTAGAATGATTGCGCATGCGTTTGCGTCCGTCTATTCGCTAGCGCATTAGATTCGAAATACACGAAAGCTTATGGTACCGAGTAGAATGCTGACGGGCGCAAATTTTGTCAACACAACTTACGCTAGAAATGAAGAAAATATTTCAACTTGGGTTATTGGGCTATTTCGTCCCCCAATTGAATGGGATGTTTATTGAAGACAGGGTTATCCTACAGGATGGCGTTGCATGACATACAGCGTCTCAAACAGTCGACTTACTGAAGTCAACATTTGGCAAAAGCATGATTTCTCGAAATGGACAGTCAATTGGCCAACAAGATCCTGCGATTTAACGCCAATTGGATTATTTTCTCCGGGGTTATGTGAAGTTATTGGTGTAGCGAACAAACCAGCAATTTTGGTCGCCTTGGAAGTTTACATTCGACAAAAAGGCAAAGAAATGCGACACACTCGCTTATTGTACACTTATTTAGAAAGACGCTCGCCATGCCACAAACATCGATCTTTTAAACTTTAAAATTTAAAGGGTATTTAATGAATAAGGCATACAATAACGCGGAAGAAAAGGAGAAAAGTGCTATTAAATCGTACTGGACGGTGATTCAGGTTCGAATATTCAGAATAGTAAAGATATGAGAGCCATTGCAGATAACATTTAGGATTCAGAGAGTGAAGATTTGAGCAATATATTGAATATGTTAAATGCATAAAATGTTATAAATTAAAAAACGAAAAAAAAAACGAGCTGGTCATTTCAGCCCTTGAAGACATCATCCCTTTGATCGAGCTTCTGATGATCAAATTGTATTGTGCGTACTAATAAATGTTTTGTACACAAATGAGTACGGGATACCTACTAGTATTATACCGACTCCAAACGGCTAATAAATATATTCTCAACGAGCTTTTACATGGCGTTATTTACTCTCTGAGGTTTGCCATTGTCTACAGAGAGGTGACGACCGATCAGAAAAATTAATTTCAATTGAAAAAATTTTCTGGTCAGCTGGGGTTCGAACCTGGTCTCCAATTGGCATCAAGCGGTCCATGTTCTTCTTAACGCACTCGACCACGGCCGACGCAACTTTTTCAAAGTAGGCTACTTTTTAAGTCTTGCACCTCGGCAACACTAAACATTTCCAGATAAATTTTGTCAATGACATATCGTACGATAAATACTATGTTTCCATAGCTAGTTAACTCGGGGTTAGGATTTTCGTCGAGTTAAGAAAATGGCGTTGCTAACTCGATAGTGTTTCCATGCACAGCATCGAGTTGCGTTGAACTTCTCGATTTCATTTGACATTTTTGTTGTTTTTTACTAGCGAAATGGATACTAAATGGCAGCATTCACATTGACAGATAGAACCCAGTTAAATCTCACAAGTTTCGTGGAGTTTCGTGGATTTAACGAAACTCAACTCAACTCGCGTTTCTATGGCGAGTTAACCTCGAGTAAACACCGAGTTAAGTCGCCATGGAAACATAGTAAAAGTCATTCTTGGGCATTATTGGGACTTATATACATTGGATTTTACATGAGCATTTAGGAGTCAGGAAGATTTGATTCCGTTGGATACCACATAATTTGACAGTTGCTCAAAAAAAAAAAAAGGATTCTGTCGATTGGTGAAAGGAAATGCTGTAAAAATACAGTAGGGTTGGTTCGAAACACGTCTACGATATGACTAGAAGTGATGAATCATGGATCTAAGCTTATGATCTTTCAAAGTGAGCAAAACCCGACAGAAGTTGTCCGCGGACGGAGCACATTCAACCAAATCAAAACTTTATTTTTGTATTTAAATTAAATATTTTATCCAAGGTTTTAAGACTTGTGTATAAAAAAGGTTAAAATTTTTGAAACATTTGTACTATTTTTAAACTTTGTCCTTTCACTGTAAAACTTTTAAGTTTTCATAAATTGATTTTTAAATATTGTTTCTGTTTATTTTAGTTACTTATTTTCAGTTGTTTGAGTTGTTTCAGTTGTTTGATCAGTTCTGATGAAGCAATAAAAATAACTTAGAAAATATGTATAAACATTATTGTTGCTTTTAAGTTTTTAAATTGAATTGCGAACTTTAGATATTTATTTGTATAGTTTTCCAATTATATCCAATTGTAGATAATTCGTGTATCACAGGAAGTCATTAATTTGTATATCGATGGAATATAAAAAAAGGAAAGTATGGTACTTAAAAGAATTATTTGAAATATTCAAAATACTGTAAGCGTCAAAAGAAAGTGTACACCTTGGCTTTTATGTTTGAATTCTTATTATTTTTAATTTTATAATTACTCTTGAACTTATTAGTTATTATAACACAGCAATTTATTATTAAAAAATAGACGGACAAAATTAAGCTAAAACCACAAGAACAAAAATCTGTTCTTAAATTATATTAAATACTGCACATTTTACACGTCAAAGGCAAGTGTACAGCTTACAAAGTGCCCTGAAGTATCCACAATAGAACCGTTACTCTTTACGTCCTTGGCTATTTGATTAGTTAATATGCAACATTCCTTAAGAAAACAAATCAAGTGTTTGTGGGTGTGGTTTTTTGTAAAATGTGAAAACAAACGCCTCTGGAAACTATAAACAACAAAAGAATCTGAAAAAAAGGAAAAACTTTGAGAACACTATCTATCTACCTATATTATTATTACGCCAGCTCTTTTTTTGTGATGACCATCAAATCTTTACCGTAAATGCAATTTTCATAAATGGGGTATCAATAGAAAGGTCTTGCTCTGTACACTAAGGGAAATAACGCATATTAGCATTATCCACGCCTCAGTATAAATTTTATTTAAATATTTACGTGGATACATCAAATGTTTTTCTTACAACTCGTTTTTTTCTCGTATTTGAATTCTATTTATACCACATACGTACACACATATTCCACACAAGCAAGCAGCAACAGCATCGCACACGTACACACATATTCCGACAAGCAGCAACAGCATCGCACTGTTTCTGCAGTTTATTTCTTGCATTTGCAGCTTTATAGTTCTCATTTAGTTTTTGTTGCAAGGGTAATATAGCTTGCAAGTTTGGCAAAGAATAGAAATGATGTAGGATGGAGTGACAACTTGATATTTTCTCTGAAGTATCTTGCACCGGTTGTCACTTACCTACATATTTTGCTTGTATCTACATATATTTTTTTATATTTATTTTTTCTCCCTCTAATTTATACTATTTTTGACATTTGGTGCATCAGCTGTCAAAAATAGTATAAATTAGAGAACGAAAAAACTGAAAAAGAAAATTTGATGGACGCAGCTCGTGAGAAATATTTAAATATATTTTTTTTTAATTTCAATATTTTTCTATAAATTTTCATAAAATTGGATAGCTTTATTTTCAAATAGTAAATATTTGAAAGATATTGTAAAAAAATTCATGCATAATTTTAATATATTTTTAATTAATTCTGTTTTAATATTTAAATATTTCCTTTAATTAAAAAAGTATTCAAATAAATTTTAAATATTTACGTAGTCGATTTATGCAAATGCGTTATTAGTGCAAAAATGATTCGCTTTTTGATAAATTAAAAAAGTTTTTGGATAAATTTAATATTTTTTTCCTTTAGTGTAGATTTGATATAAGACTTTTTCTTAAGTATTGTGTTTTTAAGCAAAAAAACTCAAAACAATCATCTGCAAAGGAAGAAAGTTTTTTATGTGATGCCTAAAAGCATGTGATATTTTTTTCTGAAATTTTCCAATATCATACTTTTTTTCAGTGTTTAAAAAACTTAAAAACGTTTAATTGCTTTTGCTTTTACTTTGCTGTGCTTATTGAAAATCAAACAGCAACAGCCAAAGCAGAAAGCACTATCACAAAAAAAATTGTAATCATTTTGCTTTGCTTTCTGAATCTTCGAAAGGCTAAGCAAAAGCAGCAGCACTAAAGAGAATTTGTTTTGCTGCGTAGTGCTACGAAAGCATAAGAAATTAGTGTTGTGCTTTGATTTTCATTTTGCTTTTCTAATTTGTCGCAGCACTACGAAAGCAACAATTATGCGCTTTGCTTCGTTTTGCTTTCGGAAGCATTTTATTTTCATTCGTTTGGCTTTCGGGATTTACTTGTCATCGTTTATATGCTGTATTTCAGAGACGCATGTCTTTTTGTACGTTGTTGTTTGTATAGTATGCGCACTTGTACGCAGTCGCGAATGCTTGGTGTTGTTTTTGTTGTGTGTAACGGTTTTGTTATTGCATGAGTTTTAAAGAGATCGCAGAAATAAATTTAGTAGCGCCTATTTGGAATTTAAAGAAATATTTAAAAATAATAGCTAAGGTGTGCATAATAAGAATTCCATGAAAGTTTTATGAGTTAATGGCTCGGGAGTTATTGGCTACGCTGATTTAAGATCTCATTTATAAAAAAAATCAAAATAATCAGGAAGAAAAGAATTTTTAATAGAAAAATATGTAACTTAAAATTAGACACGTATTTCACAGTCATAAAAGTTTCTATAATCACAAAAGAAAAAAAAAATATTAACTTAAGATAAAAAATAAATAATGCATAAGGCATTTACTTCACAGCCAAAAAAATACTAAATAAAAACAAAATTATATTAAAAAGACAGTCTTAATATTTCTATAATAAACATTATCGTCATCTCCGACCAATGGCAAATTGTCGATGGCTTCATTCAAAAAAGTTGGGTTTAATTTTACAAGCAAAATATTTTCGAAAGTTTCTTCATGGAGCCTGTTCCGATTGTCAGATTGATACAAACAACAATGTACAAAAAACATGCGTCTCTGAAATGCAGCATATAAACGATGACAAGTAAATCCCGAAAGCCAAACGAATGAAAATAAAAGGCTTCCGAAAGCAAAACGAAGCAAAGCGCATAATTGTTGCTTTCGTAGTGCTGCGACAAATTAGAAAAGCAAAATGAAAATCAAAGCACTACAATAATTTCTTATGCTTTCGTAGCACTACGCAGCAAAACAAATTCTTTTTAGTGCTGCTGCTTTTGCTTAGCCTTTCGAAGATTGAGAAAGCAAAGCAAAATGAGCAGCATACGCTTGTCTTGAAAAACTTTAGGTAGCACTACGCAGCAAAATTTTCGTTGCTTTTGCTGTTTTGCTGAAAGCAATTTAAACCCTGCTTTTTTTTTATCCATGAACTTTTTTAATTTATCCAAAAAGCGAGTCAATTTTGCACCAATAACGCATTTGCATAAATCGACTACGTAAATATTTAAAATTTATTTAAATACCTTTTTAATTAAATAAAATATTTAAATATATAAACATAGTTAATAAAAAATATATTAAAATTATACACGAATTTTTTTAAAATATCTTTCAAATATTTAATACTTGAAAGTAAAACTATCGCATTCAAAGAATATTTATATAAAATTATTGAATTTAAAAAACAACATATTTAAATTCAATAAGAATTAGAATTTATAAGAAGCAAAATATGCAGGTAAATGACAACCGGTGCAAGACATCCGTCAGAGAATTTCGAATTGGCACTCCACCCTACATCATTTTATCAAGCGACCTCCCATCGCACTCACAAATCATCATCCCAACATCCAGGCTATATTACCCTTGCAACAAAAACTAAACGAGAACTATAAGAATCCTGCAAGTATAAGAAATAAACTGCAGGGACAGAGTGCGACACTGTTGCTGCTTGTCAGCTATTTCAGCTGTATGGAATATGTGTGGATGTGTGTGGTATAAATAAAATTTAAATACGAAAAAAAAAATAGTTGTAAGCAAAATATTTGATTTATCCACGTAAATATTTAAATAAAATTTATACTCAGGCGTGGATAATGTTAATATGCGTTATTTCCCTTAGTGTAATTTAAGCGTGAAATTAAAGTGCGTAGTTGGTTAAAGTGCGTGGCCTCTATGTCAACGAACCTGGAGACCCGTGTTCGAACCCCAGCAGCGACAGAATTATTTGAATTAAAAATGATCTGATGATGAAAAATGACATGCGTTAAGCCCAATTTTGCGCACGGAAGGTATTTTGATTATTCTCATCTTATAATTCTTGATGAAGCAAATATGATTCCTCCAGTAGCACTGACAGTAAGGCCGTTGTTATGCAGACGCTCATATGATCCCCGATCACGTCCTTTTTTACGCTCTTTTTTCTTTTGATGAGCTCTGTGATGAAAGTATGTTATACAGACCATGATAGAATCATACAAGGTAGGAGTGACAGTTCTTTCGTCTTGCGCCAACTGTCAAAAATAGTACAAATAAGACAACGAAAAAAGTAGAAAATAAAATAGAAAGTAAAATATACAGGCAAATCACAGTCGACGCAAGACACTCGTGAGAAAATAGTCAGTTGTCAGTCCTACCTTGTATAATTGTATCATGATACAGACGGTCATTTGATCCCTGAACACAAGTACACTTTTTGCTACTTTTAATACTTTATGCAAAAAAGTATCACGAGTATGAGTATGGTGAGTGTTGCTATTAAGCAGGTTTCATTACTGCTTTCATGCACTTCGTACTAAAAGTGTACTATTTTCATGCAAAAACCCAAATTTTGTGAATAATTGCACAGCGCAACACTGTTTTGATCTTGTGATTCCATATTATTTTCGAATCATTTGGTGACCATTCTGGGGAAAATAAATTCCCACTCTCTCAAGTTTTCCTTTTACATTGAAACAACAACAATGCGTGACCGTGATGAGCCCGTGAGCGTCTGTATAACAACTGCCCAAGTGTTTTAGAATCATGCATTCAAAAAACATCAAATATCGGGACACGGAGAATTTTTTTTTTTTGTGATTTGACATTTTGGAACACAAATCTCTGCGTTTTGGATACATTTACAAATAAAAGTTTTTCAAACTTTACTTATTTTGTGTAAAGCATTACCCCGTCATAATATACATGGCTTTATAATCTTAAGAGGTCAGTTCAATGAAAAAATACCTTCTTTTTATCTCGTATTGGACACAAATTGTAAGGCATTGGGACTTTTCCGTTTTTTCATGAATAATTTCTTATTACACCGGCACACAAAAAAAAAAGAAGAAAAAGTTTGAGTACACATATTCCCACGTATGGCACCCAGTTGGCTCTGGTTATCTCCAATATACAAATTGAATTGTACCTATTTTACGAATGTGGTCCACTGGGTGGGGATAATCTGTCGATTAACTTGTTCTTGCCAATTTGATTTTTGAAAAATTCGGGGTTTTTTAGAAATTTTTCTGCTCATTGAGGTGATTTATGAAAATATAACTTTAATAGCCATGTTTGTAAAACGAACGCAGTCACTTGCGTTAAGATTCTCAGTCTGGCAATGCCTTTTTCATATGAAGTAAAACAAAGTCTCTTTCTCACTCAGAAATTTTCTACTAAAATATATTGCCAGATAAGAAAACCCGAAGTGACGTGATTGCGTGCGTTTTACAAAATATGGTTATAAATATTTTTGAAATACCAGTTCTTTGAAATCAAGTTTAGATTATGGACTAAAACTAGGAGAAAATTAGTAAACTATGAGATTGAGCTGCTGTAATTTTTGCGGGTGTACTTGTTGGGTTTTCTCGTAGAAGTCGACCGCTGTCGCCACAAAAATTGATACTATTGCCCCTTAACACTTCTAGAAACGAGGGCAACTGACCACCCTGCCCTCGCTTGCAGCGCCACTGTAGAAGGGTAAAATTTGCACCATTGTTAAGATGTTTTTTCAACCTTTAATTTTATACCTAAATTGTCCTTGTGCGATACTATTGCTTTCCAATGAATACAAAATCTTTGATTTCTTTTGCTAATATGTCCTAAACTGGAGGCTGTAGAGGGGTCAAAGTAAAGGTGTTACCATTGTAAAGGTGTTTTTTCAACCATTAATTTGATATCTAAATTTTTATAGGTGAAACTCCTTGTCTAAAACCTCGTTTGGTATTCAATGGAGGGGTGAGATCCTTCCCGATTTTGACTGTGCTGGTGGTGCTTAATTTTATTCTGCAAAGACATTAAATTTCTTATTGTACTGTCGAAGACGGCTTTTCAATCGACAAGATGCTGCGTGACGATTTCTTTCTCTAGATGGTCTTCTCCAAAATTTTTCGTAGCGTAAATATCTGGTCAATAGTGAATTTACCAGGTCTGAAGCCACGCTGATAAGGTCCAAACAACTGGTTTACAATGGGCTTCTTTCACATTATTATAAGAATGTGAGTCTTTCACATGATACGCTCGGCAGAACTTTAAAATATACGATATAAAGAACGTTGATCCAAATGGTGGGATCACCTTTCTTGTGGATTGTGCACACTGACGTACTAATCGTTTCGAATACATTCTTTCGACCATATTCTGCATAGAAGCTCATGAATGCATTTTAATAGAGCTTCGCCTATATTTTTGAAGAGCCCAACATGTAAGCCATCGGCTCCTGCGGCTTTGTTGTTTTTAAGCCGAGCTATAGCTTTCAAGACTTCACTATGGTCGGGCAGCGGAACTTCAACGCTGTCCTTCGCAATAAGGGTTTCCGGGATATCATCTCTATCGACGGGATTGTTATCAGCGTCGCTTTTCAGAAGCCTGAAGTATTTCCTCCACATCATAAGGGTACTGAATATCTGTCATTAGATTTATGTTTTCATCAATGAAGGAAGAGGCTCGGGTATGAAAATCATCGGCCATTTTTTCAAAAATAGTACAGACATCATTCCTGACAACATTCATCTCTATTTTCTCGCACTCACGCTTAATCACTTCTCTTTTATTTCGCCTGAGAATGCGTCTCTATTCCCTACTCTTCTCTTTGTTTTATTAGCAGAACGCACTAAAACTGACTGCAGGTTGGCTTTGTAGGCGGCATCTTTCTCTGCAGTGGCGTTGGGACACTCCTGGTCGTGCCACTGGTTTCGAGGGCGGTGGTAGCCAATCATCTCTTCGCCAGCCGTACACATAAAGTGGGAAATGTGTGTCCATTGCGTGCATGGACACGACCTATGTCGTCGACGGCAGGAGTGCTTTTTTAAAGCAGAAGTCAGAGTCGAGTAGCGAAGTTTTCGGCTGTTCGGTTTGTTTGCAGCTTTTCGATGTCTAGCTTTCTCTGTGCTAGATTGTGTACATTCTCGGTTAAGCACAGACGTGTACGCGGATCTTGGCTGCGTCAAAATAATGATCCGAGTCTATGTTGGCACTACGGATTGTGCGTACAACTAAAAAACTGGAAGAGTGCCTTACGTCAATCAAAATTTGTCAATCAATCAATTTGGTTGCGCATCTTTTGATCAGGAGACAGTCAGGCGGCCTAATGAATGTTAGGATGTTTGAATGAAGTGCTACTAACGAACATGTTTCGTGCTGCGGCAAAGTCAATCAGCCTCATTCCGTTATCAGAGGTGTTGTCGTGGAGGCTGAACTTTCCGACTGTTGGACCAAAGATATTTTCTTTTCCCACCTTGGCGTTGAAGTCACCAAGCACGATTTTTATGTCGTGGCGGAGGCTGCGCTCATAGGCCTCTTCAAGGCGCTCGTAGAAGCTGTGTTTGGTCTCATCGTCTTTATCTTCTGTCGGAGCGTGCGCACAAATCAGGCTTATGTTGAAGAATCTTGTCTTGAAACGGATTATGGCAAGTCGTTCGTTCACAGGTGTGAATCGCAGGACATGATGCCGTAGTCTCTTGCCAAGAACGAATCCGCATCCAAATTCGTGCTTCTCCGCATAGCCGCTGTAGTAGATATCACAGGATGCTTGCCGTAAGCAACCCTGTCCCTTCCATCGCATTGGTCCTATTTGTCCCTTCCATCGCAAACCTTTTTTGGATTGCAGTGATATCAGCTTTGTATCTTTCTAAGATATCTATCAGTTGGATAGAGGCACCATCCCAATAAAGGATTCCGGCATTCCAAGTATATATCCGTAAATCATTGTCGGTTTTTATTTTCGTAGTTTTTCGTTTCATCATCAGATTTTGGGATCACTTTAATCTTATTTGTGAATTGTTTTATTGGAACTGAAATTTATTTTTACGTGGTAGGCTTCAAACCCTACGCATAGCTGTTTAAAGGCAGGGCGCTCGCCGCTCAGGTTAGCCGTCAACCTAACGGTTGCCAGTTTGCCGTTTGTAGAGGACATCACGAAGAGGTTTGAGTCGACTTGAGACGATTTCAACATGCATAATGGTGGTCTCACCAGGTTGAGACAATCAGACACGTTGCAATGTAAAGTTCACCACCCGGACCTTCAAGCGGCTCTTTATGAGGATCGTCCTCCATACTCATCATTTAATGTCTGGATTTCTGGATGTTGTGGTGAATTATTTTTGCCAATTTGCGGCGTTTATTTATAAAGTTAATGTATTAGGCTTGGGCATTATAGTTTACCATGTATAGTTCACTATGTAATGAACTAGTTCGTTCATTTAGTTTTTATAGTTCGTTCGTTCTTTTTAGTCGTTGCATGTTTTACTTCGTTTGTTCCCTTAGTTCGTAAAGCGGGAAGTTCATTCCCTGCATATGCATAACGCAATGCAATAGAAATATGCGAAAGCTTACAGATGAAAGTTCATTTACTGCATTTGCATATGTGTCCGTTTACTCGCTACGCAAGCAAAGTCGAAAATATTTAAACTTTTCTTGCGTAATTTGCGTTCTTTGACAGCTCGTTACTTATAACGAACAGAGAAAATAAATAAAAGAAACGAGTCAGAAACTCATGACTTTTAGGGATGTCTCTTCTAAATAGATCTTAAAAATTAAAAATGTCTATAATTTTTTCATTGTTAATTTCTCAAAAGAACTTTTTTATACTCAGGATTTAAGATTTTTTTAATAATAAATGAAGACATTTTAAGTATTTTTGTGTAAATACAATAAAAACGCAACATTAAGAACATACCAAATGTTTTATAATTTTGTAGCCCTGCTTAATCTGAACGTAAAACGCATTCATTGAACTCTACCATAATTTTCTTGCGTAAATTGCTCTAGCGAGTAAACGGATGAAAAACGCACACGCAATCATTCTACTCCCGGCTTTAAAGATGAAAATTCATTTACTGCATACGAAAATATTGTAACTTTTCTTCCGTAATTTGCGTTTTTTGACAGCTCGTTACTTATAACGAACAGAGAAAAGAAATAAAAGAAGCGAGTCAGAAACTCATGAATTTTAGGGATCTAAATCTTCTCAGATCTTCTCAGATCTTCTAAATAAATCTTAAAAATTAAAAATGTCTATAATTTTTTCATTGTTAATTTCTCAAAAGAACTTTTTTATACTTAGGATTTAAGATTTTTTTTAATAATAAATGAAGACATTTTAAGTATTTTTGTGTAAATACGATAAAAAATTCCCCATTAAGAACATACCAAATATTTTACAAGTTTGTAGCCCTGCTTAGTCTGAACGTAAAACGCAATCATTGAACTCTGCCATAATTTTCTTGCGTAAATTACTTCCGCGAGTTGACGGACGCATATGCAAATGCAGTGAATGAATTTCCAGCTTTAGTTCGTTAGGTCTTTTAGTTCGATTGGTCTTTTAGTTAGTTTCGTTTACTCGTTCATGTCCAGGTATATAAAATGAAACAAACTTGGTATGAATATGTGATAGCCATGAAATTCAACATTTCTATTAGTGCAGACACAAAAAGTCTCAAACCAAGGAATCAAACCATAGCTTGGTAAATTTAGTTATTTTTGCTCTCGTTCGTTTTGTTCCTAAAAAAAAAATAAAAATAAATAACTGGCCATTTCAGCTCTTGAAAGGACTTTGACCTAGCTTCTTATGATCAATGGTGTTGTGCGTGTTATTAAGTTTGTACACAATTGACCGAGAAACGGACCTACATGTTTAACGCCGACTCCGAACGGCGATGAACGGAATTTTCTTGTTCTCAAGAAGCTTTACATGGCATTTTGAATACTCTCTGAGGTTTGCCATTGTCTGCAGAGAGGTGGCGGCCGTACAGAAAAATTATTTTAATTAAAATAATTTTCTGTCGCTGCTGGGGTTCGAACCTGGGTCTCCAAGTTCGTTGACATAGCGGCCACGGACTTTAACCAACTACGCCTCGGCTTGGGCATTATATTCACCAAAAAATATCGCTCTTTTCAGTTCAATCGTATGTAATGAACTAGTTCGTTCATTTAGTTTTTTTTTAGTTCGTTCGTTCTTTTTGTTCGTTGCATATTTTACTTCGTTTGTTCCCTTAGTTCGTCAGTTCTTTTAGTTCGTTAGTTTTTTTAGTTCGCTAAGTCTTTTAGTTCGATTGGTCTTTTAGTTAGTTTCGTTTACTCGTTTATGTCCAGGTGTATAAAATGAAACAAACTTGGAATGAATATGTGATATGGCTAATGACCAACTCACACGGGATTGCTTGATTGGCAATCAATGAACTTTTCTTACTCTCTTTCACATGCTGATTGTTGGTAGCTCACACGACACGCCAATCATAATTTTGCATTTCTTTGAAAATTTTATTTCGTAACCTAGCAACACTATTCAGATTGCTGATTGCCGACATGTACAGCAATCTCAAAATGACCAAATTTAGATTGCTGCAATCTGTGTTCATCCGCTCTGGCTCTCAGAGATGACAGTTGACAGATTGACAGTTTCACATTGAAAGCAGCAACAAAACGACTAGATTGTTTGATTGCCAATCACCGTGTGAGTTGGGGAATAGCCATCAAATCCAATATTTCTATTAGTGCAGACACAAAAAGTCTCAAACCAAGGACTCAAATCATAGCTTGGTAAATTTAGTTATTTTTGCTCTCGTTCGTTTTGTTTCTACTCGCTGCAATATCAATTGAACTAAAATGAACTAAAAGAACGAGAAACACTGAACTAGTTCACATAGTTCATGATTGGGAATCAATTGAACTAGTTCGTTCATGAACTACCCATACCTATAATCAATGCTTGGCTCGCTACTAAGCATTTTATATGAACTACTTACTTAGCAAAAACATTTAAAAACACATAAAACAAATGGACCCTGGCATGGTTCTGGTTTTTGTTTATTTTAATATAAATTTTTTTAACTTCTTATTTTTTAATTGAATTTAGTTCATCAAGATACACTTCGATTATTTTTAGATGTTTTTTTAACAGCGCACAAGAGACTTGCCAAATAATTCTAAAAATATACAGAATAAAACATTTTTTCTTAACAAGAAATTAAAAAATTAAAAAAAAACACAAACATTTTAGTACAACTAAAAAAATCTAAACAAAGAATTTTTGAAAAACATGAAAACAAGCAGAAACACGTGAAAAGTTCATGGCGGTTACAAGGAATGCATGCAATCCAAAAGATACATAAATAGGGGGGAGTATCGTACCGATACATGCAGCCACAAGTGCCGAAGAGTTGAAACAACTGAAAGATTGAACTGTTTATTGCGTCTGCATTCAGTTGGAATGCGTTGTGGAATAGCTTAAAAAACATTAGATAAAGCGTTTCGAACGCAAGCAGCTGCCAAATCGAGCATGTTTCCAAATTATTTATTTTTTTTTTTTCTCTTTAATATGTTAAGATTTTGTAGCAATTGTTGAATATTGGCGCGCAACCACTGACGGTGTTGCTGAAATATTGGCCCAAAGCCAACAAGACTAACGGCCTGTAAGTCTTTCGGTTGAGCTGATGTGTGGGTGGCTTCGTTTTTTTTTCGCCATTTGGCTTGTTTGTATGGGCCAAGAGTCAACCCTGTTGGCTATTGCAAACAAAGACATGCTATAATTAACTTAATTATAAAATTTCGTCGATGTTGGAGAAAATACCTTGGAAATGCCGCGATTTTCTTAGAATTTATTTCATTCACTTAAAGACTGTAGCGCAATTTTTGTTTTTTTTGTTTTTATTCAATATGTTTATTAAAATGTTTCTTTAATTTTAGATTCATTCATTAGAGCTGCTGCGTGCGTCAGAATTCGCTGTAAATGCATCACCTGTATCCATCGCTAAAAGGCGACCAGCTCTGCCCGCTGGGCTTTCATCCACAGACACGCTATCCAACAAGGTGCAAACGTTGTTTTCGTGACTACAAAGAGCATGGCGGAAGGCGGGGTGGCGATGATGTGGCGATCTCGTCACCAAATCTGTCTGATGGCCTCAATGCCAGGTGCGCTGTTCTTTTTAATATTTCTTTTTCTTTAACTTTTTTATTTTATTTCTATGAATCACCGCGTTTTTCTGATGACCATTTTTTAATGATGACGTTTAACCTTCAACAGACCCTCTTCACGGTCATGGACTTCAACGCAGAATCTCTCCAGCTCAAATGGCACTGGTAGCAGCAATGATATTGGTAAGGTTAACACGGTCCTTCTCTCCGTTTTTTCCATTCTTTTAATTGTTACCAATTTAATTTGCTTCCTACTAATTTTAACAGATTAACTCTCGTTTCCTTAACTAATGTTCTGTTTTCCGTTTTGCTTTGAAGTTATAAACTAAAGAAAAGTTTTGAAAAAAAAGTTCAAAACATAATTTTTGTATTTTTTTTATTTTTTTTTTTTATTTTTTAATGAATTTGCTGAAAAATGTTATGTGGTAGTATTGGTTTTGTTTTTTGTTTTATTTTTTTTCGTAGTTTTTACCATCTGAGCGTACCTCATAACTATTTATTTGTTTTTTGAGATGGCACTTAATTTTGTTTAAAACACAATTCAATTCAACATGTGGTTTCATACTCACCCCACAGACCATATTTTTTACAAAATAGTTAAAATTATTTTCTTGGGGTTAAGTAAAACAGTTGAAATCAAGAAATGTCTATAGCTTCTTATCAGATTGTCCAGTTAGAGAATTTTTCTTTTTCTCTTTGGAATAACACAATGATTCTCTTTGGAATTGTACAATGCAATGTTTGTAGTATTTAGGATAGTCAACGATTTCAGAATAATTTTTAAGCGCTGATTTTAAATCTGAAGTTTTTTTATCCATTACATCTAGTTCTCCTTCAATCTGACCTCAAAGTTGAAAAACGGTCTTTAAAAACTGATAGTAAAAGAGGTCTGCCTTTTAAGTCTTACGCCCCGGCAACATTAAGCATTGACAAATCAATTTTGACAGTTTCATTCGAAAATTTCAGTTTCTGGTATAAACGTATTCACAACGTTTTGGTGTATGTGCATATATTGTGCTGTATACAGTGGTTTGTACACAAAAGTGAAAATGAAAACACGTGAACATTTTCGGATGTCGATTTACGACGTGAATTGACAAAAAAAGAATGAATCGATCAACTAAGTTCGACTTTTGGTAATGAAGCACCACACCCAGTGACAGTAAGACGCTGATTCACTGAGCTTGAGACTTATCGCCGTTCTCTCCAAGACTCGTGAAGGTCGTCCAAGAACGGCTGTTGTGAGAGAAAACATCGATGCTGTTCGTGAACTGTTGGAAGCAGATCGGCATGTGTCATACCGTGAGATGGAGTCATCCTTGAGCATTAGTGTGACTAGCATACATTGGATATGACATGAGCATTTAGACGTTAGGAAAATTTGTTACTGTTGGATACCACTTAATTTGACGGTTGCTTAAAAAAAGACTCGTGTCGATTGATGTAAGGAAACGTGAATAAATACAGAGTCAGTGGTTTGAAACACGTCTACGATGTCTACACGTCACTTCTACCACAGGTAACGAATAATGGATCTACGATTATGAGTCCGAAATAAAGCAGAAATCCACTGTTTGGATCTTTCAAACTGATCAAAACCCGACATAAGTTGTCTGCGTACGTCCAAGCAAATGGTTGCCAGTTATTTTAGATAAAACCGAAAACGGCCTCGATAGTCAAGTAGGTAGCCCGCTCTACTGCCACCCTAGAGGTCCCGGGTTCGAATCCCGGCCAGGCCATGGTCCTTTGCTTTAACCTTTCGCATTTGCAATTTTCTATCCTCATATCTAATCAACTGAAATTTAAAACTCATCAATATTCACGACTCTAAGTCGTAGTTGATGGTAGAGAAGTTTGTAGATGAGATTGCCTTATAACTTGAATTGACTGAGGTAAAGGGATAACACTTGCCTCATTTTCATCAATTCACATGTTTCTGCGGCTTTCCACCACGCTTAGAACATCCTACACATGTTTCACTTGATTGCCCCTTCCCTCCCACTAATCTATCATCCCATTTAGAACCAAGACATACTTGACCGAATAAATATTACACCTGGAATCCTTGGTTCAAAGCAAAAAAAAGGTGTGTGCCTATGACCACACGATAGAAGTGATAACTTCTCATTTTCCAATTCTAAAAGATATATTCATATAAATATACAAATTTATGTACATAGATAAATAATAATTTTTTTTTTATATAAAATAATAGTATTTGGAGATACCTTTGGTCCAAATTCGACCATTGAAAAATAGATTTTTTTTTTGTTTTTTTTATTATTTTTATTGAAAACATATTTTTTTCTTTTGGCCACACCGCTTAGTCCAATGCCCGTCCCAGTACCCTACTTCCCATATTATACTTTCTAGTAGAAGGATATCACCATGTGGGAACTTCATATTGAGTTTCTTTGTTATACGACATTAACTTCCAAAGCTATACGATATAAAAACTTCGAGTTGTATGGGTGGTGTCACGCCCATTTGTCTAATGCGTGTTCAATTTTTCTAGTAGAAGAACACGACTAAATAGGAAGTTCCTACAGAGTTTCTTTGATGTGTGACTGATTGCTTAAAAGTTATAACGAAAATTTGGGCTGCTAAAAAGTGCCACGCCCCTCTTTTACGTCCATAAAATGTAACCAGTGGAATGGTACGTGTAATTTGAGGTCGAATACCGATTTCTGAGGCTGTGTGACCTATAACTCTAAAGCTATTCGATATCGCAAATTTGGATTGTATGGTATGTGCCACGCCCACCAAAGATATTCGGTGCACTCCTTCTTCATAAATAGCCACTCAGCCTATGCCACAATCGATCTATTGCGTACCAAGATGGAATTCCCAAATCGTGTTTCCAGTCGTCTTGGCAAAGTCAATTGGGCCCCTCGGAGCTGCGATTTTACGCCTTTGGTCTGTTTTTTTGTGGGGAACCGTGAAGGACCGATGTTATGCCTACAATCTGGAAACGACTCAAGCACTAAAAATATTAAATTTATTATATTGTTATAATAATATAATATAATTTATTATATCATGGAAAAAATTTAATTTTGTTAATTTTATAAAAAAAATCATAAAAAACTTTCTTTTGACCCACCACAAACTATAAAAAGCACAAACCTACAAACGCATGATAAAAATGTTGACACAAATAACAACAACAAAATGCAAACGTAAGATTGTGTGTAGCAATGATGCGAGTGCGCACATGTTCGAACATACAAAAGCAGCGGCAGAATCTAACTGTATGCTGACGATTGAATCGAGAAAATCACTCATCAGAAATTGTCAAACGCGCCTAAAGAAGTTATCACTTCAAAAATCCTCCAAGACAACTGTTGCGCCAACAAGCTTTTTTGTTGGCTCTTGTTCAAAAGAAAAAAAAAACTCGACTAATTTTAATAATACGTTTTTCTTTATTGACTGTCGATTACCAAGTGAAGATTTTATTGAAAAAGTATACATATTTCATAGGACTAGCATGCACAAGTTAAAGCTTTTAATACAGTAAGCGCTGAAATAAGCTAAAGAGCATATTCGTATAAGAGATCTTAAATTTATCTAGTTCGAAAGCCATACTAGTGGTCAAGCGACTTTTATTATTAAGCATAGGTACATATGTATGTATGTTTGTAATAAATTTAATGCGGTGATTGTGCATGCCAGTGGCGTGATTATTTGTTCTCCAAACAACAACAATGTGAGTTCCCATAAATCAGCTCATACAAAAGAATTTTTGAGCACTCAAACCTGGAACTGATGGGTCATCCGTCTTAAAATCACAACTTGGCACCCGCCCAAACAGGCCGTTGAGACCTTAAAAACCTTTTGGAGGAACCAATATCAGAGTGGAAAAACTGTTTCGAAAATTGATTCAAACGAATGCAAAAATGTTCTTATCATATTGGAAAAAGCTTTGAAAAACAATAAAAGTATTTTCACTGACTAACCACCATTTTTTTCATTGTTAGGCGCAAGACTTAAAAGGCTACCCGCGTATTTTTATTTGGCAACAAATGAATTCAGCATTGTTCACTTTAAATCTGGACGCACAATAGAATAATAATATTTCAAAGAAATCTTTGATTTTAATTAAATTAATATATTCCGAGAGGATATTTATAAGACAGACGACTGTTTATGTTCTAAGTAATTCAGAGTACCTCATCACGAATTGGGCCCCCAAATTACTCCTTCACGTCAGAATATTGAAAAAGTAATGTTTGAATAGAAATTAAAATAGAAATAGGGAAATAACAGGTTAGGAAGGTTAAAAGGGTTACAAGGTTGGGAAAATAGACGTTTACAGTGACAGACATTTGTGGCGTCCGTGTCGTAGTTGGTTAAAGTGCGTTGTCTCTATGTCAACGAACCTGCAGACCTGGGTTCGAACTCCAGCAGCGACAGAAAACTATTTGAATTAAAATAATGTTTCTGTACGGCCGCCACCTCTGGAATACGAGTCTTCCAAAATATTAATTTAATCCGTTGCTCTTATTATATCATTGATTCGTTGCAGTACTCCTACTTAATTGCCAAGAAAGCATCCCCAAAGCATCATTGAGCCACCTACCAAATGTCAATGTCTGACAAATATTTCGTTCTTGAAGCCTTATACCTGTATTAACGAACATGCGCCCATCTCCCCAACACGGTTTATTTTAGTTTTATCTGACCATATTACTTTCATCCAATTATCAACGGTGAAGTGCTCATATTTTTTTGCGAACGCATATCTTTGCTTTCGTGCTTATCAGTCATAAGAGGTTTCTTCTAGGTTTAAGTCCACTTTTCTTTAGGCTCCTGCGTATTGTCTAGTCATTGGCTTCAACTCCGAGTTCCTGTTTCAGGACCTAATTGGTTTCCACAGCAGTATTTGTAGCCCCACCGACTATTAAACGCCTGGCTATGTGCTCTACGCCTGGTGATATCTTACGTGGCCTACCGCCACATTTTCTTGGGGCAATCACATTGGAATCCTTTTTTTATTGATTAATCCGAGTGATATGTTATATTTTCTTCCAATTTCTCTATAATATATCCCATTTTATATATGCCGCCTTCAAAACTGAATTTAACGTATAAGTTTGATATAAAATTAAATTATGAATATAATGCACAAAAGGACTGCATTTCTTTTGTTATGAAGACAAAATTATGAATGCAAATCTGCATTATGAATGCAGACAAAGGCATTACACGAAATACATTTGAACCTGATTTTTTTGGTGGCACCCTTCTCTGCGGCATTGCATGTATTTGTTTCTGTGTCCAACACCTCTACTCCTTTGGACTTCATTCGTTTTTGTAGGTTTAGCGGAGGCAGAAAAACATTTCCTAATATATTATAACTTGAATTCAATCAATTCCATGAGGTCTTTCCTAGAATATCCATAAGCAAATTTATATTTTTTGTACATTATCCAGCAATTCGATATGACAATATCAATCAAATGCCAAACCACTTTTAAAGACCATTTTTTTTTTTGTTCGAATCGTTATGATAGTATGAAATTGGTCTATTGGCCAGGCTAACATCTCCCATCGAAATGTTATATTGTGCAACAATATTTATACAATTAATTATTAAATATTTCCTTGTTGTTTTGTCCCATCGTCAAACAATTTCGACTGGTGGTGATCCAATCATCGTCGTATCGAATAAAACTATTTTTCGTAAGCCTATTTTGTTGAATTGTGTCTGCATCATAAATAGATCTTTCGAGAAGAGAATTGAGTACTTCAGTTCCTTGAGAGACATTTTCAGTAAGCCTTTCTACAAACGTACATACGATGCCCAAACCTGAACGTGGTTTTCCACTTGGTCAAGTTTTAGCTTTCTGATAAATGAAAAAGTCGAGCACGAGACCATTTGGTATAGCCAAAACAAATATTTTCAGGCCAACTGGATTCGGTTTTCCTTTTGTATATATTGCTTCAATTCGGTGGTTCCAGTGAAGGAGATCAACTTCTTTGACTATTGCAGCGATTTTTACTTATTAATCACCACGTCAGTGACCTATTGAACTTTCCAAAGTTTGTTGTTTTGCTTTTCGTCTTGAGTTTTTTTGTCAACAAAGGGCATATACTATAGTTTCTTAATAATTGATGCTTGCTCTCTTGTTAACAATGTTCGCACTTTTTTACAAACGTTCAGCGGGCTGGACAAAGCAAAAAGGTAAGAATTTTAGGTCTTCTGAACAAATCAAAAAGAGTTTTAAACCGCAAACAACGAAAGACATTTAAAATTTCACTATTTTGATAGTAATGGTTAGAAAATTAACTTTGTGTACAGTTGATCCAACACTTCTGCCAGAAGTTTGTGGTGTTGCCAGTTGGCAAAAGAAAATAATTACAAATCTCACAAAACACACTTCCATCCGTCAGTACGAATGGTACTACATGGCTAAGAGCCCAAACAGAACCAAAGCGGTCGTTGCTCCTCTCTCGGCAAAATCCGCTGAAAACACGTCCAGAATAGGAGCGGTTACTGATTTTCGGATCAGCATTGCTTTTCGGTGTGTGAATGGTACAACTTTACAGTCTTTGTACCATACAAAACTTTACAAGAATGGTACACTTGTAAAAATCTTTAAAAAAATTAGTTAAAAAATGTACAGCTGGCTGCATGCGAGGATTGAAGAGGTTAATTTAAGCGTTTCCGTGAGGAGAACCCCCTGAAGCCATCAATTTATTTATTTTTTCTTTTTATCGTATGGCCGAAAACCTGACCTTTATGGCAGTTCCATACAATTTGCCGTAGCGCCAATAGTCATGGAGTTATGGTCCATGCAACGTTTTTGCAATATTTTTGCTTTTTCATTGCTTTCAGCGTTTGTCTCCGAGTAAAATTGAGATAAATATATTGGGGCAATTTACAATCTTGTGTAAATGGTCTTGCATCATAGCATTTGCAAAATGGTAGAGTATATTTTTACTCGATACTAGCAAAATATACAGAGATATACTACGCTTTTGCAAATATGCAACTCTTAGTGTTTTTTTTACTCATACATTTTTTTACCCGTTTTTTATTACTATACGAATGCAATACTGAATTGCAAACTGACAGCTGATTGAGAAAAAAAAGCAAAGAGAAGTGATATGAAATATAAACAACTATAAAAACGAACTAAACGGAAGAAATACAATTAAAAATGGAATGAGGAAAAGATCAAGAATATACTGAACTATATCTAAGAAGCTCTTGAAATGGAGGTAAGGAGTTTGAACAGTGAAATAGAATATTGCATACTTTCGTTGAATATAATTTCTTCAGGACTCAAAAGTCCACTAATTAAGCCTTAAAGCTTTTTTCGACATAGTATGTATTTAAGTAAAATTTCAAGTAGAAATTAATTTTGCTTTCATTAATCAGCTGTGGATTTCGTATTTTGTAAAAAGTCTTGCAAAGTAATACCGTTCACAGTCGATGGAAAATTTATGCAATTGCAGGAATATACAATCTCAAATACACAAGATTGTGAATTGCCCGATTGAATTTGTTTGCATTCTTCTTTTTCTGAGAAGTTCTACTTAGCGAGTAAAAGTTTTATGCAACAATATTAAATTTTCGTTGCATAAAATGCTACCTCGGCACCTGACGACGTCATTATTTTATTTTTTTCGTTAGGCCAAGTAAAAATGCATCATGTTCATCGTATTACGCTTACTGTAGATTAGACCGAGTAATATTTCCATGCAACGCCGTTGCAGGAATGTTGTATTTTCGATTTTGAAAGGGCTCTCTTCGCATACATTTTTGTCTATTTTTATCGTGAGGGCTAGAAACCAGCCTTTTCTGGTGCAAAATATTTGTTAACCGTAGCTTCTGTACATAGTGAGTTATAATTAGTGTTGCCAGATTTGTTTTCCAACAATACGGGACGAATGCAAAATATATAAAAATAAAACGGGATTGTGGAAAATTTTACGGGACAATAAATAAGGAGAAAGTTATTTTTAAAAAGAATGTATTTTAGAAAGTAACAATTTATTTAGGTACGCAGAATAAATATATGTTGCGCTTCACATATATTTTGCACTCAGTGTTGCTTGAAATGTATGTACTATATAATAGTTCTATGCATATTATGGCTAGCTTACACTTCTTTTTTTAATGCCTCAGTTCATGTGAATGCGTATTTGAAATCATAGATATTTTACAAAAATGTCAAAAATACGAGACAAATTTTGTCGGGACACTTAAAAAATCATGCAAAATACGGGACGTCTCGTGAAATACGGGACATCTGGCAACACTAGTTATAATTCAATTCAACAAATTTGCGGTTTCGTTGCCTAAACAGCCTTTCCTTTGCAAATTCCCTGCTAGAAAAAGTTGCTTAGTTTTCCCTAAAAAATCCCTCAATACAAAAAAATTTTATTCGAATTAATTTTCAACATTTTGCAAACCTTTTTCCTAAATATAATTTAAGAAATTACAAAACTTGTTTTAATCTGGATTCATTCTTCTCTTTACTTTTGATATATTTCATCTCGTTTTCGTAACAACTTTCATCGTCTTTACTCTACTACTTCTACTATATACTACATATTTCTTCTACAATGACACTAACTTGATCATTTTCTACAAAAATTAAATTAAATAAAAATTTTAAAAACTATTTAAAATAAAATATTACTTATAAAAAAAAAAAAAAAAAAAAAAAAAATAAAAACAACATATATATTGCTCACGCTTAATGTTGGCCAATTTTTGAATCGCTGCTGGCACCTTTATAAATGTTGGATCTACTTTTTGTAATAACTCGGATGTGGATCATTCATAACCGTTTTTTAAATATCATAACGTTTATTATAACATTCATTTGTGACGTTATAAAATGGCTAACAATTAAAAATAACACCGTTTGGACTCGATTTCAACAATTAAACTGGTTCAAATGTCATTGTCTCAAAACGCTGTTGTAATGATTACTCAAAAAAGTTGTACACTTCAATATAGAGCTTAAGAAACGACCCCAGTCTTGGGCTTCTACACCCGACATAGATGAAGCGGACGATCGAGCGAAAGGCAGCTCACGTAATAGCGTCACTATCTCACGTCCTGTGGAAAATAATGTTGATGTAACCGTTAAGCTACCCACTCCACCAAGAAGACATACAACGGCGCTAGACTTTAAAGAGGTGAGATACAAATTCAAATTTTCTGGTAACCATAACTAAAATAATCTTTCGGCACAGGTAGAAGATTCGAAATCACAAAATCGATTAAGCACAACATCCTCATCGCCAAAATCATCATCATCACCTTCAAGAAGTATTCCAGATGACCTAGTCATCCTTTCGTCTGATAGCCTCGCAGAACGTGTACGCAAGATGCAACTCCTAAAGAAGCAACGAAGTCTAAATTCCAGAGAAAATAGTCGTGAACGGTCGGTGCCAAAGAAAAGTGATGAGTAAGTTTGTAAAAAACTTATTTACACAATTGAATCCTTTACGTATAATTGTATACTTTATAGTATAACTTATCGCACTTCAATCTAATCCAACCAATTTTAAATGTTTTCTTCTTTACTAGTGAACAAAATTCAGCGAGCGATGCTGAGAGCAAACCGCCTCCTGATCGACCTGATCGAAATAAGGCTACACTTAACCTTACCACAGAGCAGAAACGTGCATCGTTGCCGCCAAAAAAGACTTCAAGTTCATCCACATCAACATCAACTTCTGCAGCCACAACTAGACCCGCCTCGTCTCCTTCAATCGCTACACCTTCCATAGTTACGCCGAAATCGGACTTAAGATCAGCTGCAACAACTTCCACTTCTGCAACTGCAAGTAGCTCATACACATCCTCCTCCTCCACGTCTTCCTCATCATCTTCGTCAGCACGTCGAAAAGAGTCTGAGAAGCAAAAAGCTACACAGGATGTAGAATTCATGCTGAAGATTAAAGATACCAAGTATGCGGACAAGAAACAACACGATAACAATTCCATGACAACTGAGACAACGGACACAACGCTAATTGCAGCCCATGATCGTGAACTTAAGGATGAAATCAAGAGTTTACGCAATGAACTGGAGAGCATGAAGACACGTGCAGAACGCGCTGAACGCGACAAGAGCGACATTCTGCTGCGTCGTCTGGCATCTATGGACACTGCACCTAATCGTACAGCCGCATCGGAAGCCCTGATGCTGCAGCAAAAGGTCAACGAGTTGAAAGAGCAACTTGATAAGGTCAATGAAGAGAAACGCAAGCTTAATTCACGCATGAAAGATTTGGAGAATAGCCCGAAGAGTGCCGAGTACGAATTGCGTAGAAAGCTGCAGGCTGCCGAACAACTCTGCGAAGAACTGATGGAAGAAAATCAAGATGTCAAAAAGGAAATAAGAAACTTAGAAGCTGAAATGGATGAGATGCATGACAGTTTTCGTGACAATCAAGCTGAAGTTAATACGACGCTACAAAAACAGCTGGAAGCCACTACAAAGAACTGTCGCATTCTCAGTTTTAAGCTTAAGAAATGTGAACGTAAGATTGATAGCATGGAACAAGAGAAACAGAGCAGCTTTAATGAAGATATGGCTTTGAAGGTTAAGAAACTAGAAGAGGAGCTGCGATTCTCCAATGATTTGGCGAGGAAGTTACAGGTCTGTTTGAATTAGCATATATATTAGCATAGAAAATATCACAAATTAGGTTAGGAAGGAACAACACGTAATTAAATGGATTCGAGGATTTGACTTTCATACACTGAGAAAATTGAACGCCTTTAAATCAAAGAAAAAAAGTTGTTAAAAGACTGTAACCAAAATATCTTTGCTACAAAGAAAAGATCGTTGCACTAATGATTTATTCTTTAACTAAGCAACTGCTGCATCTTTGAAACAAAAGACTGAAGTTCTTTAAAGCTAAATCAATCAAAAAATATTTGCCGTAAAGATAAGTTATATAACGATTTAATTCTTTGTTAACAAGAATTTGTTAGCATCGTTGTTTCAAAGACAAAGTCTATAAATTTAAAGAATTTTTTCTACAAAATCATATTTTTCTTAAAAATACACACGCTTATAGTTCACAGTTACTTTGTGGGCAATATATACTATATAAGGCAATTGGTGTATTAATATTTATAAGTTATAATTAGCACTAGATTAAATCGTATATGTTAAGGGTCAAGGGGAAGGGGGAGGGGTGGGAAGGAGAGTGGAGAAGGGGTGAGTAATAGAAAAAAAGGCGGACATACAAAGATAGTAATTAAAGAAATCGACTTATTTAAAGACGTACATCTTTGTCACAAGAATTTAAGTCTTTGATATAAAGTATATTTTTCATGGGAATTTAACAATCTTTGTGCCTTTGCCGTAAGGATGTTATTTATATCTTTGGGTACAATCTAACCAATAAAAGTCTTTTTGGCAAAGTGTATTTTCTTTGGTTTTACGGTTTTTTTCCCTGAGTGTATTAATAATAACTAGTATCAACTTTGGTCGAAATTCGACCATTTAAAGATTGATTTCATTGTTTTCGTTTTTTATTGAAAACATTTTTTTTTTCTTTCTTCACTCATGTGCAAACGTAATCACCAGCAGGAAATCACAAAATAGTAACTCTATTCTAAGATTCCATGTTCTGTGACTTTTACTTTCAAAGCTATTCGATATCAAAAATTTGGCTTACATATCCGGAGCCACACCCCTTTGTTCAATGCCCTTCCCAGTACCCTACTTCCCATTTTCTAGTAGAAGGATATCACTAAGTGGGAACTCTACTCTTGTCTAATGTTTGTTAAATTTTTCCAGTCGAAGAACACGACTAAATAGAAAGTTCCTACCGAGTTTAATTGATTTGTGACTTATAGTTCGAAGGTTTTACCGATAATTTGGGCTGCTTAAAAGTGTCACGCCCATATTTCAACGCCCATTAAATATAGCCAGTGGAATGGAATGTGTGATTTGAGGTCGATACCGATTTCCGAGGCTGTGTGACCTATAACTCTAAGGATATTCGATATCGTAAATTTGGGTTTATGGAATGTGCCACGACCACCATAGATATTCGGTGCACTCCTTGTCCCTACTCTTATTGATCTAAAAAAAAAAATTATCAAAATTGGTTGAGAAACCAGGACGAAAATGGTTTTAACTGTTCTGTCTACGCCTATTTATATATAGATATTAATCTTCTATCTACTTAGTACTTTCATATATTTTGTTAAAAGGTTTTTTGCTCATAAAATCATCGATCGCAGCACCCACGATATATATATATATATATAACTGGTCATTTCAGCCCTTGAAAGGACTTTGACCTAGCTTCTTATGATCAATTGTGTTGTGCGTGTTATTAAGTTTGTACACAATTGACCGAGAACCGGACCTACATGCTTAACGCCGACTCCGAACGGCGATGAACGCAAAGTTCTCGTTCTCAAGAAGCTTTACATGGCATTTTGATTACTCTCTGAGGTTTGCCATTGTCTGCAGAGAGGTGGCGGCCGTACAGAAAAATTATTTTAATTCAAATAATTTTCTGTCGCTGCTGGGGTTCGAACCTGGGTTTCCAAAGTTCTTTGACATAGCGGCCACACACTTTAACCAACTACGCCACGGACGCCACACGGTATGCACGATATGCATAGAAAATTTCTCAACTGCTCGGACAAGAGCGCGCTTTAGAGACGCGATATTTGGGTGTAGAGTAAAGCAAGCTATACCCTCTAACACGGACCACAATTTGTAATCCAATGCGCTCAGATCTGGGCTACCCGCTGAACACTGATCCGTGGAAATGAAGTCCGATACATTTTTTTTTTGCCACTCTTTAGACAATTTAGCCTTATGGGTTATAAAATTGACTTCTGCTTGACCTTATAGATCGAAGCAGAATCTTGTTAAAAGTTCCACGGCTTGTTTTGGAATAATAATGTGTTAAGAGGCTTCACAACCAATTTCAAAACATCGGATTCATGCAGTTTCACCGAAGTTTTGACTCATTTTTCACAAAAATGGAGCTAGGTGACCCCATCATGGACGACTGCCCACCAAACCATCACAGAAGCTGGGTGGTGACCACTCTGAACTTTCGGCACGAGTTCTGTTTATTGAACGATTCCTCTACGGTGAACATTTTTTCGTTAGTAAACAGAATTCGTCTGTGGGCATTATCCGCGTGCTTGAGAAACAACGCTTTCGATTTTCGTTCACGTTGTTTCTTTAACGCTACCGTGAGAAGGTGTGTCTTTTGTATGCTCTGAGACCCAAGTCATATTTTAGAATGCGCGAGATCGATTGTGCCGAGATATTCATCTCCCGCGACAAAATTTTCTGCTTTCGCAGCGGTTTTTGCTTGATTAGAAACTTCACCGCCTTGATTGTTCGTGGTGTTCTTACAACACGCGGAAATCCGGCCGATTTTAGACGGATTATTCCACTAGTATCCTCAAACAAATTCACAGATATATTCACAGATATACAAAATTTCGAGTGACTCCGAGTGGACGCAAGGTCCTAAAGATATCGCCTCTTTCCATGCCACATTTTGAAGCATCATCAAAAACCACAGTTAATAACTGATTTCCAGATTTAAGGGTGAAAGTGTTACTGAGACTCGTAAATAATGTCCTGAAAGGATAGAAGACTTGTTCTAGAACTACTGTTGTTCTAGAAAATATTTGTACAGTGTGAAAAATGATTAAAGCTGAACAACATGTGACATAAACGACTTTCTATTTTAAAATAAGAAAGTAAAGTTTAAAAAAACACGCTAAAATTGCAGATTTTTATAAAATTTGTATTTTGTTATAACCCAGCAATTATTTTGGAGTCAATTGAAAAAGTGAACTAGTTCATTTCTAGCGCAGTTCGCAGTAGCTCTGAAAAAGTACAAAAGGCGTTCAGTGTAGAACAATTATCTTTGCTTTTGTTTTCAAAAGTATTGCTGACAAAAATAAACGCGTTCTGGCTACTTTTTAAAATTTGCTGCGCACAAGAAAAAATAATAAAAAAAAAATGTTTGTAGACAAAATGTTTTCTGGATTGTGGATGGAAAAGATTGTACAAATGAGATCTTTAGGACCTTTCCATTGCACTAAATTCTTACACTTTTGATATGTTCACTTTAAAACTAGTTAAAAAAGAACCACTTTCAGGCTACTGCGAAAGCAACCAGTTTAATAATGTTCCTAATGCAGCTAGTTAAAATACAGGGAAAAAGGAGTGTTTCTGGGGACAGTTGTCTTTTCCTATGACATCAACCCGCAAAAAGCGTCAGTTCGTTCAATGTTAAAGGGTATTGTAGTGGAACTAGTACTGGTCCTTTTTGGAACTAGTTCAGAACTATTTCAAATTTGGTCCACTTTTCTGCTGGGAATGCTTAGAATTTGTTATTATACGTGGAATACAATATCATTCAAATATCCTCCACGAGAGTTTTTGCAGTACTCAATCCTTTTGAGGTAATTTTCGATGATTTTTGTGCACAGCTCGGCCATTAGCTCGGCTATGACTTGACAAATGTTGGTTTTTAATTGCTCAATAGATTGAGGTTTATTCACGTAATCAGGATCTTTTGCGAAGCCCCACAAATAAAAAAGTCCAAAGGCGTCAAATCGCACGATCTCGGAGGCTAATTGGCTAAAACCACATATCGTCCAGATTCATCAATTTCAATTTCAGGACAAATGAAAAATCGGTTAACATACGGTCATGGCGCTCAGAATTGACTGTAACGGTTGCTCCTTGATCGTTTTCAGAAAATTACGGACCAATGACACCACCAGACCATAATGCACACCAGACACCCACTTTAAGCGAATGCAATGGCTTCTTCACAATCGCCTTGGGATTTTCAGAGCGCCATATACGGGAATTTATTCACATATCGACCTAGCGCGAAATAGGCCTCATCGCTGACCACAATCAGCATTTAGTGGTTGTTGTTCCAGTACGAAATCCAGTTCGCGTATATTCTGCGCAGTCCATGATCGGCAGATTGTAATTCTTGTGTGAGTTGGGCTTTATATGGATGAAAATGCAATTCCAAATGCAGAATACGCGATAACTGCTTTAGAATTGACAAATTTGGGTCTTCAGCCACACTTTCTCTAATAGCAGCGATTTTTTCTGCGGAGCGTACATTGCGATGATGCACACTCCTTACAATATCTGTGATAGATCTACTTTCTTCAAATTTCTCTGCTATATTGAAATTTGTTCGCTCAATAGGACGATTATGAAGACAATAATCTTCTCGTAAAAAATCACAATTTTTTATGAATAATTTAACAATTTTACCGCGTTGTTCGGTGGGAAGCGTTTCATATTGTAAAATGGCAAACTTTTAACTACACAAACCTTTGGATGACATAAACATTTGACAGCTGCCAAATACCAGGGCTGCACTTTCTAAAACCCCGAAATGTATAACCCTTTATAAATTAGTTAAAATTTTTTAAATATTTAGCTTTAAGTTGTTACTTTTTCAATTTTTAGGAGCTATGAAAATAAAAGGCACAATCCTATAAACGTACCGCAGTTTTGACGTAACATACTCGTATGAAATCATTACTTGCCAAGTATAGGCGCTATCACAAGAACTATGGTACAATTTTTTATTCGATATGCCTTGAAGAACAAGCAATGAAACCTAGCCTGATAAAGTAATCTATCTGGATCATAGGTCTCTAAGTCTGTTCCCTCTTTTTCAAGTTTCTAACCATAAGTATACCATCTTAGGAATTGGTGAAATAATGCGTTGATGCTTCGAGTTAGCATTTTAGAAAAGGGTCAGTTTTAATTATATTAATGGAGCCCGTTAAAACAGCCTTTTTAATCGATTCCTAAGGAAGAGGTTATCTTAGCAGTCAAAAGCTTCTGTTAAATCTGTGAAAAGACTCAACAGATTCGGTACACAATCCCCCCTAAATGAAAAAAAGTTGCAAAGGTTTTTTGTAGGCTTAAGGTATCTTATGAATTTACCAATAGTAATCATAAATATTATTATCGGAAAGAGATTTTATAAATGAAGCTATAAAAATCTATTCGTACAACCCAAACTATATCTAGCCACATTGTCTTCACGGAAAATATTTACAATCCTACAGAGTTTCTATGTGCCAAGCATTATCTTTTTTCAGATGGTACAGGTTTTGACACACTCGAAAGACTTTTCGTTAAACCCTTGGTGGAATGGCTCTTCTGATATTAAGAATTTTGTAATCGATTTGATTACAATCCTTAATTTAGCTCTCAAAAACTTCTACCAAAACGGTTAAATTTATATATTTTTCTACCAATTCAACCATTAATTAACCCGTAACTAAAAATTTTACAAACTTCTCTACATTTTCCAGGCCGAAGCCGATGAGCTGCGCAATCCAGGCAAGAAGAAGGCTCCTATGCTTGGTGTCCTAGGTAAATCAACATCCGCGGATGCAAAGATAACGCGAGAGTCACTCACGCGTGGTGGTTCCCAGGAAGATCCACAGCAGCTGTTGCGTGACTTGCAGGATTCCGTGGAGCGAGAGTCTGATCTTAAAGACCAACTCAAATTTGCCGAGGAAGAGGTAAGTAGTTGCAGCATTGCCAGTAAGCTTATTTTTTATTATCCATATGACCTGGAAAGCATCGAACACTGAGTCAAGATGTAAGCGTCGTTAATCAGGGAACACAAACATTAGACTGTTTTGAAGTGACAAACTTTCCGCGAGGCACTCAAACTGAAAACAATACCAAAACGATGGCTGTTAATACACTAGAGATTGTGTTCATAGATAAGTCTTCACAGAGTTCACCTGAAACGCTTGAATTGGGCATAACCACTGACCACGTTGTTGCTATGGAGATTGGCGTACAGACCGAGGCATATTCTAGCAGAGAAAGTGAAACGGCTATCGATAACGACTTCCATACACTCAATACAGCCTCGAAAGAAACCATGACTTGTGAGCAACTTTGTGATACTGCCAGTAAAGAAACAACTGCAAGGAAAACCTCAAACCGTACCGAACGTAAGCCAGGAAAATACATGGCAGGCTTATTTCCCACAGCCTGTTCTTCGCAGCGCCCAGGTCTACTCTTCACAACTGCCATGTCGCATGCCCTAATGTCCGGTGCTGGGGCAGGTACCTAAATAATATTCAGTTATAGCTACATAGCCGTTGGAGTTTAAAGTTGCCTTAAATTTTGATTAACAGCCTTTCATGTAGTTGTCTATGCAAATGTTTAACATGTGACGTTTCGAAAATTTTATCCGTGTCGTTGACCACAGGATGGACATTTTTCCTCTATTTGAAGCATTAGTCAAAATATCCATGAGAAATCTTTAAGAAAACTCCATTTATTTTACATTTTCAGGCTGAAAATTTGAGGAAAAAGGTTGCCCGCTTTGAGGATGAAAATGATTCCTTGATGATGCAGTTGAAAAAAATGGCAACACGTTCAAGAAGTATGCTTTTGATTATATAAGAACTTTCTTTTACCTTCCAACCTTTGAGCTAATCTTCAAATTATTTCTTTCTTGAATTAATTTCTTTCCGGAGTTACCAAAGCATAAATACCCGACTAACATATTATTCATTAGCCCATCATAAGCTTGCAAATAACTTTAAAAGATGATAATCTTGCCATTTTTTGCAGCTGCTCATATTGTTAAATGTTGTGTAAAACTCATTATTTAACTGTGACTTTCCAAAATTTATGCTCCTAACCGTAGTAACATTTGGTAGATGCATGTCGAATTATAATCATTTGACTTTGATACTTCCTGAAAGTGATTCTAACTCCCTTCTTATATAGCGCGAAAACTTAGTCCACATCGCCTGGCTCCCGAAGTGCAGGCCGACCGTGATGAGGGCATTTCCGATGAAGACGATCCCGCCGAACTACGTATTTTACTCGAGCTAAACGAACAGGAAGCCTCAATATTGCGTCTTAAAGTGGAGGATCTTGAAAAGGAAAACTCAGAAGCCAAGAAACAAGTGCGAGAATTGCAGGATAGAATGCGAAACGACGCTTTTGGGGGCAAAAAGTCCTCACTGCTCTCATTAGGCGCAACATCTAATGCATCAGAAAAGCGGGTAAAAGCTTTAAATGATGAACTATCTCAGTTGCGAAAAACTCTGGCTGAAAAAGATCGCTCCATCGAACAGCTTCAGGCTGAAAACAATACAAAGAATAGCGGAAAGTCGCTTGCAAGGATTGGTGCAGGTCAAGATGGTAGCATTGATGTGAAGCGCCAATTGAGTTTGGTTGAGCAAGAAGCTGCCATACTTCGATCTAAGATAACCACATTGGAGAGCGAGAATGAAAAGCTCTTGAAGGAGAACAAGCGCATGCAACTGCAATCTTTGCGCAAAAGCTCTTCAACTGAGAATGTTGCGAGTGGTGAAGTTATAAAACTTAAAGCATCATTGGCCGAAGTAGAACGAGAACGCGATGATCTTAATGTTAAACTTAAGCGTATATTGCAAGAGACTGATGAAAAGTTACCAGTTCGCACTCCAAAGCGTATAACTGATCTTACACCTAAGAACCATTTGAAGAAATGGGTGGAAGAACTTGAGGAAGAAATCAATGAGATGCGAGCGATGGTAATGAAGAGTGGAGCGGAGAAACTTAAAACACTAGAGACTGAAAAGACAGGCTTGGAGGAAGAGTTGCAAAAGATGAAGCAGAAGTTGACCATAGCTGAGAGCGATATTCGTAAGATGACTACAGTAAGCTATATAAATTAGGTAAAAATAATGTCCTTTATTTATTGCAGAAAAGTTAAAAACGGCGTCAAGTTCGACCCCCAAAACAAGCGAACTCGAACATAAGCTCAAGAAGTCTGAAGAAGAAAGCAAAAAGTTGAATTCCAAGATAAAAGATCTGGAAGATAAAGTCAAGAAACAAGATAATCAGGTAAGCTTTTTAAGAACCCACTGTCTGTTTTGTGCGGAGGAGGGTGTAGGCAGAGCCGTCTTTATCTATTTTGCCACTGTGGGCCTGACTGAAAATGCCTCCCCAACAAAAACTATTTAGAAAATTTTAAGTCGATTTGGACTGACCATGAAATAGCCTTCACTTCCTATACCCATGCTTTAAAAATAGGCAGACCACGCCCATATTCAGCTTACGACTTGATATTGAGTCCATATACTTATGTTCCAACTTTAGTTTTTCCAATTCATATACGAGAGTAGTTCCAGAAGTACACTACCTAACAAAGAAAACACAACAATATTTGGGAAAAAATATCTTAGTCTCCTTTTACCTCGATGCACTTTTCTCGGTGATGTTCAGTAGCTTCGACTTGTAATGAGAACCATCGAGTTCCTTAAAATAGCCATCACCCGCAGATTTCTTCTCTTCAATTTTGGAAAATCTTTTACCACCGAGCCATTTTTTCAAGTTTGGAAGCAGAAAATAATCGGGGGGGGGGGGGGGGGGGGCTAAAACTAGCAAAGAGGGTGTATGAGAAAGCAATACGAACTTTAACTCATTGATTTTGGCCATCACGAAAACGGATGTGTGAACTGGTGCATTATCTTGAAGCGAAACTTTCTTCTTCGCCATATGAGGGCGTTTTTTTCTTAACTTCATCACTCAAACGGTGAAATTAGTTGCATAATGCGGTTGTATCTCGCGAATGACAGCTCTAATATTATCCTTGAGTGCTTGAATATTTGCTGGAACATTGGCGTGGATTTTATCTTTAACGTAGCCCCAAAGAAACAATTCTAATGGTTTTAAGTTGCATGATCTCGGCGGCCAATCAAAGTCTCCATTTCGATAAATCACGCGTTCAGGTTATTTTTCATGCAATCACACCAAAAATTCACGACGTCCTTCTGAAAATAAACGTCCTCTAAGGCCAAAAAACTCAATCATCATCGTTCGGTAACACAATCCATTCACTGTAACGTTCGCACCAATATCATTTTCAAAAAACATACGGCCCAATGACACCACCACTCTAAACACCGCACCAAACTGTCATTCGTTGTGAATGGAGAAGTTGTTGAATATTTATCTTGAGTTTTCGGAGCAGACATAAAAATGAGCCTCATCACTCAGAATAATTTTGTTTGAAAACTCATGATCTTGTTCATGCATTTCCAGCACCCAATCAGAGAATGAACGGCGGTTTCCATGGTCTAAGGGCATCAATTATTGTGTCAACTGCACCTTATAAGCATGTAGATCAAGATCTTTATGCAAAATACGATATCCAAATAGGTTCTGTAGACACCTGCATTATAGGCTTGATTCCACGTTGCCCCTTGCCAAAGGAGTCGAGGTTCATAGAATTAACACCCAACAGATATATTTTCCGGACGTTAATACTATGCTAATACATTACATTAACGTCCATCCAATCATCTCTTGGGCGCCACTTCCTTGACTCCATAACCGATCAACGCCCTGTCATAGTAGTTTTAAAACGGGTTACACACCATACCTAAGTGTATATTTAAATTAATAAGTGTGCTGTTAGGGTAGTAACCAATATTGGAACGCAACGGTACCAATTATGGATGATTAGTTGGGTCACCATCCACATTTATTGGTGGAAATTGAGACCCATCTAACAACTCTGAGAATTATGGACATTGCCACCCAGTTGAATTAGCGCAACTCCACGACGATCACACAGACCTGTTCGCGACGTTGAACTACCATAGCCAGCTCGATACTCTCCGAAGGGCCAGCCCTGCGATAGTCTCCCCGGGCAAAAGGGATTTACCTCGATACGCACCAACACACACCGATACACCTGCACCGTCGTTCACGACTGTGATGGCAAATGGTTACCACTAGCTTGCTCCTTTTCAAACTGGTACTTTTCCCCTCGGAGTACCCAAATTTGACACCTCTTGTTCTCCAAATAATGCACCGTTTAAACTTTGCCTTTTTTAAGACATCTTCAAGACTAATGCCAATATGCCGGTGGAATTGTGGCAGTACGTCTGTCGAGCGTAACGACTATTCCCGTGCTAACCAATTTTAAGGATCATTGCTATTCCTTTGTAGGTATACGCTACCGTTGATCTAGTCAAACGGTCCACCTACTCCCCAGATTGGACGACCAACTCCAGGATCTGGGTAGTCCCTTTTATATTTCCACAGGATAGGGCGAACACGTTGCCTACAACTCCTTTATCCTGACTTTGGACAGGCTCCTCGAGAGAGCAGGCGAAGTTTATGCAAAGTACGGTGCAAAGTCGCTGTGGATAGGGCCAATTCTTGTGATCGTCTCGAAATGGACAAACCTTTACATCACGAACTTGCCCGATATGTGCGAGAAGCCGCTTGATGATGGCCAGAAACAGTATGAACTTCACGAATCGTGTTCGCGAAATTTTCACCGTTTTTTTTAGTGAATTTTTACTATCTATCCATATTTGAAAATCTTTTAGTTTTCTTTGACAAACGTCATCAAACGACAGTTGTATGTTGCCACCTGAAAAAATTGTGGGAAATTTAAAATTATACCTCTTGTTAAAATACCCTATGCAATGCTGTCGAGTTTTGGTTTCGAATTCTTTGAGTATAATCTAGAGGCATTGAAGATACAAAAACTGTTGAACATAAAAAATTTATTTCTAAAATCAAAAAGATCTAGAAGACCTCTTTAAGCTTGTTCGATGCTATCTGTGTAATAACAACTCAATCGAACTTATACTGAAATCCTTGAGAAAAACTTTGCCTTTAATTTTTTCCACATAAGTTCTTCTTCCGTTTTCTGCAGATTTGCCCATTGATGTGAATATCTAAATTTCGCGCTGGCAATTTAATATATTTTTTTTTTACAGATAAAGCAAATTGAGAGTGCAAAGAGTTCGTTGGAGACGCAGACGAAGCGCGATAAAGAAAAACTCTCCTCTCTAGAAAAGGACTACGATAAAGAACGCAAAGAACGTGAAAAACTGGAATCTAAACTCTCACACATGGATGATGAACTCAGTGCAGCACGTAAGTCGGCGGAGAAGACTAAAGCTTCTTTGGAAAAAGACATAAAGGAGCTCAAATCGAAGTCATCCAACTCAAAATCTGATTCCAAACAAGTATCAGATCTCAAGAAACAGAACGATGAGCTTCAAGTGCTCTTGGATAGAGAAAAGAACAGCTATGCCGATCTAAATTCACACTGGGAAAAATTGTCCGAAGAAACAATACTGATGCGTGCTCAATTGACGACGGAAAGAAAAAATCTACAGGCTGAGTTGAGTGCAGCCCAAAAGAAACTTTCCGAAATGGATACAATTCGTGCCGAAAGATCTGAAATGGCCAAGAAATTGAAAGAAGTTCAAAAGAAGGTTCAAGACTTGGAAGCGAAAACCGTTAAGAGTAGCACGCTTGAACATGAAAAAACTATGCTGAAGAACAAGTTGTCCGAAAAAGAGGGAGAATACGATCGTTTGCGTAGAGAAAATGAAATGAACCTTGATTTGGTGTCTCAATTGCGCAAGGATAACGATGACTTGAATGGCAAGTTGAATGATTTCAGTCGCATTGAACAGGCACAATCGTCCATTAATGGCCATAGCGCAAGCTTGGAGAGTGAGATCAAAGAACTGAAAATCAAGTGAGTCGTATTTATTTGACCGAATTGTTCTGAGAAAAATTCCTCTTTTTACCATTTAGACTACAAAATTCAGAATTACAGCTGAAGTCGGATGTGGCATCTACAAGATTGCGTTATGAACAACAGGTGAAGAACTTAAATGCGGAATTAACATCAATGCAGGTAAGTTTTTGACTTGACAGATACAAGTAGACCTTAATTTTAAAATTTTTAACTTTCATATATTTAAGCGCCAATGTGAGAAATTCAAGAAGGATAGAGATACATTCAAACAAATGCTCGAATCAGCGCAGAAGAAAATTGGAGACTTAAAGGCCAATAATACCGGTCGTCAAAGTCGTGGCTCCATGCATAGCAGTGACGATGATGACAAGAGCAAAATTGCCTACCTTGAGCAACAAGTACGTACCTTCTCAGTATATTCTGATACATAAATTTAGTGTTCCAATTAAAAGTGGGAGTAGAGAGCGTGGTAGAGTAAATTTTGGATTCTATCTATAGCTCGGACAACTCTCTTTCGAGCTCAAAAAATTGACTGAGATACACTCCATTGATGAAAAATATATTTTATTCTGCCTTTCTAGGTTGGTTGTCTGGAGGATCAGCTGGTCGAATCTCGTCTGGAGGCTAATAAAGTGAAAACCGAACTAGTTTCCGAGCGCAGTGCCAATGAAATAAAAATATCCGAAATGCAATCCAAACTCAATGAGTTCGAGGAGGAGCGAGTAATTGGCTCGGGAAGAACAAAAATACCTGGCATGAAGACAAAGCTTGAGCTCTCCTGGCAAAAAGAACGAGAGGATCAACAGCGTTTGCTACAAGAAACCTCCACGCTTGCGCGGGACTTGCGTCAAACGCTCTTTGAAGTTGAGCGCGAACGCGATAAGGAACGCCTAGAATCAAAGCGTCGACTAGATCAGCTGAAACGTGGTACTGAAGAGGAAATGGAAGAGGGACGTCGAAAGATTGCTGAATTGCAATGTGACTTGTTGGAGCTACGTGATGTACACGCTAAGTTGAGAACTTCGAATGAAAAGCTTAGACGTGAACGGGAGCGTTATGAAAAGGAACTGATTAAGCGCCGCTTAGAGCAAGACGGTGGTGAACGCAAGGTTGGTGCGCTGTTGCAGTCAGTAGACGAACTAGTAAAGATTGCTCCTGATCTAAAAATGGCCACAAGTGGTACTACAACTAAAGCTTCGCCGTCAAGTGGACGCTCCTTGCGACCAGAAACGCCAAATACGCGTCGCAGCCGAAGTCCATCTCCTACATTGTCAAGTCAGCAAATTGCTGGTGTTCTAGCGCGTTTGGCAGAGGCCTCTGAGGAATTGAGAAAATTCCAACGAGTGAGCGAGGATGAAAATGAGCGTACTCGCATAAAACGTGGCAGCTTAAGAAGAGCGGCATCACAGGAAAATGATCCGCATGGCAGCACAGGCTCTGTGGCCAGTACAACAACATCACAAAGAAATGGATCTAGGCTGTCAAGAACTTCGCCGCACAATGGAAGTCTGATCAGAAAGAGTCTCTCGCTTGATCAAACCACAAAGCATGATCAAGTTAGTTAAAAAAATTTTTTCGCTTTTACATTTATTAAACATTTTAATTTTTTTTTAGAATATCTGGCGTCAAGATGATGGCAGCGTGTCATCTATACAGTCTATAGATTCTGAGTTGGGTGGCATGGTGCGTGACTCGAGCTTTGATTCGCGTCTTGACTCACGACTATCGGGTGGTTCGACGCAAAGTGACATACCGCGAGGGCCACGCAAAAAGAAAAAGGGACTCATGGGCAAGTTAAGAAGTCTGACTAAGAGTAGCCGTAATTCCGAGAGTGAAGTGTCGGTAAGTATTGCTCTCTACCAATTGCCAGTACTGAAGAATCTTTACTAATTGACTTTATCTAGATTCAAGGATCTGACTCTGATGTCAGCGTAGCTAGCGACATGAGAGCTAGTAAAAAAGATCTACGTGGCCGTCTTTCGGGCATGTTCAAACGTTCCGGTTCCGCACCACGCAGTGCTAGCTCAGAACGTGCTAGCAGCAGCAGCATTGTGCAGCAACGTCCGGTTGCCGTCACAGTTGTTGGTGATCCCGATGGACCCGAACCACGCGACCCACCACCAGCCAATGCAGTCACGCCAAAGCCAATACGTTCGGTACATAAAGTTCACACATTTTTGTCATTGTATCGAAATTATGAACAAATAACCTCTCATTCCAGATATCAAAGCCACCCACGCCGACCACCCCTATCACAAAACGTCGTGTCGCCAAGTGATCTGGATTGCCCATTTTTAGCATCATCGTATTAGCACCCTTTTCCAAGCTGTTTTACATATTCATATGCATAGATATAATAAGTTTTCATACATATGTTAAATTTTATTCATTATTTATTGTTATGATCTAATATCATTGATTTATTGTTTATGAATTTTTTTTATCACATTCAACTGTCATTTTACTATTGCAATTTAAATTAATAAATTGAATAATTAAATTGATGAATCATACTGAACGTTCTGATATAATTAATAGGCCAAGTTGTTCAAGTAAGATTTTTAAAATACACAAACAATTTTTTTGTTTCTTTCAGTAACTAATAAACGATACAATTTTGTTGTACAATCTTGTATCGGTACAGATTCAAAATGTACCGTTTATCTCGGCTATACGCATAGAAGGATGAATTTTTGACTTTTTGAACGACATCATTATGATCTTCATGCCATCTCGTGTTAGGGGGAAAATGTCCGAAGACGTGGTTTTCAAGAAAGTTCCTACTGTATATCTACAGTGTTGTGCATTAGGGGTGGAAAACTATCGATAGTATTGACTATCGATATTTTCCGATAGAAGTAGTGGGCTCCATCGATATATCGATACTATCGACCAAATTTAAGTCAAGATATTAGGGCTTTTATTGTATAATATTTATATTTTACATCGTTTTGAGATAGGTATATGTAAGTATGTATGTATTTACAAAAAAATTTATTTTTGTAAAAAAATAAGCTTGTCTACTGTTGATGCCTTAAGGTTGGTGTTCTGTTGTTTTTGTTTGTGACTCGTTGCCATAAAAAGCTAAATAAAGGATTGGATTCAGCATTTGTTGACTGCATTTCTGTACCTTCGATATTTTCGTCATTAGCTGGCTTTAAAATAGAAGATAGTAACTTTTCGGTGCCCTTGATGCCTGTCCAGCATTTTCTTCACTTCTTAAGTCTTCTTTTTTGAAGCGTGGGTCTAATATTATACATAAGCGAGGTAGAGTTCGTTCTTCATAGGGAAATAATCCTTAAACCACTACTTTTAAAACACATTCATAGAATAGTTTTCCTTCATTTGTATTGATTTCCTTGCAGGACTGTTGAAGTTGTAGATGTTTTTATAGTGGGATTATAAGAGGCAAAGTTACTTTCTTTGAACTAGATAATTGTTGAGCTATATCATCAAAAAGCTTCAAAATAATTACTAGTTCTCTTAAAATATCAATTTCGTCATTATCAAAAGGCTTTGGAGCATTTGTACCACAATTTAACAGAGTTATGTTGATTGCATCTTTTATTTTAATAATTCTAGCAATCATTTCATAGCAACTGTTTCATCTGGTTGAAACTTCTTGAATAAATTTTAAAGGTTTTTCCATAGGTTTTTCTTGTTCTTAAAATCAAGCTCTTTACACGCAAAGAAAAAAAAACGTTTATTGCCAGTTTGCCGCAAACGAACTTCGTTTGTCGTGCTTGGGATCGTTATTTACAAATGTTTCAACAGTTTTCATAATAATAGTTCAGTTGCGAGAAACGCGTCATTTAGTTGCAGGTAACTAATTTCGTTTGTCATATACGCGAATGATTTTTAAATTGCAGCAATTGAAAAAGTGTTTTTCCCAACTGAAAACTTCCTTTGTTCTTCCCTTCGTTGTATACACACAACCTTTATAATTCAGAGTAACTTTATGGACAAACTGTTCTATATAAGCAAATTGGTAATTTACTTAATACGCGGACGGAGACAGCAATAGAGGTGCGAAGAGTAAAATCCATAAGAAGACGGACGGAAATAGGGGGAAAGACAATAAATATAATAAATAATAATGACCGAAATAGCTTGCGGTATATATATATATAAGATATATTTTTATGTTGACATCTGAACATCGGCGAGAGTCTTAAACCTCAAAACTGTCAGGTCACAGTTTAGCATGAAGGCGGTTCGGCTATGATCTGGGCTTGTTTCTCTAGATTTGGACAAGATCCAGTTTATGAAATTACCCAAAAAATGGACCGATTTATTTATAAAGAGATTTTAAAGACAGTCATGTTGCCCTTTGCTGAGCGAGAAATGCCAACCAGGTGGATATTTCAGCATGACAACGACCCTAAGCACACTGCAATGATCGTTAAGACGTAAATTTGTGCAAAATAGATTCAGGTATTGGATTGACCAGCTCAACCACCTCATCTTAACCCATAAGAAAATCTATTCGGAATCCTTAAGCGACGAGTCGGTGGGCCACTGACACAGCAGTGGCGAAGCATATCACAAACTATAGTTGACAACCTTATATATAGATTCAATGCCACGTAGATGTGTTGCGGTTATTAAAAATAAAGGTTATTTTACCAAATATTAACCCTATAACCTGTATTTTCAATCGATTTAAATTTCTTCAGTTTATGTTGCTTAGTTATGCACAGCATAGTTTCTACTTTGTATTTTATTTATTATAATACTAGCATACCCGTTCCCAGCGTTGCTTGGGAGTATAAATATGATATGAAAACATATTTTCATATCTCTACGATATATTGGTCTTATGGCAACACTGCAGCAGAAATTAACTGAGTGCAACTATCCACTCCAGAGACCAGCGCGCTGAGTTGTAGAATCTCACCTCTCTCTCTCAACAAAGAGCTTAAGCTATTGTTTGCTGTTATTTCGTGGTGCTTTTACAATGGCAGCATGGATTAAAATGCATGAATTCTTAAATAATTAAATAAAATTATTTACCAAAAACGTAGTACCCAGTAGCAGGGTGGCTTATTATAGCAATTGAATAGTGAAAGAATTATTAAAATCGCTTCAACATTTACCCCCTTGATTGAACGATGAAAATTCGAGAGACCCCTTTTATATAATAGTATAGATATTAAAATTATAATTATTTTGACAATGGCTTTTTTTGGTTGCTTTTGGATTGAAAAAAGAATACAAAACACTGGATTTGAAAAAAGAAACAAGAATACATTTAAAAAAAAAAAAAAAAAAAAACAAAAACAACATTTTATTTTATATAACACTGAACAACAAAATCAATTTTTTCCAAAATACCAAGGTTCCAACAATGGATTCTGATAGAGGGGACAAAAAAACAATATAAATACGTGTATCGGCGTTTTGAAAGTTTACGTATGAGTCTTATTTTAGAGAGAATTTAAGTTCCCCCCTTTTTGAACATTCTTATAGTGAATCGGCTTAGGAAATCATGGTATCCTAACATTTTGGGTATAGGATGAGTTCTGAGGATTTATGTAAATTACTACGTGAAATATTTTTGTGGAAGATTTTAATCCCCTAACTTCTCAATTTGTGCCTTTTATCACAAGAGGGTCAAAAAAGACCCATAAAACAAGGATATAACCAGCTAAGTTATGTGAAGGAACCAGACTCCGCACGACCCTTCATTTTTGGGAGAAAGTAGAAAATTGTGACAAATTAAATTTGAAACATAACACACATGACTACCTTGCGTTTAATATTCGTCACATCCATGTCCCAACTGTTGAGATCTTATTAAACTTAAACATTGTCCAACTCATATGGTTATGTTAACAACTGATATCAAATTTTAGAGTTTTGCTATTTAAATGAATGTGGTGGTAACCAATTTATGGTAGCAAATATCATTAGTTGCTACCAGTGCCAAAAACGCGTCCAAACTGTTTGATTTTAAGTTTCAAAGAAACAAAAACGTGAGGAGGCAATCAATTCAATTTCAGCGAAAAAGCAATCAACTCCATAGAAAAAATGTCATTATCATGAAACAGTCTGTTGGGAGGCTACTGGCTGGGTGGGGTGGATTGCATGATTTTCGTATAGTTTTGCAACGTTTAACACTGTTCTATACAAAAATGGTTTAAAACTGGAAAGCCATTAAATGCTGCCGGTGTCGGTTGGTTGGTTCGTTGGTTCGTTGGTTGACTGCAAGTCATGCCATAAATGCAACTGCAACGTGAACATATTATTGTTACTGATATTGTTGTTGTTGTTGTTATTGTCATTGTCACAAAGAGAATTTTATGTACAACAAATACACAACAACAAGAACAACAACAACAACAATAACCAACAACTACAATAACATTCCACAAAGCAATAAACAAGAGACGTGAAACATTAAATGAGTTCACTTTGCAACATCAGCCCTTCAACGTCCCAAATTTTCTGCAATCCCCTCTGCAATCACGAAGCACTGCGCTCCTGTATTCTAAAAACCTCAGGCCTTCGGGGATCCTTCTTGTGCTGGTTGCATTTAAATAGAGTAAAAAACAATGTACAACAACAAAATATCAGTAAGGATGATGCGATACACAAACACCCACACAGAAATTCACACGCACCCACAGAGAAGCTTACACTCCCCAACACAGAAGCTCACACTCATGCATGCACCCAAATTCACGACACTCAGAAATGTATGCATACATAGACAATGTACGGAAACACAAAGCTGGCCCAAGGGGCGCCGCACAGAAATTCATTGGCAAAAGAGTGACTTTCGTTGTTGTTGTTGTTGTTGCTGTTCCGGAAAACGTGCTGTTTTTTGTTCGTTCATTGAAAAGGAAAATTTGCAATAAGTGTGGAAAACTATAACGTGTATGTGTGTGAGTGTGCGGCTTGGCATATCCGGTTCGTTCTATGCTTGTGTGAGTATCTTCTGTTGGTGAATCTTTTTGATTTTGTTTTCTTGTGAACAAAAATGTGTTGCGTGGTATTATTGCCAAAAATCAAGGGAATTGAAGGGAAATTTCTGTTTAAAGGACTCCACATTTCAGCTGGTCCTTGACTTTTGATACTGTCTCCGAGCTTTTTGGTCTGGAGCAATTTTTACACTCAAAGAGAAATCTTTACAAGAAGACCATAAATAATATTAAAAGTTTTTTATTTACATACTTAGTATTTTATGTTGATTTAATGGTACATAATATTTAAGGTTGGTCGTGGTCGAACGCGATCGCGGGGTTCATGGTTCGAATCGCTCAACTGACTTAGAAAAATGTTTTCAATTGAAATATTTTTTGTTATCGGCCGTCACCTCTCCGCAGACAAATGACAAACCTTAGAGAGTAAAAAATGCCATGTAAAGCTTCTTGAGAACGTGCACCTTTGCCGTTCGGAGTCTGCATAATTTTAATTGGTCTAGAATCTAGACTCTAGATCTTGATCATTTGTGTACAAAAATTTAATTAGACGTACAACACAATTGATCATAAGAAGCTCGGTCAAAGTCCTTTCAAGAGCTAAAATGACCAATTAGTTTCTTAAATATTTTACTTGAAACCGTGAGAAATTGAGGCCATAAACATTAATATGTATTCAAAGGAAAAATGTTTTTACTAATAGGGAGTTAGTACTTCAGTTAGGAAAAGCTTCAAAAATTCTACACTAAGGGAAATAACGCATATTAACATTATCCACACCTGAGTATAAATTTTATTTATATATTTACGTGGATAAATCAAATATTTTCCTTACAACTCGTTTTTTCCCGTATTTAAATTTTATTTATACCACACACGTACACACATATTCCATACAAGCAAGCAGCAACAGCATCGCACACGTACATGCATATTCCGACAAGCAGCAACAACATCGCACTATGTTCCTGCAGTTTATTTCTTGCAGTTGCAGGTTTCTTATAGTTCTCATTTAGTTAATGTCGCAAGAGTAATATAGGGTGGATATTTGGCCAAGATGATTTATGAATACGATGGGTGGTCGCTATATGAAATAATGTAGGGTTGAATGACAACTTGATATTTTCTGGTTGTCATTTACCTGCATATTTTGCTTCTTCTAAATTTTAATTCTTATTGAATTTAAATATGTTGTTATTTAAATTCAGTATTTTTATATAAATTTTCTTTAAATGCGATAGTTTTCTTTTCAAATATTAAATATTTGAAAGATATTTTAAAAAAGTTCGTGCACAATTTTAATATATTTTTTATTAATTCTGTTTAAATATTTAAATATATTATTTAATTAAGAAAATATTTAAATAAATTTTAAATATTTACGTAGTCGATTTGTGTAAATGCGTTATTGGTGCAAAAATGACTCGCTTTTTTGATAAATTAAAAAAGTTTTTGGATTAATTTAATATTTTTTTCCCTTAGTGTACAGACGTCACCTACAAAGCCACCCTGCAGTCGGTTTAACGCGTGCTGCTAAGGAGCAATACAAAGAAAAAAGATAGGAAGAGAGACAAAGGCAAAAGAAAAGAGAAAAAATAAGACGCCTGGCTGATGGTTTTAAGACCGGTCCACTTACTGCAAGGATGAATACTTAAGTATAGTGACAGATAAACAGAGTACACTGCTGATGTGGAGAGAACACTTCTCTAGGCTTCTGAATGACGACGCACAGTATAACCGTTTCATATAAGCTGTGGCCAAAACTTTTTGCAGTTGCCGCAGGGCAACTAAATTTGATGTGGATGACTTTTTTCGATGTATCTTTGGACTCCTTCAATATTTTTTAAAAAATTAAATATTTGGTCTAAAATCACTTCAAATAATCTTCGTACCAAAAATGGCTATAATCAGACCATTATTCGGGGTACCCTCCATACAACCCGAATCTTTAAAAATAAATACTTTATTTTATTATAATCACACGCAAATATTTTTAGTATTATAGCAATGGTCTTTACTAAAAATGGGCTGGATTAGACCAGTTTTTGGGGTACCCCTCATAAGACTTCAATTCTTGAAACCCGAGTACTTTTATCATAATCATTTCATTTGAACAAAATAACAAAGAGAACTTTATTTTATCCTAAGTCTTTGCTTAAAATAGCCTGAATTGGTACATTGTTTGGGATACCCCCCATATAACCCACGTTTTTGAAACACTTTCACTTTAACATTTTATAAAAAAGGCGTTTTTCTAAATAAAGATTCCTTATAAAATATGCTAACTTCCTTTTGTGCTATCCCCATTTAAACCAAATTTTCAAAACACCAAATTTTCAACACAATAAACAATTTGAGAACATTTATTAAAAAAATTTAAAAAAAAAAATAATATATTCATAATTAGGTAAAAATAATTTTGTTTATTTTAAAGATAACGGCATAAACCATATATTTTTGACAATAAGACAGACTGATATCAAGAATAATTCGCGTCCTAAAACTATGCAATACAATTTTTTAAAAGGGTGTGTATTCAAAAAGTTTGTAATGTTAATATTTAATTGGGCTCTATTTTGGATAAATAAATACAATTTTACGCATGTTTTAAGTGCGCGGATTTTTTGGTACAAAACATGATTCGATCATATATTATCTCATTTATAACTCAGTTATCTCTCTAACTCATATACTATATAACACTTTTAATAGCTTTAAACGTTAAGGGTTGTATTAGTTTCAAAGTAGTTCTGCGTCATAAGTTCAATAAGAAACCATCCATTCCGATTGCTTACAGTACAGATATGAAAGAAACATACCAAAATATGGAAATTGTGATTGAAAAAGTAGGGTATCAAAATCATCAATGGCGACTTTCTTGCGACTTAAAAGTCGTAGCTTTGTTGCGCGGACTACAAGCAGGCTACACAAAACATATGTGCTTTCTTTGTCTGTGGGATACCCGTTTTAAAGGCAACCAATATGCGAAGTATGACTGGCTGCCAAGAAGCAGCTGTTCAAATAGTGGCAATAATGTCATACGTCCTCCACTTGTTCCAAAGGAAAATATTTTGATGCCAATGCTTCATATTAAACTAGGAATAGTAAAAAATTTATTAAGACTGTTGTTCGAAGATCAGAAATTTTTGATTGCTTAAAAACTGTATTTTCTAAACTAAGCGACGCAAAAATTAAGGCAGGCAAGTGCAAAAAATTACTTTATTTTTGTAAAATAATTCTAGAAAGATATTTGACTGAGTTGGCGATTTACTTATAAAGTTATTTATTCCCGTCGTTATAGGTGTATTAAATGGACCTGATATCCGAAAGCTCATGAAGAGCCAGAGTTTTGATGCAAGGTTATCCGATGAAGAGCTCATTGCTTGGAATGCAACCAAACAAGTTATAGAAAACTTTCTTGGGAAAAATCGATCAGAAAACTACCCACAATTAGTAGCCGCAATGCTCAAATCATTTGAAAGAATAGGTGTTTTTATGTCTCTCAACATTCATTTCCTGCATTATCATCTTGAGTTTTTCAAACTCCAATTAGCATCGGAATCTGACGAACATGGAGAAAGATTCCACCAAATAGCCATGCCTATGGAAAAGCGCTATAATGGTAAAAAGCTCGATGCTTTAATTGGTGAAATTTGCTGGTGGTCGCACAAAAAATATTATGCTGAAGATGATGATGAAGATAATGATGACATGGAAATTAACTAATTCACAATTTTATTAATAAAATCATAATTGCAACTATCATTAAAAGGTTAAGCAATTCATTATTTTTTAACCTTGTTTAAAGAAGTAATTTCAAATAAATTATAACAATAACATAAATATTAATTTCTATAGTTTTAATTTTAGTGTTGTTCAATGGCCTAATGCATTTTACTTTCGGTGAACACTTTGGTTTTAATTGGAACTTGAGAAGAAATAGAAATAAAAAAAAAATTTTATTTTAACCGTTTTAATTTTTCATATATGTTGTAATTACACATTTACGCGCATATCTTAAAAACGGTAACTCTTTCGGTAAAAATGTAAAGGACAGTTTTGGAGAAAATTGTTGGATCTATAATTTTTATCTGAATGATTTTACGCTAGGGCTTACATTAAGGAAGTTACCACCGTTGGTAATCTTTGAATCCGAATATCTTTGGATGCACACATGTAATTGTTGTGATCTTTTCACAGGTGGGTTATTTTATTTTACTTAAGGTGTATGCAAAAATTCAGCAAAATCTGATTGTTTTTGAAGACAAATACATAGTAACTGAACTATTGAAAATTTTATTTATTTTTTAAAAAGCCCTGTTTTCGAAGAAAATATTAAACCCCTTACGTAACTTTTTGAGCAAAAAATGGTCTCAAAATGTAAAGAATCATCCATTGCAAATATTTAGATGCAGTTACTACATAGAATTTGAATTTAGTTTAAGAGTTATAAGAAAAAATTTGTTACTTAAAGGTGAAGTTTGACCTTGAATTTCTCTCTTATTTGACCTAATCCGATAAAACTGAGTATGAGGGCATAATATATAGACCATCCACTATTAGAAACCATTTAGATATTTGAAGCTATTCCAATTGACCCTTAAATTGTCCCACAGTGTTATCAAACATGATTCATTTCTTTTTAAAATTTATCACACAGCAGACTCACAAAGTATGTATAAATGACTCTATTTACAAATTTTAATTTTAGGCGAAAAACTGCCATCACATATAATTGAATTAAAGAAAAAAAAAAACTCAAAATTGCACCTCTATCTTTTTTCCTCAGTTTTTAATAAAAAAAAGATCACTTTTTGAAAGTTTAAGCATAATAAAAAATAGTTTTTTTTTCTCTTCACTGCTGAAATTTTCAGGTTTTTTAATAATTTTTAGAAAAGTAATATTTTTCAAACTTATTTTATAGCCGATGGCTTACCTGCTGAGCTCTTCAAGAATGGAGGCGAAGCTCTATTTAAATGCATTCATGAGCTTCTATGCAGAATATGGTTGGAAGAATGCATTCCAAACGATTGGAACCTCAGTGTGCTCTGCCCAATCCACAAGAAAGGCGATACCACAATTTGCGCCAACTACCGTGGGATAAGCCTTCTTAATATCGCATATAAGGTCCTGTCGAGCGTACTATGTGAAAGACTGAAGCCCATCGTAAACCAGCTGATTGGACCTTATCAGTGTGGCTTCAGACCTGGCAAATCCACCATAGACCAGATATTTACGCTACGACAAATCTTGGAGAAGACCCTAGAAAAACAAATCGACACACACCATCTTTTTGTCGATTACAAAGCCGCCTTCGCAAGTCCAATAAGGAATCATCTATATTCCACCATCTCTGAATTTGGTATTCCTGCAAAGCTCATCCGTCTTTGCAGAATGACACTGAGCAACACCAGCAGCACAGTTAAAATCGGGAAGGACCTCACTCCTCCATTCGATACCAAACGAGGTTTCAGACAAGGTGATTCCTTATCGTGCGACTTCTTCAACCTAATGATGGAGAAGATCATCCGAGCTGCTGATTTGAGACGCAGTGGCACGATATTCTACAAAAGTATTATGCTGCTGGCGTATGCTGATGATATCGATATTATTGGCCATAATACGCGCGAAGTCAGCGCAGCATTCTCCAGGTTAGCGAAAGAGTCGAGTCGAATGGGTCTTGTAGTGAACGCAGATAAGACGAAATACCTAGTGTCAACAAATAAACAGTCCCAGCGTCTTGGAAACCACGTCACTGTTGACAACATCTCCTTCGAGGTTGTTAAGGACTTCGTCTACCTGGGATCCAGCATTAACTCTTTCAACGATGTCAGTATTGAGATAAAGCGAAGGATAACTCTTGCCAACAGGTATTACTTTGGGCTGAGTAGGCAATTGAGAAGCAGAGCCCTCTCTCGATGAACAAAACTCCTATTATATGCAGCACAAACCTGGACGTTGAGCAGTTCTGATGAAAAGACTTTGGGAGCCTTCGAGAGAAAGATCCTTCGTAAAATCTTCGGTCCAATCTGCGTCAATGGCGAGTACCGAATTCGATGGAACCACGAGCTGTATGACCTGTACGCTGACATCGACATAGTTAAGCGCATTAAAATCGAGCGGCTTCGCTGGCTACGTCATGTTGAGCGAATGGAAAACTACGCTCCAGCGAAAAAAATATTCAATTCGGTGCCCGGTGGTGGTCAACGCAGAAGAGGACGTCCACATCTTTGTTGGAAGGATCAGGTGTTGGATAACCTGACCACGCTTGGTGTTTCCAACTGGCGCCACCAAGCGCAAAACAGAAATGGCTGGCGCAATTTCTTATACGAGGCCAAAACCGACCAACGGTTGTAAGCGCCAGAAGAGCAAGTAAGTAATTTTATATCTGATCTAATTGAAGGATTTTTTTAAAAAGAAATACCATCAAAAGCATTAGATTCTATATTTTCAAAAATATACAATTTTATATACTTTGAAGATCCCGTTCGAGAGTTATGATATTTTATCTGTAGAAGATATACAGTGTTGCGCAAAACAATAGCAACAAAATCAGTGCGCTGCTACAAAATCATGTTTCTTTTTTAATATTGGGGACACACCCAAAAATTATTATAGGAACCAAAGCATATATTCATACATCATATAAAAAACAAATAATTTTCAAATTTGGTTTTATTTTTTTCATTAATTATAAAATTAATGTGACTACATTCTTAAATTTGTCTGAGTGCAAAACAAAAGCAACATAATTAATATTTGGTGTAAGACCTATTAATCTTGATTACCGCTGCACATCTGCGCGGCATCGACTCTATTAAATTAGATATAGTGGTATTAGGTATTTGTTCCCAATTAAGTTTCAAGGCATCATACAGTGCAGTCTTATTAGGAAACTTTTGACCAGAAACTTTTTTCTTTAGAATCCCAAAAAGATTTTCGATAGGATTCAAGTCTGGTGATTGTGCAGGCCAATCAAGGACTTAAATCACATTGTCTATAATGTAATCTTTGATGAGCTTTGATGTGTGCTTCGGGTTGTTGTCGTGCTGAAACGTCCACTGAAGCGGCATATTCCACTCTGCATGTGGTAGCATCTTGATTTCTAAAATTTCCTTATATACAAATTGATCCATTATACCATCGAATTTATGAAATGGTCCTACTCCATCATAGGAAAAAAAATTCTAGACCATAATACCACCTTCTCCGTGCTTAAAATTTATTTTGCAGTTTTGGGCTTCAAATCGTGTACCTGGGCGGCTCCGTACAGTGTGCATCCCATCTGAATTAATCAAGTTGAACTTTGATTCATCGCTAATCAAAACGATTTTCCATTTCTGAACGGTCCAATTTAGGTGCTCTTTTGCAAAATTGAGTCTAAAACCAATAAATTACAACTCGTTGGGACAATTTCAGACAGAGTTAATTAAATTATAACACCTCACCTTTTTTGTTTATGTTTAGCTGTAAGCAAAGGTTTCTTTGCTGGTCTGTAATTCCTTAAATCGTCCTCAACGGCTCTTCTGCGAACAGTGCTGTGATGGATATCTAAATCAAGTGTCCTAACAACCTCTTTGGAAGTGGCGAATGGATTTCGCTTGAATACGCCACAAATGTTCCGGTCATCGCTCTCCTGAATATACCCTCCTGAATATACCGCTGTTACGACTATTGTGATGTTATACTTTTTTATCAATATTCATACTATTCAACGATTAATATTAAACTGTTTCGCGATAGATATTTGCGATTTTCCCTTTTTATATTCGGAAATAATTTGTAATTTTAGAGTTTCACAGTATTTATCACGTGCCATTATAAATGGAACAGTCAATATCACAATTAGCGCAAAAACAAAACTAAACTTTAATGTTTATGACTCACAAATAACATGTGCTTTACAATAAAATAACTTTTACCGTTATTTTTTGGAACTTCTGTTCTCTTTTTACATTTCTCAAGTTTTGTTGCTTTTGTTTTGCACTCAAACAAATTGAATGCAGTCACGTTAATTTTAAATTTAATAAAAAAAAAACAAAACCAAATTTTAATATGATTTGAATTTTATATGATGTATGAATATATGCTTTGGTTCCTATAATAATTTTTGTATGTTCCCAATTTTAAAAAATATACACGATTTTGTAGCAGCGCACTGATTTTGTTGCTATTGTTTTGCGCAACACTGTAAGCTAAGACGAAAATTGGTAAATTCACAGAAAAAATAGTAAATTTTCAGTCTAAATCTTCACGTATTTTCAAAATTTTTGAGAACTCTCTTAGTTGAAGAATTATCGGTCGATTGATATATAATAAGTCATAATATTACAACAAAAAAATACTAGTTAGTTTTGGCCGCAATTATTTTACTGTGCGACATACTGTCTACGTTCCCATTTTCAGGCTATTTCTCTCTAGCTGCAGGTGTGCTAGGTGTGGTCAGTGTTAAGCCCAATTTCGAAAATTGGAAACTAATATTTTTTTCTTGACTCTTGACATTATTCGCTCGGCCTCATTGTTCTCTTCTTCTGTTAATACTTCTTCTGCACTAATTTCGAAGATTTCAACATCTACCATGTTCAAAATTACTCTATTTCTCTATCTGTCATACTTGAGAAATTATTTGATCGTATTCCTCGCCAACCCTCTATTTTTATTAGATAAAATTTGAAAAAAAAAATAATAATTTACAAAACAGTGTTTAAATGCTTAATGCATACCGATGCCTTTAGGCACAATAACTTTAAATGCTTACTTTTAACTCATTAAATAAAAATTTTACATTTCTAGTGACAATACTTCTTAGCTTATATTCCGAAATACTTACCTTATTTTTTTTTTTTTTTTTTTTTTTTTTTGTTACTGTTAATTCACTTTTTTAATGAAATAAATACTTCAAAATCAACCCTGTTTACAAAACAAATGTTGACGTGCGCAACGCTCACTTTTACAAAGACAACTGACAATAGTTACAAAATGCGCTAAGCTAGAAAAAGTTTGCCGTTACAAAAAATGTTACCCGAACTGCACATAATATATCAGTTTGATTTCTGAATTCGAAAAAAAGATTTTCAGTTCTAGATTTGAATAACAACGTAAGTGTGCCTAAAGGCTAGGGCTATGACTGTAATTCGAAGTTTTTGAATTTTGAAGTATTCGGTGCTTCGAAGTTCGAAGATTCGTTTCAAAACTTCGAAGAGGAAAAAACTTCGGATTTACAAAGCTTCGAAGCTTGACTATTCGTTCAACATAGTAGGCAGTAAAAAATTCGAAGCTTCGAAGTTTTTACTCAAAAATATTTCACAAATTTTTTGTGCCTGTGTGATACACTTCGATATAAGATAAAAGCATGAGAATAAAAGTTCTGATGCTTAATCAGCGATTTGCAATGTATGCGAGCGAGTATTGCAGTCGCATGGATCCACGAGTTCACTTCGTGCGCATCTAAAGATGAATTCAATTTTTCCAGAAGAAAGAAAACGCCAGCATGAAGAAAGGTAAGTTCACGGTGGGATGGTGTAAGGCCAAAGGTTTTGAGGCCATATTGCCTTTATAACTTTATTGTAATGATAAAAAATAAAAAACAATGCTTCATTTGCAGAAAGTCATTTTTGGCTTTATAACCGTAGCGCTGATTATTTTCTTAATTTTTCAAGTGCAAAGGCCTTACTTTTGGCCTTATAGTATCTCTCCTAAGTTAACATGTAGTGCAGTACGGGAGCAGACCTTTCATATATCTTAGAATACATAAAGAGTGAATTTTTAAAAAAACATTTTTGTTTTTCTAGCGATGATACGGCTGAAGCATGTTCCTCGTCAAGCTACTCTGAAAGTCCGCCAGAAAAGCGCGTTTGTATAGCTACGCAAATTCGAACAAATAGTCCAGACCGTAGCGAGAAAATTGTACAAGCATGTACAAAGTTAGTGGCCTGCCGTCGGCTGCCATTCAACTTTACGTCCAGCCGCGAATTCAAGGAATTCATGGAAGTTGTCGAACCTGGTTTTACATGCCTCTCGAGCCAGACAATCGTTCGGTGTCTGCGCGTGCTCGAGGATGGAATAAAATAGTTGCAATATTGCAGAAATGCGAATTTGTTGCATTGGATACAGACTGCTGAACCTCTCGCACCATGGATGGTTTTCTAAATGTGAATGCACATTTGATTGACGAGCAATGGCAGCCGAAGATATTGACGCTTAGTACGCAGTAAGTGGAAGAAATACACACATCCGAAAATTTTGCCGATTATCTGCAAGTGATTGTTGCAGATTGGGATGAATCAAATAAAATCGCGTCGATAGTCAATGATAACGCTAACAATATCGTTGCCACAGTAAGAAGTATTCCAAATGTTTCATCGAATTGTACATGCGCTGCACATACTATAAATTTAGCTGCCATGAGTGCACTCAGGTCAGCGTTTATCGCTGGCACGCTTGTCAAAGGTAGCAGAATCGTATCTCACTTCCATCATTCAGTTAACGCGTCGAGAGCTCTTGAAATGACTCAAGAGCAGCTTGGGCTGCCAGAAAGGAAGTTGATCCAAAGTATAAGCACAAGGTAGAATACCGACTTATAAATGATGGAAAGATTAAAGGAGAATCGGAGTGCTATAAATGCTATTCTGGGCGATCGTTCTGTTACTTCTCCTGCCCAAGCAAAAACTCTTGAGGTTTACGAAGACGATTGGAGTGCATTTGAGAACGTTATTCCAATTCTGAAACCTCTCGAAGTGACATCGACTGTGTTATCGGGAGGATCGCTCTCTATTGTTTGGCCAATTATTAGAGCGATAATTAATAATCACTTGCTAAGAGAAAATCGACACGAAATAGCCACAACGTTAGATGTAGATTTGTCTTTGCAGTTTGCTATTGACACGCAAAAAGTCTTACTCTCCCACAAAGCTTCGTTTTTGGACCCGCGACACAAAGATCTTCAATCTGAATCGCCTGTACAAAGAACAGCAATTAGGGAAAAATTGAGGAGAAAGCCAACTCGTTTTTCTGCTCGGAGCAACAAATAGAGAGACCATCAATAAGTGTATTGGATTTCCTATTTAACAGCAGTCCAAATCATTCAGCAACTCCGACTTCTGAACAGTTACAATATTATCTAGCAGAGCCACAAATTGATGTCAATATGTATGCCCTTGAGTGGTGGAAGTCCCGTGACAAAAAGTGTCCACAAATAGCTAGGTTAGCAAAAAAGTATTTATACATCCCAGCTACTTCCGTGGCTTCTGAACGGGTATATTCAAGTGCTGGAAATATTATTTCTGCCCAACGCAATTGCATCGCCACACAAAATGTGGCAACGAGCGTGTTCAGTTTCCAAAACAAATCATTGCTTAATTAACTTTGCAAGTTCTTCTTAACTTTTGTTGTGTCGTTTAAGTACTTTATGTTTTAACTTACAAATACATACAGAATTTTAAACATATATAAATATATATGCTTTTTCGAGTATTTCAAAATTTATCCTTAAATTATTTTTATTTATCAACAGAAGAAGTTGCAGAAGAGACTGCCTGCAAAATCTGTGATTTCACTTATACACATTCCCTTGTTTTTGTTCACGAACTGAAGACATGCTAGATACGTGTAAAAAAACTTTGAACGCAATTTTAGCTATCAGTTTAGTCCGTCCAATATTAGTATATTTACTTGCAATCTATTTATATTTATATCTATTTAGTTGTGTCTTTATATCTGTTATGTATTTCAAACTGAGTATCATTCAAATACTCGAAGAATTGAATTCTTCGAAATTTTTCCTATTCGAATAGTATCATTTGAAGCTTCGCCTCAAAAACTTCGAAGTTACGAAGTTTGCTTCGAAGCTTCGAAAAAACCGAACATTAACAGCCCTTTAGTAAAGGCATTGTTATGCAGTAGAGGGTTAAAATTTCTTTCTATGCCTCATTTCGTCAAATGTGCTTTCGTTGCAAAATCTAACTTCTTACCATATTTTATTATATTTGACCACTGAAATAATAAGGAATACTCACAGTTAAAGTTAAAGAGCCGATGCATTTTAATTTAAGAACACCTGACTTATAGATACAATAACAAAATTGAATGAATTCAAAAAGAGATGAACAGTTAAAGAAGAAAAAAGTTTGCGTTACGTAATAGAATTATAGTAAATTTGTGAAAAAGCTTTCACTAGCGAGTACAACGCTTTATCATCGCTGCAAGAATGCGCTTTACTATCGCGGCAATTAATTTATTTATGTGTGAAACAGCTGACTTTGTGTAAACAAAATGTGTTCAAACAATTCTGCTTACAAAGAGAGCTTTGTTGGAATTCTTAAAGTTGCGCTTTTCTTCGGTTTTAAGTTTGATAAAATAATAACACAATAATTTTCAATTCTGAGTATTCTTATGGAGTTGCGAATAACGGGAGATATGAGTAATAAGGACATAAATATATCAGTGCGCAGGTTTGCTGCGTTGAAGAGCAAAGAGCGTTTGGGTGTGTTCAGTGCTAGTGTTGTGAATAAAATATTGATAAAAACCATGGAGCAATGAGCAAGGTAGTCACAAATTTATCAAAAAGCAAAACAGAGTTACAAGTAACAGCAAACAGAGATGTATTGGGTATATTGAAAATTATGTTTAATTTTAGAGAGATTTCTCATAAAGAGAGAACAAATTTTAATTGTGAGAGAACTTGGTTTATTATATCATGACTGAAAAGAAAATTCACCATGCAAACGAAATGTGTTGAAAGTTCTGATTAAAGCTCAACAGTCGTAAAATAATCTGCCATCCATTGAGTCACATAGGTCTTAGAACTGTTGTTAAAATGAACTGAATGAAACATTTTTTGAATAGATGTGCCTTTTCAAATTCAACAGATTATCATGGATTGGGATTTTGAATTTTGCAATAATTATCTCTCTCTAAAAGGTGCTTCATTTAGAATTCCTGCTTTCAAATTTAAAACTAAAATTATATTTTATTGGTTATTTTTATTATTATATATTTGTTGTAGTAAAAAACTATTTTTACAGTTTTTACGAGTATCAGTTTTATATGATTTTTATTTTTTAGATGGCATCCCTAGTATTAAATCGAATCGAACAATGTTGCAACCAACTTAATTTTGAAGCCTCATCTTAGCCTTCCTTTTTCAGTATGTGTCGTTTCGATGAAGTGTAAACAAGATAGTTTTTGTGTGCGCTGAATATGTCAACTTTTGTGCCAACAAAACACAATTTGCTGGAAAGTACTTTTCTGCTTTCATTTGAAGAAATATGCAGCAGAAGGCCATCGAATGCTGTAAGAAGCTTGCTGGGAACACTCTTCGTCGATTTCCACATGTGAATTTAAGTAGAGACGTTTTAGAAGGACGGCCAGAAAAGTTTGAGAATGCCGAATTGGAGGCTATATTGGATAAAGGCTCGTTCCAAACGCAATAAGAACACGCAAAAACATTGCAAGTGACTCAACAAGCCATATCTGTTCGCTTAAAAGCCATGGAAATTATTCAAAAGGTAGTAGAATGGGTGCCGTATTAATTGAAGCAAAGAGACGTCGAACGTTATTTTTCACTTGTGAACAGCTGTTCCAACGGGAAAAAAGAAAGGAATTTTGCATCGTATTGTGACTGACGATGAAAAATAGGTTGGTTCATAATGATAACCCTAGGCGTAAAAAATCATACAGGCCACCTGGCCATATGCCAAAATCGACGCCAAAGCTGAATATTCGCAGTGCCCTGTATTTGCTCTGTATATGGTGGGACCAATCGGGCGTTATGTACTATGAGCTACTACAACCGGGTGACACCATCACAGGGCAACTTTACAGAACTCAATTGATTCGTTTGAGCAAAAACGGCCAGAATTCTCTTACGAGCAAAGGCACGACAAGGAAATTTTGGACATGACAACGCTCTGCCACATGTTGCGCAACCGATCAAAACATACCTTGAAACGCTGAAATGGGCAGTCCTACCCCACCCTCCATATAGTCCAAACATTGCCCCTTCCGACTACTATTTGTTTTCGTTGATGACACATGCCCCTGAAGATCAGCACTTTTGCTCTTTTGAAGAACTTAAAAATTGGATCGATTCGTGGATCGCATCAAAAGACGCATCGGTTTTTCAAGATGGTATCCGACAATTGCCAGAAATATGGGAAAAAAGTAGTGGCTAGCGATGACCAATACTTTGAAAAATGAATTTGTAACAATTTTTCACAATAAATCGTTAAACTTCAAAAAAACACTGTTTATAACTTTTTTGTACACCAATAAATTAACTTTTTATGTCTGCTTCTAACGCCTCTTAAGGACGAGTTACAGGTATACAGGGTGTTTCACGAAGTTCTGGACAAATTTTTCCAGCGTATTCCTTGGCTCATTTCTTGAAGAAAAGTCCACTAGGACTTTTCCACCATGTCCGAAAATGCACAGGTGCGAAATGGCAGCGTGTTCAAAATTTTCGGATTGGTGGTCGGAGGGTAGTAGGGTAAAGTTGCTAACTTCTGAGCCAGTGGTCGGATTTTTTTGGGTAGTACTTCCTCGAGGATAATTTTGCGAATTTAACCTGGGCGGAAATACTTTTGGCCCAATCAAGCTGTTGTCGATGATTCCAGCCCAAACGGAGACGTCAAATCTGCGTTGAAATGTGTTTTCTTTCTTGTTGTGAGGATTTTCGTTGGCCCATTCGTGCAAATTATGGAAATTAGTTATGCCGTTTCTCGTGAATTGCGCTTCGTCGGTCCACACAATCGAACGTAAAAACATAGATGCGGGAACACCACGTACATCACGTTGCAACATCACAATTTTGCCTTCGGGCTTCGTTTTGGTATTTTTAGAAAGGTAAGAGGTATTACTGTCTTTTAAAAGAAAAAAAAAACATAAGTTACCTGCCATCTGGCTGAGCAAATTGAGGTTATGTTAAATTTTTTTCCATTTTTTTTCGGAAAGCTCTGTATCTCGGCTATTTCATCTTTTTCTAATTATTGTTTTATTTTATACGGAAAGGTCTTTTAAAGAGCAAAAACAAACAAATCCGACCACTGGCTCAGAAGTTAGCAACTTTACCCTACTACCCTCTGACCACCAATCCGAAAATTTTGAACCCGCTGCCATTTCGCACCTGTGGACTTTTCTTCAAGAAATAAGCCAAGGAATACGCTGGAAAAATTTGTCCAGAACTTCGTGAAACACACTTTATATATAACTAGTAAGAAATGATCTTCGACTGGGCCGAAGTTAAAATACCCCCACGGCCGAACCAAAGTATATTCAAAGTCTTAAGCAATCAATAAAATGTTTATCTGTAAAAACGTTTTCGTTATATTTTTAACAGAAAATATTCGCTTTTGTTTTTTGATAAAATGGCTTTGTATGGGAGGAGGGCGTGGTTTTCACCCAATTTGGTTGAATTCCATACACATAGTACACGTTATATATCAAAGTTCATATGCAAAATTTCAAGTCCATACATTAATTTTTGTGGATTTTAGAGAAATTTTACCTTTTTGATAAAGTCACTTTGTATGGGAGGTAGGCGTGGTTTTCATCCGATTTGATTGAATTTCATACTTAGAGTGTATTTTGAACATCAAAACTCATATGCGAAATTTCAAGTCCATATATTCATTTTTGTTGAATTCGAAGAGATTTTACCGTTTTGATAAAGTCGCTTTGTATGGGAGGTAGGCGTGGTTTTCATCCGATTTGGCTCATTTACGAACTTGACCTTCATTTTTTAGATAAAAGCTTAAATATAGAATTTCGTGATGATAGCTTTAAAATTACGGCTGGAATCGTGATCACAGACAGACGGACAGACGGACAGACAGACGGACATGGCTAAATCAACTCGGGTGGTGATGCTGATCAAGAATATATATACTTTTCTATACCTACCACGCCTCCTTATGGGCGTTACAAACGGAGTGACAAAATTAATATACCCCCATTTACGTTTTTTAAACGTGGGGGTATAAAAATAAATAAATTGGCTATTATGATCAAATTGTGTTGTGCGTATTATTAAACGTTTATACACAATTGATCGAGAACGGGATCTACTAGTTTTATGCCGACTCCGAACGGCTAATGTGCAAGTTCTCAACAAGGTTTACATGGCGTTGTTTTCGCTCTGAGGTTTGCATTGAAGAGAGATTACGACCGATTAGAAAAATAATTTGAATTGAAAAATTTTTTTCTCTTGTTTCAGCTGGGATTCGAACCTGGGCTCGCATTGGTGTCGAGTGATCCACACTAGGTATGTAACGAAACTTCGTATTCAATTCCGAAAGGTCGGAACTTCCGATTAATTTTACACCTCCGACTCCAACTTTGGCTCCTATAATTTTGAATCAGAGTTCTAATGAAGATCGAAACGCAACTATTCGATCAATCCGATACGATTTGACGTCACACGACACACGAGCGCAGTTCTCCGTAAAATAATTTTGATTACTTATAAACTCTTTGACAGCACAGTGCGTCAACGTTAACGTTTGCTTATTTTCGTTTTTTCTGTTTTCCTTTTCGATCTGATTAGGGGAATCTAACACATCTTTTTTTTACTCCGATTCTGACTCCGACTTCGGCTCCTGTTCCGACTCTGGCTGAAAAAACTAAATCAAATTTAAAAACCCCGGTTCCGGCAAACTTACCTCCGTCACATCCTTAGTCCACACAATTTTTGACGTATAGAAAAGCAAATTTTTGTGCCGGTGTGTCTGTTTATCGTCACGTTTTAAGCTTTATTTTTGAAACTATCGTAATAAGCCTCCCATACAAAGTGACGTCATCAAAATAGAATATACTGTGAAACGCAGATTTTGTGTTATGTAGCAACCATAACATACTTCGACAATCAAGGCGATATGTTTTGGGTCGTTATCATGAACACACAAAATACGAGCTGGAAAATTCAATTTCCTTATAGTTTGATATAAGGATGTTATGATAATCCATTTTGTCATTTTTCCCCTCAATGAAATGCAATGAATCGGCCCCGCTTACTGCCATGACGTTGCCACCAACGTGTTTTACAGTACCAACCATATTGGATGCTCTCAGTGCTACACGTTCTTTTCTCCATACGAAGCAGTGTACATCAGATCCAAATATATTAAAGTTGGATCCGTCCGTAAAAATAATGGTTTCCCCAAAACTCTGAAAGCTTATTTAAGTAGTACTTCGCGTTTTTTAAGTTCTGCTTAGACAGAGGGGGCTTTTTTCGGTGAGTGTATTCCTTATATTTATGAAAAAAATTGCTCAGGCGAAATCTTCGATGGATTCCCGCTGCCACTTGGACTATTTGTAGAACCATTTCTTTTGAATGCCTTAATTATATTGAACACTGTGGACCGAAGTTTCTTCATTATTTTTGAAATGCCATGAATAGCCATGCTTTCTTTGTATTATTTTACTATAAGATCCTTTAATTCCTTTGATGTTTGTTTTTCTTCCATTTTTAGTTCTTAAATAGTACGAGAATCACAAAAAGATGTAACACACGATGATTTCACAAATTCAAATTTATTTCAGATAGAAAACAAGTCAATTTCACCACCTAATGCGATACAGTTAAGAACTGTTATACCGATTTGAGAACATAACAGTTTTTTTGGCTCTCAAAAACGATTATTTTTTCAACTTGCAATGCCTCTTGCATTAAGTAGCAGTACTCATTAAGGCATAAGCACTAAGTAGGTAACTTAGTTCATACAAAAAACTATGCGATTAGCACATTAAAGGCTCAAAGTGTGACATGAACAATACTTGCTGATTGCAATGAATCACCCTACGTAAAATTTTTAATATTTTTCTAATTTTTACGATTTCCACGTGGATTGACAAGAAAAGAATGCATTGATCTACTTAGTTCGACTTTAGGTGATGCGTGGTCGAAGTTCTCTCCAAGACGAACTTCGTGAAGGTCGTCCAATAACGCTGGAAGCAGACCGGCGTGTGACTGACCGTAAGACGAAGTCATCTTTGGGCATTAGTGGAACTAATACATTCGATTAAACATGAGCATTTAAGCGTCTGAAAGATTTGTTCCCGCTGGATACCACAACTTGACGGTTGCTTAAAAAAAGGCTCGCGTTGATAGGTGCAAGGAAATGCTAAAAAAATACAGCGGTGGTGCTTTAAAACACATCTATTACATCATCACATGTGATGAATCGTGGATCTGCGCTTATAAGCCCGAAAAAAGCAGCAATCCACTGTTTGGGTATTTCAAAGTGAGCATAACCCGACCAAAGTTATCCGCGGACGAAGCACGTCCCAACAAATAGTTACCAGTTTTATTCAGAAAAACCGGTCATGTCGCTACTGTACCGCTTGAGCAACGGTGAATTGTTAATGCTGATGGTAAGCAACCATTTGTCTGCCAGAAGTCTTCGGAGAATTGAGACAAACCAACAGCCGAAGGAAGATCATTCTCCATCACAACAATGCGAGTTCCGACACATCACCTCAAACAAAAGACTTCTTGAACACTCGAAACGTAGAAATAAAGCACCTAATGACTTCTTTTTGTCACTCATATCAAGAAAAAATGCGTTTATCTACGCCCGAACAGGCCATTAAAAAAACATGGTTTCGGAGGTACCCACTTCAGATTGGCAAAACTGTTCCGAAAATTGGTTCAAACTAAGCAAAAGTGTTCAAACTAAGCAAAAGTGTGAGGATGGCTATTCTAAAGATGACTGTTGAAGATGTCAGGATAAGGGATTTCGTAACTCTGAAGAAGTTTGATATCCTATTAAGGCAATGTCCTGAATTAACAATACCGAGGGACAGCATGCATCCAAAATTCATTTTTACTAAAAGATTTCAAACAAAACTAAGGAAAAAAAAAGCATTATATGATTAGATGGTATACCGACGGCTCTCTAACCGAAGAAGGGACCGGATCAGGAGTCTACGGCTCAGGGATCAAATACTTCGTGCCCATGGGCAAAAACAGTAGCATATTTTAAACGGAAATATACACGATAGACAGGTGCGTACAATTTAACCTAAAGCGTAAATACCGGAACCAAAACAAAGCTATCCTTTCCGACTGTCAAGCGGCCATCAGGGCACTAAAATCTCATCAGATAACCTCAAAACTGGTGATGGAGTGTCTTGACATACTTAATACGCTTGGGTAACAAAACCGGGCCTGGATCCTATTGGTACTGGGACACAAATTTAAATGCAAAGACAGGAGCATCAACTACCCTTGTTGGTCCGGAACCATTCTGTGGATAGGCAAAGGAATCTTCTCTCTTTTAATAAAGAAAGAGGAAGAAAAACAAAAATATAAACACTGGAGAAACTTACCACGGTTAAAGCGCCCTAAAGTACTCTTACGGGCATACGACCTAAAGAGATTCAAAGAATGCATGAAGCTAACAACGAATGATCTAAGAACAGGTCATATTAAGTTGAACTATCACCTTACAAAACTGGAAATTCTTAGTGATAACACATATACGTTTTGCGTTAAGGACGAAGAATCTGCGACGCACGTCTTAGGACTGTGTCCTGCACTTATTCAAGCGCGATAGAAATATCTGGGTTACTACATAATACCAGATAACTCATTAAAATCAAAAGTCCATGAAGGGGCACAATAGAGCTTGAGGTTGCAGTGCATTATCCCAGCAATAATAATTTTAGAGAAAACTTTAAAAACAATAAAAGCATTTTCAGTCTGAACAACATTTTATTGTTTTGAAAATTAAAAAAGAAGCGTATCTAAAACCACTATAACTTGTGAACGAAATGTCAGATTGTTATGAAATTTCAATAATAAAGCATAATATTAAAAGAAATAATCTTATTAATAAAAGAAATACTACGAAACTACTTCGCATATTTGTGGTAAATTTCTAATAAATTCTAAATTGAAGAAATCCTGACTCTTAATATTCACATAACATTGATGGCAAAAATCAGGCTTTTTGAACGAAATTTAAAGACTCAGTTTTCAGATGGGAAAGAAACAGCAATCCAACTATTAATAAAAGTATTAATTACTGTTATATCAATCTGATATATAAAAAAAAAAAAAAAAAACAAAAAATACAGAATATTTTTCACATATTCTTCTTTCATTCACTATCTTTTTTTATTGGTTTTATCACCATGAGCAGTGAAAGCACTTTCCACAGTTGCACAAATAATTATTCAAACATATATTAAGCGCAAATTTATGCTGAAATAATGAACAGCACATCAAAACGGAAACCGTGACCATGTGGCATAGCGTCGAGGCATCGTACGTGGAAAGGCGATAAACGATAAATTAAATACTAGTCTATAAATCTCTGTTTTCAATTTTGTAGTAATTAATAATAATTACAATGAATGCAATTATTTTAAATGCAGTTGAATAGCATTTGAGGCGAAAATATTTCTGTTGCATTGCAAATGGAATTTTCTCCCAAATGCTTTAAATTTATTAAAAATTAAAGATTTAACAATAATTAAATTTAAGATAAAATTGACATAAAGACTTTGAATTTCATTGTAAGTTCAAAGTGTTAGGGAACGTCATCCTCATAGATCAAATCTGGTAGCAGTGTCACAACAGGATTTCCTAAGGGCCTCAGAGAGTTATAAACACTTTTTAAAATTTTATTTTGAAACTGTATTTTATCTTAAACGAAATTTTTGTTTTGACATTATTAAAGTATAATTATTGCAGATTTATTCGACATTTTGGTTCAAAAATATTCGTCGATAAGGTAGAAAAGTGCAATGCCGCGTAAGGCCTTAAATTTGCGGTGAGCAAGATATCTGGAGACGGGTTCCTCTGAAAAATTTTTTCGGTTTAGTAGAGTTCTTGGGCGTTTTTTAATGTAAAAGCATGTTGGTCTAAAATAAAATACAGTTAAAAAAATTTTTAAAAAGGTGTCTTTCCGAGAAACTCCCGGATGTCCTTGAAAAGAAACGAACTTTGAATTTAAGAAGGAAATGCATGGTTTCATTTATATCAGAATGAATCAGTTTCAAGGTGAAATATTAAGTTTATAATTAAATATTCTTGTTCTCCTCAAAAACTGTCGGCGCAAATAAGAATTCTTTATTGTGTTCTGTATGCAAAGTTGATTGTCATATTACAGATTTAATTTTTGGTAGTTATGTTAGGAAAAAACATTCGTATTTCGAAAAATCTCTTGTATCTGGAAGAGTTGTTCCGGTCTGCTTATCTATGACTCTAATTCAGTGTTAAACAGCTTTGCCCCGAAATACATCCACAAAATCAAAAGCACGAATATAACTCACATACAGCACGACGAAAGCTCTTATGCGCTAAGTTTTATCAGATCGTCTTCTTACACTGAATAAAATTTTCTTAATATGTGGCTCAATATATTTTTATTTCAGCAAAATGATGGCATGGCGCATTGCATAGTGTGCGATAGCAAATTAGCAATGAAAAAGTATAACACTAAAAGTCAACTTGCTTAAATAGTTTTGCAAAATACCACGCAATTTTCTTTCAGTGAAAGCTTAAAAGCTCGCTATTGTAAAAGCAAAATGAGAATGTATTTGTGGGGCAAAGCTGTTTAAGACTGCCCTAATTTAATTACCATAATTTTCATAACTTCCTTAATATTGTAATTTAACAATGATATTTGATTTCATTTCCTCCTATTTCATTCACGTTATTAAATTGAACATATTTATTTTCTTATAAATCTATTTTATCATACGGTGAGACACAACAACAACTCCTTTTGGCAACTCTGGGTGTCAGCTCAATTGTTTTCGTCTGTAGTTTTTTTTTTGACGAAATTGTAAGTACTCGTATTGTCAAAATTGTCCATAAGAAAATAAAAAAAAATGAAGGGAACTTTTAAAACTCTCTTCCTATCTGATATACATACGTTGATATTGCTTCATTATAGGGTGCCCGCGTAGGTCTGATCAGCTTATCCCTAGCGACGTTGGTGTGTTAATACTCTTACTGAAATATTAGCCTTAAATGAAATGTGCTTCAAAAGGAATGTGCTTCAAAAGGAATGTGCTTCTCAATGAATGTGCTTCAATGTTATTTTGTTTAAAAATATGTGTTCTAATACAAAATGTGCTTCATAAAGCGATGTGCCTAAATGTGTCGTTACTCTCTTTTGCAAATAAAATTTTTTTAAATTTTAATAACAATTTTCTATGTAGTAACTTTGCTATGTGGTTGGTAATCTTATAGAATCCCAGCTAGCATTTGGAAGATTGTATGACGATCGCGATCATTTCGCGATTCTTTTTTTAATCGTCAAGACGATTGTTAAGTAGAATTTTATATTGCTCTTCCAAATGATGCTATTGCGAGTTGTTGTGACGATTTTTGGACGAGTGAATCGTCGTTCACGCATCTTGGCGAGCATTAAAAGAGTGCAAGCAAGAATGCGACTCATTTTGATGATTGACGGACGAGTGTTTTTTTTTGTTACTCTACAATCGTCGTTTGTAGAGTGGCGTCCGTGGCGTAGTTGGTTAAAGTGTGTGGCCGCTATGTCAAAGAACCTGGAGACCCAGGTTCGAACCCCAGCAGCGACAGAAAATTATTTTAATTAAAATAATTATTCTGTACGGCCGCCACCTCTCTGCAGACAATGGCAAACCTCAGAGAGTAATCAAAATGCCATGAAACGCTTCTTGAGAATAAGAAGAATTCTGTTCATCGCCGTTCGGAGTCGGCGTTAAACCTGTAGGTCCATTTCTCGGTCAATTGTGTACAAAACTTAATAACACGCACAACACAATTGATCATAAGAAGCTAGGTCAAAGGCCTTTCAAGGGCTGAAATGGCCAGTTATTTATTTTTATTTTTACAATCGTCGCTTAATCGTTCTGACGACCATTCGTGTACTTGTGTTACTCTAAAATCGCCGCTTATGCATTCTCGTGATGGTTTGGCGAATTTAACCGTTATGTTTAGGAATCGCCGCTTACGCATTCCCGCGATCGTTTGGCGAATTTAACCGTTGTGTTTAGAAAAGTTTACAAAGAACAACTGATGTTTGCTTCATATTAACTCAGTTGTTATCTAGTGAACACGTGTCCAAGAATTATATCAAGTAAGTACTTTTTATTTCATGCTCAATTATAATTGAATTATTTTTATTTTATTTATACGAGTTTAAACTAATTACATATATTACAATTAAAAATGAACAATACAGAACAATGCTTTTTATTTTGAAGCATTTGGGGTAAATTAAAGATCGTCTTGGCAATAGTTTCAAGACTCTTCAGCGATTCTTTCCCGAGCATCGTAGACGACTCAATTAGGCGATTGATTCAAGGGTCGTTTGAAGTAGGAATAAAAGCATCTTACACGATTCTTTTTTGAGCATCGTACACGACTCAATTAGGCGATTGATTCAAGGATCGTTTGAAGAAGGAATAAAAGCATCTTACACGATTCTTTTTTGAGCATCGTAGACGACTCGAATGGAAGAGTCGCTGGCTTGACACAGTTTCTCCCGTTGTACTGAACTTCCGCGATCGGAATACGACATCGTCGACGATTTGGGATTTATTTAATCGCCCGCTCCGATCGTGGAAGAGTCGCCTACGATTGAAAATGCTAGCTGGGATGCTATGATAAACAGTGCCTCATAAAAGTATTCGGAGCAATTAATCTTTCGAAATTAACCATAATTTTTTTGAATATAAACGAATTCTGTCGATCAAAAACCACTTTTGTGCATTTAATGGATATGATTACTTTTAATTATAACTATGAAATAAAAATTAAAGTAATGAAATCTACAGTAAAATCAACTAAAATAAAAAAATAATATACTCTTCTTTTCTTACTCACAAAGGTATTTGGAATGTGCTTAGTAGCATCCCTTTTTTTAAATGTACCGCTATAAATTCCACTTAATTTGGCAGCAGCTTAGTTTCTATACGTGTGTGTGCGTATATATATATGGTATACATTTTGCAAAGTCCGCTTGTTTTGCTGTACGTTTTTATTATCAGGTGTACAAAAAAGTTTGAAAGGATTGAGATGGCATCACTAGTATTAAATCGAATCGGACAATGTTGCAACGAACCTCATTTAGAAGCCTCATCATAAGACTTTCTTTTTCAGTATGTGTCGTTTCGCTGAAGTGTAAACAACATAGTTTTTGTGTGTTTCGAATATGTTAACTTTTGTGCCAGCACAAAACACAATTTGCGAGAAAGTTTACTTTTCGGCTTTCATTTGAAGAAAAATGCAGCTAAAGGCCATCGAATGCTGTAGGAAGCTTACGGGTAACATGCTTAATTGCTTTCCACATGTGAGTTTTGGTAGAGATGCTTTTTAAGTGGTGATTTTACTGTATGAAGACTCTTGCTAAACGCAAGAAGAAGTCGCAAAAGCATTAGGAGTGACTCAACAAGCCATATCTGTTCGCTTAAAAGCCATGGAAATTATCCAAAAGGTTAAAGGTGGTTATAAAAAATGGGTTCAGAACGAGAATCCCAAGCGTTTAAGCCGAGCGTTGAAGCAAAAACCGCCAGAATATGACCAAAGGCAAGACAAGGTAATTTAGCAACATGGCAACGCTTGGCCACATGTTGTGCAGCCGGTCAAAACATTCCTTGAAACGCTGAAATGGGAAGTCCTACCCCACCCATCGTATAACCCAGACAGTGCTACGTATAGCCTTTCTGACTACTATTTGTTGTCGATAGTGGCTAGCTATGACCAATACTTTGAAAAATGGATTTGTAATACATTTTTCACAATAAACCGTCAAACTTGAAAATAAATCCTTTAAAACTTGTTTGTGCACCAATTACTTATAGAAAAATTGGTAGAAAATCAGCTGAAAGTACTACTTTCAGTAAAAAAAAGCAGGTCCACTCTCCGAAGTCGTAGTAGGGTGGAAAAAGGTAATTATCTAAAAAGCAGCTTTTCAATTTGTCTTTTTGAAGCGACGTCAAGAAGATTGCACATTTGATTGAGCAACTTACGGCGGACCTTTCTCCAAACACCATGTAAATCAAACGGATGAAACTATTGTTCTCTTATGTGGAATTTTACAGGCTGTAGAAGGCATACCAGGGGTATCAATTGGTCTCAACGAGGATACTCTTAACCCTGCAGTAGTCGCGTACCTAAATGTGACGAGAGTGGTCGCGCGGATTACATATGTAATCCGTTTTTTAAAGTTTAAAATAAGAGATGGCAATTTGAAAATGCTTAGTTAGTTGTTTTAATTTTTATTATTACTTTATTTTATATTATATTTATTTAAAAAAACAACATGCAACAACAATGATTTTATAGTACGTAAAATCAATGAATATCGATTGCAGACCATTGTGAAATTCATAATTTTGCATGACTGGATTACATATGTAATCCGCGCGACTACTGCAGGGTTAAAGAAGTTGACAACGATATGCCGTCGCCATCGTCAAAGAGGAAGCAAATACTCCCTACAACACTCCAAAAAGAATTAAGCCGGAAAATATTTCACAGAGACTATAAAAATTTTTTGAATAAGGCCGTGTGCTATTCGGAAACTTTTCACTCGCATGATGAAATTTTGACAGTCTGAAGAAGAATATTTGGCACTTGTGAGGTGAATATGATTGTCAAAAATTCATGTAGCCCCAGGGGCTAGTATAATTTTTGACAATCGGAAAGAGAATTTTTGACACAAGCAAAAATGAAAAAAAAAAACACTTGTGAGTTTGTGAGTCGTAAAGCAGTTAAAAATTTTGTGTTTCCGACAGCATAGCAACCATAATCCCTAATTTTCAATATATATCAACAATTTCGCAAATTAAATTAAATTCTTGTGCTAATGCACTACCAAAATCTAAAACGTCAACATTTCTAGTTGTCAAAATTTCATCATCCTTTTGGCACAGCAAAAATTACAATTTTATTTCAACAGACAGAAATTGTATTCAACTCAGTAAATTCTCTCCTACCACGAGTGAAAAGTTTCCGAATAGCACACGGCCTAAGACAACAAGAACTAAGAGAAGTTGAGCAAAAAGTTGGAAGAGCTGATTGACATTGAAAAATAGAATTGAAAAAGCCTGAGGTGAATATATATCGCGCAATTGAAAAAAGCTTTGAACCGATTTCAAAGGCGGTGACAGAGCTAAAGGATGGATTTGAGACTTTAAGTGTGTGAACGCATCCAAGAAAAAAATTAAATAAAAAAACAGGTAGGTTTGGAACTTTTAAAGTTGGATTTTGAGAAAAAAAGCAAAATAGTCCAATCCCTATTTGATTCAAAGACAACGTTTAAGGAACACATCATATGTAATAGACAAAATTAATAAACTGACGAGATTAATGTTTCCATTTATGAGTCGAACTCTGCAACTAATTACGACAAATAAAGTAATAATTTTAATTTATCTTTTCGCAGTGATTTTCTACTGAGTTTCAGTATGGAACAAAATTGCAAAATGACATGTCAAAAAGTTACAGATGTAACAAAACAAAATTCTCAACATGATTCATAATGTTCCGTGGTTCTTTTCAACCCATATAGCAAAGGATAAAATCGAGTTAGGTAAAAAAAGGATTAGGAAGCTAACGCAGAGTTTTATCGAAAAATGCTAAAGCTAAAGTTTAAAAAGGTTTTTGAAAATTTCTCCTCCACGGTGTACATAATTGTTTAAATTTATTATAAGTTTGATTTGTATAACTATGGAAAGAAGGAAAAATTAACCTTAACTCTAACCAAATGTATTAACATAACGTAAAAGTTGTACATTTTATCTGAACGAATAAAAATTAAAATTGGATTGAATTGCTGGTTTCATGCTTCAATAATTTAAAACTCATCATGTCAAAATCTTTGTGTAACAAAAGCACTGAGTCAGTTTTCCCTATATGTGAGGCTTTAAAATTCGAGATTGTTTATATACAAAACTTATCCCCTAAATAGTCCCAAATGTGATATTTTAATTGTTTCAACAACGTTATTAAAAATGCTTGTGATGTGCACACATTTCCAAACTTGTCTCTCATATGTCTTCATCAACTTACAAACTAAGCTCTGTTGACGTCCGCCATGTGTGTCGGTGTAACAAAATGCCAGTTGGTGGTCATATTAAGCACTGTATGATTAAATTATTACTTGTGTGGATGGTGGTGGATGGCAACATTTTGTTCTGCAATGACATCTCATGGCTTTACTAGGAACTAGATAATTAAATTGAATACGTTTATAGATAAATCTATTTAAGAATGATTTCATTTTCAAAATAACCTATTATTTATTATTATTTTTATTCTTATGATGAATGCATTTATGAGAGGAATTTAAACAATTCTTGCTTTTCTTATAAACACTATAATTTGAGAAAAAGAAATGAACTGATCGGTATTTTTACAAAAGTCATGTTTTTGAAGGTTAATACTTCGTTTTTTCAGAAAAATTCATCCATTTGTTGACTCCAGCAGATTTGCTTTTAACAAATGTAACAGATTTTTATATATTGCTTTTAACGAAACATTTATGTGGAAAAATTTCTGAAAAACTCTTCTTTTTAGTCAAAAATATTTCAGCATGCGTTAACCTGCACAGAGACACACATTTTGTTGACTTCAATCATTTAGAAAAGCTTAAAGTATCAAGAGGCAAACAGTTTGGACACAAGTTGATAAGAACAACAAAAGCAAAGCTTTTAATCCTATTTTGATAAACAAATAAATTTTTGACTATAATAAGAGCAATTTTTTTGGCAAATGTCCAGGACTCGTGGACATTGTTTTCACAGATGCTTTGTTGTCACAGATGCAGATAAATGCTAACTTTTAAGTAGCTTGAGCTCGTAAGAATTGTGAAGAACAATATATTTATTGGATTTGAGTGATTATAAGAAATGGTAATCTTAAAAAAAAAAAAAATTAATAAAAATAATTTTCTTTTGCTTCCAGTTAAATTTATGAAAAATTATTGCAAAGTGAAAAGTTAATCCATTTACTTACTAAATGTAAAGTAAAGGTAACTAGTAGCTACCTATAAGGTAAGGGATATACCACCTTACCTTTGCCAAAGAAACCCATAAAACGAAATTGACCCCCTCTCTCTTCGTAAATTATTTTCTTATATGTGCAAACCGTAAAACCCTGGGCTAGCATGTCCTCGAGTATGTACGTGAATGCACTTCTTTTCGTTCTGCTATGGTGAAACACCTCTCTTCTTGCAATATACATCAAGTAGGTAGCACCTTGATTTCGCCAATTGTCCACACCTTTCGTTTCCTATTAAAGAAATCATAAGGGGTATTCACGATTCGGGGCTCTTTAAACAGCTCTTGTGCAAAAGAGTAAAATTGCAACAAAAAGAGCTCTATAATATCAGAATACACGTGCTGTCAAAATTGTCCTTTTTTGCTCAATCGCACTGGAAATACCCTGTAGTTATTTTGTAGTGCGCTTGACCACTTAAATTCATTTTGTGAATTTTTGACAGCAAACAAATAATGATGGTATATTGTGTGCACTTGTAGGTACTAACTTCTTTAATATCATTACTTCACATCACTGACTTTGAAAGCACATTCATTTTATTATTTTCATCATAAAGGCGACCAAAAAAGAAAAAAATTACAACGAAAATAAAATGGAGAAAAAAACGTGAGAAGCCGCAAAAAAATGGGAGGACTCTGAAATTTGTATTTTGGACTAGGCTTGTGCTAAACAGTTCCGAGGCCGGAACGAACATGGAACGATTCTTTTGTACAGCGGAACTAGTTCGCGGAAACATGTCCGCGGAACTATGTAGTTCCTTTGAGCTGTAGTAGCAATTTTTTATGGTTTTTGTATACGTATTCTCTACACCTGAACAGAAGGGCTTTTAGAGAAGGCCGAAGAGGATTAATATGTATGACTGACCCCCATTACTTTTGAAAAAGGAATATTTTTTCCTTAGACACCTATTCCCTCCGACCACTCCTTAGGGGGGCTCCCATAGAAAAACGCAATAGGGGCATATTAATTTTGTCACTCTGTTTGTAAGCCCCATAAAGAGGCATAGGTATAGCAAAGTATATATATTCTTGATCAGCATCACCACCCAAGTCGATTTAGCCATGTCCGTCTGTCTGTCCGTCCGTTCGTAAGCAACTTATAAATGCTTAAAAATAACAAATTGAGTACTCTCGAGTTGCAAAGCGCGTCCGCGGAACTATCTAGCTCCGCAGTTCCATTTGATTGAATGAAACTCATATGCAGCAGATTGTAACATGTCCGCGGAACTATTTAGCTCTGCAGTTCCATTTGTTTGAATGAAACTCATGCAACTCATATGCAGCAGATTGTAACATGTTCGCGGAACTATCTAGTTCCGCAGTTCCATTTCATTGAATAAAACTCATGCAACTCATATGCAGCAGATTGTAACATGTCCGCGGAACTATCTAGTTCCGCAGTTCCATTCAATTGAATGAAAGCATGTTAAAAACGAAATAAACACAGCATTGCGCGCAACAAGAACGTCGAAATGTCATCTTACCATTTCACACATCAGTTGTTTCGTTCGTTCGCAAACATATCGTTGCACTTGTAGTCGATCACAAATTCGTATAAGCCATAATATGTGTGAAAGAGAAGTCGGTTCATATTGATTTATAAAAAAAAATTCATTGCAACCGGAACTGTGTGAACATGTTAAAAACGAATGGAAGGAACGATTGGAACTATGTCCGACTGTGAACATAGTTCCAGGAACTATACAGGTTCGGAACGACCCATCTCTATTTTGGACTACTGCCATCAGGTTGGAAATTTTCAGGTAAACATTTGTTTTAATTTTCTCCATATGATCATATTTAATATTCTATCTTGCAGAAACCAACGAACCAATATTTTTATAAAAAAGTATAAGAAGAAACCAAAAAAGAAGCAACGTGGGACTTGGTAAAGTGGAAGATGTGCGACCTAAAAAAAAGTTTTCGAGTTGAAAAATTCCACCGGAGCTAAACTTCTCGAGGCTGAACATGGGGTCTGCAATGTTTATGGTAAGAAGTTCGATTAGAAAGTTTAGGCAATTATTAAAAAAAATTTAATATGTCCTTTGAGCTAAGGTGTTGAAAATTTGCCCACACTATGAGCGTCTTAAAGAAATTTTTGGAGAGAAAAGCAGTGCGGAAGTTGTTATGGTGTATGAATCGAGTGACTTCAATGTTGCTGAAAATTTAAGCTTTATAGACGACAACATCTATTTGAAACCGTTCTGTGATATAGAAGAATTAGAAGAGTACAGAACCGGTTCAATACCGCCACCGCCACCACCACTTCCTATAACAACAACAGCGGCTACAGGTCTAACGTCACCAACAGCAGCTACAGCTCCAACGTCACCATCAGCTACAGCTCCAAAGTCACCAGCAGCTGAAAAACGGACAAGTGAAAAAGCAGCTGAAACATTAAAAAAAATCAGCTCCAAAAACAGCCATTGGACAAGTAACTGAATTGCAAAATAGCAGAGCTGTTTTACTAGAAAAACACCTAGAATTTTAAAAATAGAAATTCAATAATGAGAGAGAAATACAACAATAAAGATAGAAGAAGATAGGTCCAAAAGAGAAGCAAAACGAATAAGATTAGAAGAAGAGATTTGAAATGGATTTTGAAATTGAAATTTGGAACTACAGTTTGAAAGAGAAAAGTTCGACAAGAAGGTCGAACTGAAGAAGTTGAAAATGGAAGCGGATAAGTGACATTTTTTGTTTCGAAATGTTTATTATGTGTGCTGCTTTCGCTTACATCTTGTTCCATGCTATCACTGCTTTCATCAACCAAAGAGTTGATATACTCTTCTATTTCAGGGTCAGTAAGAAAAATGTTGAGTAAAATGCAGCAAACCGTTATCCAGTCGCAAGAAAACTAGTTGCTTTTTATCGCCAATTACCATTCTAAGTTCTTTAAGGCTGCTGAATTTTTCCTTAAGCAACATAAAGCAGTGTTTAACTCTAACACGATATTTGCTATGGCGCAAGTTGTATGCCTTCCGTTTCGACAACTCCAGTTGCTGTGAGTTTTCCTATATGGAGTAATTAGACAGTTGGACACCTTTTTCTTTTTCTTAAAATAATTTACTGTTTCTGAAAATTTTAGCATCATGGCTGCTACCAGGACTTCCTACAACGACATCACGGAATTTAAGATTGTAATCGCACACCGCTTGAGCCTTCACAGAATAAATATGGTTCCGGGAATAAAAGAATTCGTGGTTCTTCAGCGGTGTCAGGAAGCATTTTCAAATTACGGTGAAAATCCGATGAGTCATATTGGGCAAAGGTACCACCATCTCCTATGCCAAAAATGCTGGCAATTTTTCGCACAGAAGCACTTTCGAGTCTAAGCAAAAAAGTACAATAGCCAACTGGAGTTCAATGGAAAATTGTTTACAATAGTGTGGTTTTGTAAATTCTTCGTCATCACGTATTAGAGAAACAAAGGAGTCGAACTGCATTCGATCGTCAAAATTGTTGTCAGCTTCACTTTCATTTTCTCTGTTTGTTTTTTAAAATGTTTTTATTAAAATAAATCTTTTGGAATAAAAGCCACTTAAAGCCAAAACCAATTTAATTTTGTTTCTGTAATCACGTCACCTTTGGACAGAATCTTTTACATTTTACCTTATCCCGTATACAAACCAACTAAAAATTAAAAACTTGGAAATAAGAATTTTTATTTTCGTCGTAAGGTAGAATAATGAACCTTTACTATCGTGTTATAACTGGTGTCTTAGCACCTATAGTAACATGCAGGACCCTTTTTTTGGTGCCTTTGAAGTAAGACGTAATTTTGTCACGTCAAAATAAGAAGAAAACTATTATTTGAGTGCTTTCAACACTTTCGTGATTTAAATAAACTTCCAACAGAAAACTTACATACATAACTGGAGTTTAAACTACCCAGCCTAATTGGCAATGCTATTGCAGAGAACTAAAACTGAATTGAATGTAAAGCTATAGTTATTTCATCATAACTGAATCTCTGCTCCTTAAAACCTTTTTAATTGCTCTGGCACTCTCCGTTTTTCAATTTGTGCGTCAATGCATTGGGTGAAATAGTCATGGGTGGGCTTCATTAGTCAATTCAAGCAAGTTTCAAACAAAACTCATTCGTTATTTGGCGCGCTTGAATTCAGTATTTTACAAAGTAACTTTAATTGCCTACCCAAAAGATACATTGTGGTGAAAAAAACATACTTTGTAAACTTTATATTGTAGTTGCTGATGTTTGCCAGAAAATGAAAATGGAAAGACCAGACATCAAACATTTGCATATGCTGAAAACTTTTCTTTATTTGGTAACTTTAGCTACATCTCGTTGAAAGTTTTTGGCCATTTTTATTATTTTTTTTTTGTTCGCCTGTTAAACTTTTTTTCCACATCCTTCTTTTGTGCTGTCATAACCAACACCAACACCGGAAATGGTTCGCACATGGAAAGAACGTTATCAATTTACAAATGAACTTCCTGCCACATCCGGCCTTGGGCCGAATCACTATGCAGACAGATGTGTTACGTAAGGATATTTTTAAACAAAGTCCCCAAGGTATTAAAAAATGGACGTCTTTAAGGAATGAAGAAAAGTTAACAGTCAGTAACGTTTGATGGATAAAATGGATGTATCGCTTAAGGAGGTCGATCCAAATGATTGACGCAATATCTATTTAATTCAACTTTAAAGTGCTTTGTCCTTTAAGGATTTCAAAATAAAACCTATACCAACATACAAATGATTATTATTTTAAGTTGTTCTAAGAAATGAATATTTTCTTTTATCTACAGTCTTAGATATGAATTGACAGTTTATTTTTTTGAAACTCATGGTATTTCACTTCCGATTTCGAGAATTTTTATTGATAGAAAACTTGAAAACAATTAATTTCCACAATCCATGTTACACCTCTTTTTTATTGCTTTGACCTGGGCTTCCTTCCAGCAGCACTACTTGTCATGCCTGTATCCAAAGTTTCCGCATTTCATGACTTGTCGTCCGTTGATTGCAAAGAGTTAACATTTTCTTGCGCATTGAATTAAATCGACTTCTAGCAGCTGCTACTATGTATGTGACTTTTAGCCACAAACTTTAAGGCATACAATCGAAATGGAAACAACTTGCCACTCGTATGTTGCACAGTTAAGACTATTGAAAGAGTTCAAATCAATTGAAAGAGTTCAAATCAATTGAAAGAGTTTCAAGAGTTGCTCGTTTTGTAATAAAAATAAGGATTCTGTGGCACACAAAGAAGGGGGTCATGTTGAAGGCAACGTGCTGGATTAACTGCTTTTTATGAGTTTGTGTTCGATTCTGCCATGTGTGTTTGTGTGTGTGTGGGGAGCACTATGTTGAGAAAAAAATGGTTGGCTTTGGTTACTTTCGTAAAGTTCAGTTCATAAGTTCGAGGCGAAGGTCGTTTACACAGGTTGCTACGGATAACTTGGAGCAGGTATTTCAGAGATTGTGTAACGATTATTCCTTTTTCGGAAATTGGCACTTCATTGCAGTTTGTTAAGGTATAAAATGTGTGAAGAGTGTTTGCAAGTTGATTGTTAATTGTTATAATCGTAAGAAAGTATAGCACGCATTTCGGCTGAAAATCGAGTGCTGAAAAAGAAAATAACATAAATATTTAAATAAATACAGGCTGCGCCATATTTTATGTTTAAATCCACAGCAAATATCGTTTATAAAAATATAAAAAACTTTAATAATATTGACTTTATTTCAATATCAATACCCAGTGAACCAAAACTACCATTTTCGAATTCATTGATGAAGCTTTTCGGGTATAAACGTTAATTTTTGGCACTCATATATGAACCCTTTTCGTAACATTCGCCGGATAAAAATGCCTCTCAATAATGAACCAGTTTTTGTTCGGAAATGTGTTAAGAAAGAACCATAAATTGTATTTTTTTTTTGTTCGGAAATGAGTTAAAAAAGAAGCATAGAAAAGTTATTTTTCAGCACTCGGAAATGAACCCTTTTTGTATCAATCGCCGGATTGAAATGCTTTAGAAAGCGAACCTTTTTTGTTCAGAAATGAGTTTAAAAATTAACTTTTTTGAATTATAAATTTTATTATTGCATAATATTATTTGCTATTACATATCGATGATTTGTATAAAAAGAAATTATTATGATTGAATTAATTTAAGAATTAAGTGCATATGTTAATTTTTGTGGAATTCTAAGAGCCGCCGCACATTACAGACTTTTAGTCGGCCGATAGTTTGATGCTTGATTGGCCGCAGCTGACAAGCCAACTATTTAGTTGATTGTAGGTGCGCACACTGTGCCCGGATAGTTTGCCAATTGCGGGGTTGCATTTGAGAAATATTCTCATGGGGAGTTTTAAAATTATTTGGCTGTTTTGAGTTTTATAAAATTTTTTGTTACTGACATATTTTTTATTGATTTTTGTGCGGGTATGAATATTTAATATTTTTTTTATTAAATTATTATGTAATAAGCAGCATTCAACATTTTGCTGCATTCAACATTATTTGTAATCTGCAAAAGGCAACACTTATCCCCATTCATACTGCAAAAATCAGCACTTTTAAACGAAAAATAAAATTTACAACAAAAACGAACAAAATGTCCACCAGTCGGCAAACTATTTGATCGGCTAGTGTGCGGACTTCCATAGCACGCCATACCCACTTGGCAGTCTGCAGATAGTTGCCAGACTTTAAAATCAAGTGGAAATCCGACCTCCCATTTGATTTTGTAGTTGGGTTTGATTGGGTTTCGTTAGGTGTGCGCGCTTCCATAAGACACCATGCCCACATGAAAACAAATCAAACTATCGGCCGACTAAAAGTCTGTAGTGTGCGACGGCTCTAAGAGATTTTACCGTTTTGATAAAGTCACTTTGTATGGGAGGTAGGTGTGGTTTTCATTCGATTGGGCTCATTTTCGAACGTGACCTTAATTTTTTAGATACAAGTTTAAATATTGAATTTCGTGATGAAAGCTTGAAAATTACGGCTGTAATCATGATCACAGACAGACAGACAGATAGACAGGCAGACAGACAGACAGGCAGACAGACAGACAGACCGACAGAGAGAGAGACAGACAGACAGACAGACAGACAGATAGACGGACAGACAGACAGACGCACATGGCTAAATCGACTCGGGTGGTGATGTTGATCAAGGATATATATACTTTTCTATACCTGTCACGCCTCCTTATGGGCGTTACAAATGGAGTGACAAAATTAATATACTTTAATAAAAGGTAGTGGCGTCCGTGGCGTAGTTGGTTAAAGTGCGTGGCCGCTATGTCAACGAACCTGGAGACCCAGGTTCGAACCCCAGCAGCGACAGAAAATTATTTTAATTAAAATAATTTTTCTGTACGGCCACCACCTCTCTGCACACAATGGCAAACCTCAGAGAGTAATCAAAATGCCATGTAAAGCTTCTTGAGAATAAGAACATTTTCGTTCATCGCCGTTCGGAGTCGGCGTTAAGCCTATAGGTCCATTTCTCGGTCAATTGTGTACAAACTTAATAACACGCACAACACAATTGATCATAAGAAGCTAGGTCAAAGTCCTTTCAAGGGCTGAAATGGAAAGTTATTTATTTATTTTTTTTTTTAAGTTATTTTTATAAGCACTACTAACCTACAAAGTTTCGAAAAGATCAGTAACACAAAAGTTAGATTTTACTCAAAATTTGTCGAATTTATAAAAACTGTCTGCCCATGATCTAATCTATAATAAATCGAAAATTCTTTTGGACCTTTTTGCGATTAGTCGATTTTTTAAAATAAATCCATTCCTACGGTACATTCCGTCTACCCATCAAAACATGAGCTCATGAACGAGAATGCAAATGAGTCTTTTAGTGCTCATGTACGGGTACAAGAATGACAGAAACAAGATTAGGCGGTCCGCAGTACCGTTATATAATGCTCTCTTTCTCAATTGAGTGCAGACTTCACACAATACTTTTGCTTGACAAAAGCGTATGCAAATGTGTGATCGCTTAGGCAAATTGACGAAATCGAAAATAAATTCTTTCGGGAAAGTAAAGTAAAAATATCTACTCTTCTGTTTAAAAACATAAATATTTTAGTATACGAAAAATATGAATTTTTTTAAAATTTTAAGTGTTTTATCTTCTAAACCATTCGAGACCGACAAAATTTTATTGCACCAATAGGTTTAGGAGGTCCATATTCATATTATAAAAATAAGGAAAAATATTTAGGCGTTGGCCCCAAAGTAAAATTATTTCAAAGTCTGAAAATATCGCTTGTGACGTCATGCTCTCTCTCTCTCAGTTGCGGAACGCATAATCTTGTTTCTATCATTCTTGGTACGGGTATGGGCACCACTACATTTAAAGCTTCTACGTTGTTTTTGTGTTTGTCTTTGCTTTGTTGTTGCGTTTTGTGTTGCTACCAGTGATGTGATTCTGATTTAGTAAAAAATCCCGATCACATCCCGATTTAGACCTGTTTATCCCACCAAAATGACACGAAAAACCCACAAAAAATCCCACCCAAATATTTATACCAATAACGATTTTTAATGCAATTTTTGAAATAAATTGGAAGCCCACCTGCTGAACAGGCCCACCTCTTACTGAACACTGTGAGTTCTGACGTCTGTATGATGCGCCAATGTGTAAAGTGTCGCAGTAACATCTCATTGAATGTTCACTTTTGATAAATCATTGAGAAGAATGCGCGTGCTGCTTTAGCCCCACGGCCGTTGAGAAATAAAATATTCGAATAAAACGAAGCTGAGCAAAATAGTTCATCTCTATTTAGTGAATTTCAAAGTGTTTCTTATCGATAAAAAAAGGTGAATATGAGAAGAATTCTATATTTAATGTTTATTTTTCACAATTCGACGAGCAATCGAACAATATTGAGAAATGGGAACAAATATTTCACGTCATATCATGATGGCGTGCCTGCCCACCTACTGAACAAAACGTTGGTCCATCTTCCGAACAAATATTCAGAAATCGTGCAAGTAAAAAATTGTCATTTATATGATTGAAAATAGTGTTTGAAATTAGTTAAAATAGTTTTCGTGATTCTCGTCCATGTTCAGATAAAATTTTAGAATGCCGTCGTCTAAAAAAAAAAAGTGAAAAGAACGAATATAAATTCTGATGCGATGGTTGCAGCCCTCAAAGGAATTCAAATCTCTATTGTTCAAAGTTCAGTGAGTCATTGTGAACTATTGATAGAATAAACTTCTTATAAACTCTCAAAAACTAGTGTTTTTACTTCATTTTCTAATTTTTTTCAACGATTTGTTTTAGGCGTTCAGTAGCAGGGCCGATTTTTTCAGCGGTCGATTTCGAGACTTTTGCTAGATCAACTGCCAAAATTATAATTTTCGGAAATTTTAAATTCTGATTAAAATTCTTGCTAGTTATTGAACTTAGCTTCCAAATGAAACCAAAAGCTCTGAAAAATTATGTTTTAAGGTATACGTGTAGCAACCAAAAACAGGAGCTGTTTTCAAAAAATTTTTTTAAGATATAAGAAGTTATTATTTTTTTTTAATTTATACAGGTTATTATACATAAAAAATACTTCATAAAAATTTTTTTTTTTTTTTAAAATACAGTTCTGACTTTTATATAGAGGGCGCTGAAAATGGCATTGAAAAAAAGACATCCAAAACGGTTCGATGGTTTTCCCATGTATCGGAAACAAAAAAAGCAAGTAAAATTTTAAAGCATAGACCATATATTAAGCATCTCCCCTACGCAAGACCCCCGGAGTTTTTTTTTTAATTATGGCGGAAGTTGAAGTAAAAAGTTCGAAAAACAAATATATTTTCGCGCGCTTTTTTGTTTATATAAAAAAAACAAAAAAAAAAAAACAGATACTTAAATTTAGAAGGGATGCCTAAAGGACAAAATAATGAGCAAAATGCAAAAAAAATCATTGAAATTGAACCAATAGATTTTGAGTTACCCATCGAACCGTTTTAAAAAACTAGTTTAGAGGAAATCGCATTTAAAGTTTTTATATATTCTTAAAACTGTAAGAAGAATAAAAGATTTTTTTCGTTATATTTACACGTATATTATACCTTAAACCAAAGGTATAGCCTCCAAGCAAAACTTGTTTAGTAGGCGGGCATCCTCCCCTAAATTTTTTTAACATTATAATAATTTTATAGTTTAATAATGTACATAATAAAGTTTTTCAATAAATATAACAAATTTTCCACAAAAAAAAAAAAAAAACAAAATACGAATAGTTAAACACTGCGTTTTTTATAAAAACTCTCTGAAGTGTATAAAATAACCGTAAATTTCTTTCATTGCATCAAAATGAAACTGAGCTTAAAATTTTGTTTTTAAATGAGGATCATATCCCTTCCTTACATATTTAGAATGAATGAAACAGAAATTAAACGAACAATTTTGAAAGATTACAAAAAAGTTATACCAACCAGTTTTGCTAATTTACACTTTAAAAAAATTATGATTCAGTAGAAAATCCCACCTAAGCATCCGAAATCCCACACGTTCTCAAATAGGCCAAATATCCCAAAATTAGCCCGAAATCCCACCAAATCACATCACTGGTTGCTACACAAGCCTTTGCACTCAATTGCTCTCAATTGGCTCTGGAGCTTGCTCCGTGCCCATAGCTGCTCATGAACCATATACGACAAGAATGAAAGCTGAGATGTACATACAAAGAAAAATTTAGCTCCCAGCTGAGTCACTGCAATTTTAATGATTCATGTGGACATCTAGGACAAAAACTAATGGGGTTATTGGAAATTTTTTAATTTTGTGGACTCATTGGATAAATTCAAATATTTTCTGATTAATAGATTGCACTGGCGTAATCTATGGGACACTATTTGGGTTATTTGGACTTTTGCCAGTTTTCTCAACTCTTTGAACAAAAAACAATGATTTTCAGGGAAAAATGTTTCACTCGCAGAAATATTGAAACTTGTTGGTTTATGGGAAATCTTATGGGTTTTGTCAAAACTTGCAAAAAAATATATGACATAATTCAAAAAAGTTCCAGTCACTCATTCAGTTCAATAGATATGTCAATTTGTCAGAAAATCATTCTTTTTTGTCCAAGAACTCAAAAAATTTCAATCCCTATGTCCATATATAGTCCCAGTGGAAGTTATTTATGTGAAAATCATAGCTTTTTGTTCAAGGGGTTCATAAAACCGATAAAAATTCTAATAACCCAATGTTTCAAAGACACTCCCAGTGGAACTTATTTATCTGAAAATCGCATATATTCATTCAAGGAGTTCAAAAAACACAAAAAAATTCCAATCACCCGTCATTTGTCAGGAAATCATAGATTTTTAAGCAAGAAAAACGTTAAAAATGTCCAATCACCTAACTCATTATAATAACCAATCATAGTCTCAGTTCAAATTTTAGCTTTTATACAAGTAGTTTACGAAACCCATAAAAGGGTTTTTTCTAGGGTTTTTCCAAAATGCCATAACCCAACCAATTCCATAAATGACCTTAGAATCATCTATTATTGCCCATGAAGTCCACAAACCTCAAAAAAGTTTCAATGGACCAAAACTCCAATTTGTCCAAGTAATTTAAGGAACCCATAAATATTGATATCTTCCATCTTGTCTTATCCAAGGTGGGGCAAAAGTAATTACTCAATGTTATTTTGCTGTAATATTTTTTTTAATGAAAAACTTTGGTTTTGCTTGTGAAATTTGTTTATTTAATCCATTAGAATTTATTCCATCAAGTTCAGAAAATGATATCAGCCAAGTGGCCGCCGCCAGAGTTGATGAGCATACGGAATCCTTTTATGGCATTTTCCATCACTCTTGCCAGAACTTCGGGCGACAGGTTCTCGCATTCTTGGCGAATATTCTCCATTAAAGAGCTTGAAGAGCCTAAGGCTTGTTGATGTACACCCGCTACTTCAAAAAACCCCATAAAAAGAAGTCTGAGCGGTTTAATCGGGTGATTTGGCCGGCCAGTGCAAATCACCGAAACGAGAGATTAAGCGACCCAGAAATATTTCCTTCAGAATATCGGTTGTAGCTCAAACAGTGTGCGCCATTGCACCGTCCTGTTCGATCCACATGTTCTCCAGTCCCAATTCATCTAATTGAGGAAGAGAAAATTCGGCTATCATAGCTCTGTAGCGCGCTCTGTTCACAGTCGTTGTTTGGCTAGCGGCAAAAAAATGGACCGATGACTACTTCTTCAGCGCAAATAACAGACCACTCAGTAACTTTGAGTGGGTGTAATGGTTCTTCGTGGGTGATACACGGATTTTCGATGCCCTAGAAACGATTATTTTGTTTATTCAGGTTACCGCAAAGATGAAAATGAGCCTCATCGCTCATGATAATTTTCGACGGAAAATCGTTCACCTCTTCCTGAATGCATCGTTTTTTCTCGAAGGAGTCCAAGAACCCATACAAATTCCTGTGACTCAGCTGGGAGCTCTAAAATAGAAACTAGTAAATAATGTATTTTCCTTGGTTTGGCCGAAATTCACTAATCCCTACACTTCTATTATTTTATTTAATATCCGAATTTTTTAATATTTTATTATTTTGATAATGACACTTAGTAAATATAAGGAATATGCCTGGTTTTTATTCGATTTTGAAAAATTTTAGAAGTAGGGTGCGTATTTGCATCAAAGCTGGTATATTTGACAAATTTTTATATGTAGAGTGCATACTTGGAATACAAACGTTTATGCAAATTTAACGTGGCGGGAAACCGTAGAACCATGTGAATTAGAATCTGAGGCAACTGATTAAGTCTGGTCAGGATATGAACTGAGGACCTCTGGGGTGGCACTCAAGTGCGTAACCTACAAGACTACTGAGGTGGTTTTATTCAAAAACAAACCTTACACCACCTATTAATAACCTCGTATAAGAATATCTTTGAATAACGAATTTATTTATGTCCTTTCCCAATGTTGCATATTTTTACGGTAGGCCAATTTAATTAACTTTTCATCACAGCGTACGTCGAGGATATAAAAGTTCTTAATATTTGTACTTAAAGGCCAAAACAATGCGTGGATTGATGACAACGTCTAATGCCTTGGTCCGCTCTACGCGTTGTACCCAAAAGTGATTTCGGCAATTTTGTTGACATCCATAAATATTTTATCTAATTGTACGAAAACAATTTTGTCGACAGTTTTTTATCAATTTATTTTCAAATTAAATTTCAGTTGATGGAGTTTATCAGTTGCTGGTTGCCACATATTTCGCATATCTTTGCAGCTTAAAGTCTGCACAAGACTAAGCTTGGAATTCAAACTATTTAGTGGCTACCGCCAGTGCTGGTGGACGTTATCATCAAAACGATGCAAACAAATGTGCACACAAACAACCACACACCCATACAAACACACTCATACATACACACTCATACATACACACTCATACATTCACACATGCACATAAACAGATTGATAAACACAAAAATGTTTCACGATACAGACGCAGCTATTCGTTTAATGAATGGGCATGAGTGGGAAGCTTTTGCATACATGAGAGCGTGTATGTTGTTGAGTAGCTGAAGCAGCAGCGGCAACAGCAAAATGAATTTATAGCTCTGTGCACAGTGGCCAAATATCGATTGTTGCCTGAAGAAGGAATGAGTTTGAAGGAGTGCATGATGCAATCTAGTTGCTTTGGGGGAGGCTATAATAAAGCATGACACAAGTTGGAGCGTCATTAAATGCAGACCAACGAAATTAAAGTTTGTGCATAAAAAATAAATAAATTAAAAAAGCAAGTTAAAGGCGGACTTCAGTTTTGTTTTGGTAACGCTTTGACACTTAAATAGAAAAAAGTGGCATTATAAAAAAATTAATTTGAAAAAGACAAAGTCAGTTGATTTTAAGCAAATTGCTTAAAAAAAAAACAAAATGTTCAACCACTTTATTTGCCTGCGACCTAAATATTTTTTTTTAGCCGTGACCAAAACTCTAAAACATTGTAACATAAATATTACGCTGCGCTAACCACTTTGACCCATGTAAAAGACCAACGTAACAATATTTGTATCGACTTTATCGCCCCAACGCATGCACGCCATGTGCCAAAAATGATAACCGATACTGTTCAACGATATGACGCCGTTGACTTACATTCTTTTCATTGTACACAATAGTGTTCAATTTAGACCAAAAAATACGAGTTCTTTAAAAGCGAAAAAAATTTACAACATCAACACTCAATCGATAATTGGTGCAATGTCAACAAATTGTAGTTAAGAACAGATAGGTTGACATATTTTTTTTAAATTAAATGAAATAAACACATTAGTTAACGTATCGTCAAGCTGATTAAAGCCTTAATTAAATTCCGTTTATTTTTTTTTAATTTCATTTCAACTTAATCGGGTATGACTGAATTCAAATTTACTCCTTAATTCTACCAAGCATTTATTCTATTCTGGATTCTTCCAAGGAGCAGGGAAATTTACGTTTTTCAGTTGCATTAATACAGAAAAGCGAATGTGTCTCGAAATTATCTGGGAGAACTCAAATCGTTGAAAATCATCTTAAATGTTAGATTATTAACTAGAAATAACTAAAATATATGTACAAGTACGTCTTAATCGACGCCTCCAAATGCCATTTGCGTCTCCAATTCTCTCCAGTAGCTATTTTTTAAGTGTGGCTAACCTTCCGATTTTTTCTGGCACATTTGCTGCGCCGAGAGGATGAAGGTAAATGGTCTAAATACACAAAGCTCTGGATTACACATTCTCACATTTATATTATAATTGAAAGGTTTTACACACAAGCTACTTGAAGAAATTCACTGCGAGGACACCAAACTATACAAGAATATTTTAAGAATGACTCCAGCGCAGTTTGAAGATATCCTGATCAGAGTTCGTTCCATGATTTCTAAACAGGACACACGCTTTCGTAACTGTATTGGACCAGCAGAACGGCTACAGTTAACGTTACGTTATTTAGCAACAGGTACAAAAAAGTGTAATTAATTGCAAGTCTTAAAAACAAAATAGTGGTCCTCGTGAAAGCTTGCAATCTTGCATATTCGTATTTGCGCAAATTTACACACACCTTTTTATGAGCACACCATGCAGGTTACGAATGGTAAATCAGCTGTTGTACATAGCTATTGAAAATGAAATGTCAAAACATTACAAAATTCACTTTTATCAAGATGCCCAAAACAAAGTGAGAAGAGTAGTTACAGAAATTATAAATAAAATTACGATCCACGATTTATTAATTGCAGAGTTCTTCGGAAGCGATTATGGTAGATATTAAACAATAGCTTGTTTTAAATAATTTCAAGGTTTTAATTATTTGCAGACAGTACTAACAAAGTTCAAGAAGAAATTTTGGAAGATGCAGTTTTTTCATTGGCAGTGGCCACACATTGTCGATATGGTGTCCCACATCTACATCACTCTGTTCCAAAATCGCGTAATTTCATAACTGGTATATTGCCAAAGTTGGACGACAACAGGTTCGGACAAATAGTTCGTGTTAATAGAGCGAACTTTTGTGCTATATACAACATAATCAAGGACGATAAGGTTTTTTCATGGTCCTCGTTCATCTCTACAGTTTCCAGTTATGGTTCAACTGGTCATTGTTTTATACCGGCTTGGATCAAGTGGAGAAGGCGCATCTTTGGCAAAAATAGCTGAATTTTTCGGTATTGGAGATGGTGGAACAATTATAAACATAACAAAACGAGTATTTAAGGCTATTCTTAATAGGAAAGAAGAGTACATACGGTGGCCTAATGCTGATGAACGGCAAAAACTTGTTTCGGAAACTTATAATGAGCTGCCGCATTGTATAGGCTACGTGGATGGCTCCGAAATAAAGTTGGCCGAAAAACCTGTTCAAGATCCAGAATCATACTTTTCGCGAAAGCACATTTACAGTGTTAAAGTGCAGGCAGTTTGTGACTTTAAAAAGATAATCCGACACTTATGTAGGGTATCCAGGAAGTGTGCACGATAGCCGGATTTTTAACAATTGTGATTTATCACTTAAACCCATCGAATACTTTAATGGCTGCGAATGGTTAGCTGGAGATAGCGCTTACAAGCTAACTTCAACAGTAATAACACCTTTCAGAAGTAATTCGAACGATTTAACACAAAAATAGCGCAGCGAATTTAATAAGAGATTTAGCAGCTATCGTATCCGAATCGAACACTGCTTTGGACTTTTAAAAGAACGATTTAATGGTTCAAAAGAATTAAAACTTGAAGCACCTCTAGTACTATTTTACCCTGTGTGTTCACACTTATAAGCTTTGTCAAACTACAACCCTGCTAAAATCTGCTACCCTGTTTAAAAACTACATCACTGCCAAAACTACAATGCTGTAATAATTTAACCATGGTACAAATGCAACCCTGTATTGAATTTTTGTATAAAACGAGCTCAAGCTCGCATAGATTGATCATTCACTCTTAGCGCTTGAACTGAATTGCATACGAGAACGACTAGTTCGGACCGGATCAATGAAAATTAAGAACTAAGAATTGTGAAGGCAAAATTAACCAGAATTGTGAAGTTTATTTTTTATAAGTTTTATTTTATCAATAAAAGATCTCATTTCCGCTGAAGACTACCCGCATTTTCAATGCGCAAATATAATTTGCGCAGTAAATATAATAACATTTCATTGGCGCCCAACTTAGTGGCCAGCGGCAGTGAGTTTCACACAGCTTAAAACGCAACTTCATCGAGCAACGTCAACGTCACGTCAGCTGAAAACGCAGCTTCATTGAGCAACGTCAGCTAACAACGCTTCAGCAGAACGCGGCGAAACGTCAATAAGCAGTGCTCAAATCAGCGGCATCCACGTACGAAATTCGGACCGGATCTCTGATTTGACGATTGCCAGCGACGCATCATCGGCCAGCAACGCGCATTCAGCAAAAGGCAACGCGTTAATAAGTAGTGTTCAAACCAGCTGCATCCACGTACGATATTCGGACTGGATCTCTGATTTAACACATGCAAGCAACGCATCTTCAGCCAGCAAAGCGCAATCAGCAAGAGCCATCGCATCTATAAGCAGTTTTCAAACCAACAGCATCCACGTATGAATGTCGGACTGGATCTCTGATTTCACACTGGAAAATGTCACGTCTTCAACCAACAGCATCCACGAACGAAATTCGGACTTGATCTCTGATTTAACACATGTAAGCAACGCATCTTCAGCCAGCAAAGCGCAATCAGCAAGAGCCATCGCATCTATAAGCAGTTTTCAAACCAACAGCATCCACGTACGAAAGTCGGACTGGATCTCTGATTTCACACTGGAAAACGTCACATCTTCAACCAACAGCATCAACGCATCAGCGGCCAGCGGCTCAACATCAGCTAGCATCACTCAAAGCATCCACGTGCCAACATACCGGGTTTTGGAGGTTATAAACAAGAACTGTTCATCTGATCCTAACAACAACACGTCTAGCAGCAGTGACGTCACTCCTTTTGGCAGCGCTAGCTCTACAGATTTTAACTATATAAACAGAGCATCAACTATGGCAACCTTTTCTACAGAACAGTTTCAACAAATAATGGCAGTCATCGCTGATAACACTAAAGCAGATACTTTGACACGTTGCACAGCGCGTTTCAAAGAACAACAAATAGCTTTTGACACACTAAAAGAGCTTCTTACGACCACACCGATCTTACAGCAAGCTGAAGATGGCTTGCCATTTATATTGAAAACAAATGCCAGTGGATATGCACTCGGAGCAGTTTTACTCCAGGGGGAGGGCCCTGAGGAACATCCCATTGAGTATGCTAGCAGGCTTCTGACCGATGCAGAACGAAACTATTCAACCATTGAAAGTGAAGCCTTGGCAATTGTTTGGGCAGAACATAAGTTTCGAGGCTATCTTGATGGAGCTGAAGTGAAACTTATCACTGATCATCAATCTTGGGAAGAGAAGTTACCAGCCATACGATTTGCGATGAATTCATCCTACTATCAAAGCACTGGTTACACAGTGGCTTATCTAACATTTGGGAGAGAAATGCGCACTCTTGATGACGTTCAACATGATTTGAGGTTAATAGTACAGTCCGAAAATTTCATTGCAGAGATAAAACCATATTTAAAAACTATAGACTACATATTTAGAAACGTTCGAGAATCAGAGGAGAAGATGCAGGACCGAAACAAGAAAAATAGTAACAACCATAGCCGAAATCAATCAGATTTTGACATCGGCACCAAAGGACTAGTTACCACCCATATTCTAAGCAACGCCACTAAAGGTATAACTTCAAAATTCATTCCGAAAAGAGATAAGGGCCATCTCTACTTACTTACTTATCTAGCGCTTACAACCGTAAGTCGGTTTTGGCCTCGTATAAGAAATTGCGCCAGCCATTTCTGTTCTGCGCTTGCTGGCGCCAGTTGGAAACACCAAGTGTAGTCAGGTTATCCAACACCTGATCCTTCCAACGAAGATGTGGGCGTCCTCTTCTGCGTTGACCACCACCGGGCACCGAATCGAATATTTTTTTCGCTGGAGCGTCGTTTTCCATTCGCTCAACATGACCTAGCCAGCGGATTTTAATACGCTTAACTATGTCGATGTCAGCGTACAGCTCATACAGCTCGTGGTTCCATCGAATTCGGTACTCGCCATTGACGCAGATTGGACCGAAGATCTTACGAAGGATCTTTCCATCGAAGGCTCCCAAAATCTTTTCATCAGAACTGCTCAACGTCCAGGTTTGTGCTGCATATAATAGGACGGGCATGATTAGTGACTTATAGAGCGTGAGTTTTGTTCGTCGAGAGAGGGCTCTGCTTCTCAATTGCCTACTCAGCCCAAAGTCACACCTGTTGGCAAGAGTTATCCTTCGCTTTATCTCAATACTGACATCGTTGAAAGAGTTTACGCTGGATCCCAGGTAGACGAAGTCCTTAACAACCTCGAAGGATGGCCCTTATACAATCATCAAAAAGACTGGATCAACAAGCTACGTTATTGCACATGAAGACGATTTGAATTTAGCACTCGGTAAATACCACGCCTCAGCATTAATACCATTTCGAAGCATAACAGACAACGAAGAAAGACCAGTTAACATGATACGACGTCGAGGACGTCCAAAGAAAACATAATTTCTGATACTTCATCGGGACGATCAAAGTATCAGAGGGGAGACTGAAGCACCTCTAGTACTATTTTACCCTGTGTGTTCACCCTTATAAGCTTTGTCAAACTACAACCCTGCTAAAATCTGCTACCCTGTTTAAAAACTACATCACTGCCAAAACTACAATGCTGTAATAATTTAACCATGGTACAAATGCAACCCTGTATTGAATTTTTGTATAAAAGGTGCTCAGGCTCGCATAGATTGATCATTCACTCTTAGCGCTTGAACTGAATTGCATACGAGAACGACTAGTTCGGATCGGATCAATGAAAATTAAGAACTAAGAATTGTGAAGGCAAAATTAACCAGAATTGTGAAGTTTATTTTTTATAAGTTTTATTTTATTAATAAAAGATCTCACTTCCGCTGAAGACTACCCGCATTTTCAATGCGCAAATATAATTTGCGCAGTAAATATAATAACAACATTTCAAACTGCAAATTAAAAACGATGCAAGCATTTTAGATACATATCATTGGATATATGTTTGCTCAATTTTGCATAATATCATAACAACCACGACGATTTCGAATTGGATGAAAACATAGCATTGGACGATGTTGATAACGATGAACCTGAGAATTCTCAAGACAGGCATTTATCTTTTGAAGGAGATGCTAAGCGTAGAGCAATATCTGAATTATTAATAAACACATTTTAACTGTAATCATTCTTGTTATTTTTATATTTAAGTTCGAGTTCATACATTTTTCGTTTTTCTTCAACTTGTTTTTCTAAAATAAATTTCTCTTTTTCAAGTCTTGTTTTTTGTTCCAATTCCATTTTTTTAGGTCAAAGCTTTGCTCTAACTTTTGTTTTTTCTTTTTTAATTTGCCAATTAATCTTTTTTTCTTCAAAAACCTGCAATTTTTGTTCCTGCATAGCAATGAGCATAGAAAGAGAGCAAAAGTTGGTTTTTTTTTGATATTTCTTGCTTTTTGGATCCTTGAGGTTGCTTTTCCAATCTGGACGTGGTTAGTGTTTCCATGGATACTTCCACTTCGCTCAAATAGGTATCATACGATGTACTTGAGGTGAGATCGAGATCAGCTGCGTTAAACCGTTCGGACGTTTGCTGAGGACTGTTAGATGGACTTACCTCAATTATATCACTTAAATTTAAAATATCGTCGGTTGATTGCAAAATCACTGGTGTGCTTACATTTTTTCTTTGTCCAAAAATCTGATTCAGCAAGTAGTAATGTAATCTGTGAAATGAACTTGTTAAGTTGACTGCACCAATAATAACACGGTGTAACAGTGAAAATAAACTCGGCTCGAGACATAGTAGAGGTTGTAGGTCTGGTTGAACATAAGATAACTGCATACTTAGTTTTTTGAATATACCCTCAAAATCGGGATTTGTGGTCAAAAAACCCATTTTAGGTAGGTGCATGTATAGTTTGTTATGTAACTCCGTTATATCTAACTCAATTTTAAAAATTTAAACATTGATAAAAAGAAGAAAAATATAACTTTAATATAATATACAGACCGTTTTTTTAAAAAAAGAATTGACAAAGTTAAAGGTAAAATCCTTTGAAAATTACTCATTTTTTTTAATTTTTTCAACTTCAACAACGTTTTTTTAACACATTTTGTTTTGTGGCACTATTAGTTTTAGCAGGATTCTGAAAGCCTGTTAAGTTTTGCGTTCAACAAGCTATCATTTACTTCAATTGGCTGAAATACAGAAGCACTATCGAATTTTTAGTATTCGTAATAAAATACAAAAAAATTTTTTTTTTTTCTAAAAATGTTTATTTGACCTTTTTCGTTTATATATTTTATCATCGGTTTCAAGTTTTAGGGACCAACAGTAGTCTGCCAGCATGTTTATGGAATTTTTTTCCTGAAAGCCGGTTTCTATAGCTTCCATCTCCTGGTGGAACCTTTCTCCTTGTTCATCACTAAACTGCCCAAGACTTTCGGGAAAAAGTACATATGGGCGTGCAAAAAATGTATTTTGATTGACATATTGCAGCCCATTTCTTCGTAGGCACTTAAAAACTCATTTACAACATCTAAGTAATTTCCATTCTTCTTGTTGCCGAGGAAATAAATGCATAACGAAATAAAACTGTTCCAAGCTCTTTTTTTCAACTGGATTTAATTTAGAAACGAAATCAGTGTCCAAGAAAATTTTCTGAATTTGTGGGCCCACAAATAAACCTTAGAATAACCGAAATGAATAAATAACTTTTATAAAAGATTTGAACGGGCAGGATACTTTCTTTGATTTTGGCCTCACTTAAACTAGGAAACGCTGCAATCAGATGACGAAACGCATCGCTGTTAGTGTTTATTTTCTTGACAAACTTTTTCATATAACCTAATTTTAAATGAAGAGGCGCTAGGATTACATTTTCAGGTCGCACCAGTTGAGTATTCGAAACATTTTTTTGCGAACTTGAAATGAAGCACGCAGTGGCCACTTCTTTTGCTTATATTTATTAGTCGCACGACTATCCCATTCGCAAATTCCAAACAGTATTGTTAGAGCCTTTAAGTCGGCGACTATTTGCCATTTAAACGTGTTGTAATTTATAAAATTAAGTATTTTTTCCATTGTCGAATGTTTCTTTCATGTTCGTTGCATAAGCTAAAGGAACCGATGGTAACTGATTTTTGTTGTGTAATAGCACAGCTTTCAAACCTACATATATCAGAATTTAACATATCAAGAATCACAAAAAGTTTTTAAATAAATCATGCTCTTGCAATATCCCTCAATAAACAAACGCCATTCATTCGGAGCGTGTTTGTGATTGAAAACTACAAACTGTTCCGTCACATCCGGGCAATACACTAACTTTATGATAATATATATAAACGAAAAAGTTAAAAAAAAAACATTTTTAGAAAAAAAATTTTTTTTGTATTTTATTACGAATACTAAAAATTCGATAGTGCTTTTGTATTTCAGCCAATTGAAGTAAATGATAGCTTGTTGAACGCAAAATTTAACAGGCTTTCAGAATCCTGCTAAAACTAATAGTGCCACAAAACAAAATGTGTTAAGAAAACGTTGTTGAAGTTGAAAAAATTAAAAAAAAATGAGAAATTTTCAAATGATTTTACCTGTAACTTTGTCAATTCTTTTTTTAAAAAAACGGTCTGTATGTTATATTAAAGGTATATTTTTCTTCTTTTTATCAATGTTTAAATTTTTAAAATTGAGTTAGATATAACGGAGCTACATAACAAACTATACATGCACCTACCTAAAATCGGTTTTTTGACCACAAATCCCGATTTTGAGGGTATATTCAAAAAACTAAGTATGCAGTTATCTTATGTTTAACCAGGCCTACTACCTCTTCTATGTCTCGAGGCAAGTTTTTTGATTTTTTTTCATTTTGTAACACCGTGTAACCTATTTGACGTTTTACCTGATACACTTTTCTCTTCGCCAGCAGCTAATAATCCAGCTCCAGTCTGGGACTTCTAATTATTTGCTGAAATTAAGCAATATTTGCAATGCCGCATTTTATTTTTCATGCACACCCAGCTCACAGATTGCATTTGTGCCGATTTGCTTGCAATTTTTTCGTAAAACTTTTGCGATGTAGGTTTCTATAAAATAAGTTCCGTTTAAATACAAATCCTTTTTCTTTGAGTATGATCAACCTACCTCAAAAGACTCTGTAAAATCTTTAACTGCATCCACCACTTTCTCAATAAAATGCAGTGTTTGCACATCTCCCCGTCGAAATGATGGGTTAAGCCGTCTGCGTTTGCTAACTTCAGTACTCTAAAAAAGAATTGAATTTTAAGAAAATTTTTAACATTAAATAAATTAAACTTTTTACCTTCTCCATTTTTCATAACTCAAAGCACGTGGTGCCACTCTTGCCATTAAATAAAGCTGTCAAATTAAAAGCGTTTTTTCGTAGTGGCAATACTGCAAACAGTATAGAATTCATACGAGGTTTACAAGCTGAAAATGCATGGGAAACTTGCGAGCACCTCGTAAACTTTTTTTGTATGGAAAAAGAGAACAGCTGATATACGCAGTGGAAACTTGCGAGGTTAATGCTATGTTCACACAGAGAGTTTAGTTTGAGTTTCCAGTACAAGTTGAGTTTACTTTTGGCGACGCAGGCGTGTGGCAACGTTGTGATTTAAAGTATGCTATCGAAAAGAACGAAGTGTGTATTCCTGCTCCAAGTGACTTACCAGGAACGTACGTTCTCGTAGCCAACGATGAATTTGCTCTCACGGAGTATATGATGAAACCATATTTGATGATAAGGTTTACATCAAGCCAAGAGCATTTCAATTACATGCTCTCAAGAAATTGTCGGGTTGTGGAAAACGCTTTTGGTATATTAGCTAATAGACTCCAAGTGTTATTAAGTCTAATATAGCGCGCACCAGCTGAAGCAATCGATGTGGTTTTGGCCTGTGTTTGTATGCACAACTTCTTGCGCATTGCAAATATGAACACTTCAAACACGTTCGATAATATTTGTGTTGCGGAAATTGATTACATAGTGCAGCATAACTTTTTAAACACTGCAAGTGATAGAAGAAGACAAAATAGCAGTGCAGAAAACACAAAAACTTTCAAAAATTATTTTTCACTTCAATCTTAAAAGATTTTCAATCTTAAAAGCTTTTAATATTATTAATTTAAATAATAAGACAATGAACAATAACAAAAAATATAAAAAAAAATAAAAAAGAATTAAAACAAATTATGGAGTTTTTATATGGAGACCCTTAAATTGATTTTCTTTTTAGTTGCTCAACCTTTAAATTCCAAATGATATTAAAAATTTCTCGCTGGCCTTGTAACTGTAGGTCTTCTTCGAGTTTATTAAGCTCAAAACCTATCCAATTTCCGAATGGCATTTTATCATTGCTATTTTCTGAGGCACAATTCAATCTTTCAGTAAGTGCTTCACTTAACTCATTCGATTTTTTAATTAATGTAGCTACTAAAGATTGATTTTCTTTACCAGTTTTGTGTTTTTTCGTTGGGCGTATATGATAATTTGTATTTAGTTGAGATCGTGATGAAGTTGAAATAGGTGGTAATATGTCTGGTGATGGCATGGCTGGTGATGTTAAAATAGGTGGTGATATAGCTGGTGATGGCATGGCTTGTGATGTAAACAAATGTGATGATTTTTATGGCGATGGCATGGCTGGTGATTTTGAAAACTGTGGTGATATAACTGGCGATATTAAGTATAAAGCTTTACATTCTTTTTTACGCAATTTTTAAATTTATTAGCGAACTTGAGATTCTACTAGACGACAAAAGGGCGATAAATCCAGACTTTCTTTTAGATAGCGATAGCGCTGAAGGTACTGGCCGATCTGTTGTTGCGAACTATGCTAGTTTGGATACGGAGTACCAAGGTAGTGTTTCAATTTTGTAAGTTTTTGTTTTATGTACTTTATATATTTACATGCAGAAGACACCCAGCCAAGAACTGCAAAGAAAATGAAGAGGACTTCATACGGGTCAGGCCAAGCTGCGGCTATTAAAACAATAACTAACATTGCAGAGGAGAGTAAGGCTTATCATAAGCAAGTTCTCGATTTTATACAGAAAAGAGAGGAGAGGGCCCAGGTGAAAGAAGAAGCTTAAAAAAAACTAGAGCTTGTGGAGAAGTTGGCGAACCAATTTAAAAATTCCGAACACTCAAATTAATTATCATTATTTCATAAGTGAATTGCTTTATTTTTTTTATACAAAATTTTTGAAAAATTAATTAAAAACTGAATTGAAATTAACGTTTTGTTATATAATTTAAATTTCAGGGTTACTTAGTTCTTGGCAAATTAGTAGGTCCCTTAATGAATTTCCACGCGATGCTTTTTCGTATTGTTACGACATTTCTTCCGAAATTTCAAGATGTTCTTCAGAAAGGAATTCCAGGTCAGTTTCAGCAGCAATATTGTGTAAAACACAGCACGCTCTCATGAAGTGGCAACGTTTTCTAGCACCCTTAAGCTTGCAATAGTAAAGCTGCCTAAACCTCTGCTTCAATATCCCGAAAGAGTGTTCTATTGCAACACGACCTGAGCTCAATTACATATTGAAATTTTTTGAGCACGGGTTAAATTACCATTATCCTTATATATGGTAATCAAATGCTTCGTGGAGGGGTATGCGGAGTCTCTCAGCAAATAATAATCTATAATATGAATTATATGAATATATGTACTAGTAATAGATTTCAGGTACGCTTATAGTTCTGTGATATGTTATCACCCCCACAAACAGAAGATAATTTTCTATTGATTGGTGAGTTTTGAAGCACCCAGCTATCGTGACTTGATCCCGGAAATCCCACAAATATATAAATGAATATTTTTGTTCATTGCAAATTGCTTGCATTGTTATTGTCACGTTTCCTTTTCTATCAATATAGTCATCCTTGAAATTTGCAGGTGGATCGATAGTTATGTGGATCCCATCAATACAGCCTGTATAAGGAATAAATTAAGTTCATATCAAATTATGTATGAGTTCTTTACCTATTGCTTTCGAGAAACCACACTTGTTTTTAAAAAATGCATTGTTTTTTCAGCAGACTGCTGCTTTCCTTCATCATTAGGCCACAACTAATTCCATAAGCTCATCATCTTCAGAATCGATTGATGATTCTACAAGCTCAGCAAAATGTTTGCACGAGACGGATTTTTTTGGTTCACTTCCAGTGCTGGCTTGATGTGGAACATTGGCAGTGTAGACGACATGCTAAAGATTTTGAACAATGTAAAAATTTATTCTGAAATAATTTACCATGTTTTTGGTTTCCATTCCAACAGTTTTTTGTTTATTTCAAAAAACTTTTATTTTATTTTTTTTCTTTGCTAACATGTAAACATATGATTTTAAGCAGTTTGACACTTTTACCATTTTTGCCAGAAGAAATTTCTCAGACTAAAACTTGCAGCTTTTGTCAGGGAGGGGAAATTTTTTACTCTCTCGAGTGCACTCTCTTTTACCTTTTTTTCGAGTACGGGAACGCTTCTCGGACTAAAACCTGTAAAAATGGTAAATTTATTTATTTATTTATTTATTGGCCAAGCAAGGCAATTTACTTATTCTAACAGGTTTTATTTTTATTTTATTTTTTAATTTTTTTTTCTCTCCCCTTTCCTTGTTTTGGTGTTCGAAGATATGTAATTCGATGTGGGCTTAGTCCGCCCACGTAAATGACGTGATTTTACGAACACGTCTAAAAAAAAAAGGAAAGAAGAAAAGAACAAATAAAAGTAAAAGCTACTTACTTACATACTAGTATATTTTATACATATTTAGTAGTAGAAAAGGAAAGAGGAAAAGGAAAGTAAATAGAAAGAAAGCTCAAAGATTGGGTTGATTAGGAAGAGAAAAAGACTTGGATAGAGATCGCTTGAATGAGGATTTAGACATGGAAGGTGAGTAGTGGTCGGATATACTATTAAATTCTCTACAGCAACGGCTGATGGGTTCATTACTTGCATATGCAGTATGATGCTGATATTCAGTTAACAGCCGAGTATGTCTTGTACGTCTTATAGGGTCATTGAGAGTAATCTTGTTAGAGATGTATCCGCAATTAGTTACACCGTTCAGAACATCGAAAGTAAAGCCCGAATCCAATACCGTTCTTCTTATTGATAGCGGCATCAAATTTAATAGGCTGAGTCTGTGTTCATACGGTGGAAGGCTACAATATTCGCGGGGGTTACAAGTCTCTCTCAGATCGAATAGGACAAATTTGTTTTTACATGGATTCGATTATATCACTATGGGATTCAAAAGCTGGATTCCAAATAATGCAGCCATATTGAAGTATTGGGCGCACTAGTGCACAGTACAGGGATCCGAGCTGTTTGCTGGCCCTGGATACAATCTTATCAAAGTGTTGATTAAAACGCAGTTTGTTATCCAATACCACTCCAAGATCAACTATATACTCGACCCTGTTAAGTTCGATATTGTTGAGGCGATAGTTGTAATTCGTAACTTGTTTTCTACGGGAAAAACTTATCACGTTACACTTATTTACATCGAGGTAAAGTTTGCTTTGGGTACACCACGTCTCAAGAGTTAAAGGCTTAACTGTAAGAAGTTGACATCTTCCTGCGATTTAATTACGTGTTACATTTTTAGCTCGTCCGCATTCGTAATCGCCGTTAAGAAAGTCGTACACAATGGAGTCATTGAAAGACTTGGTAAAAGAGATATTAATGTAAGAGAAAGTACCTGTTAAGGCTATATGGTGGACAGTGTTAGCAAACAAATTTTCTGCTACGATGGTTGGACCAACCCTCACTTCGTCGTATGAGTTAGTAAAGATTAGGTCTAACCACCTGCTATTTTGGTTTTGTGTTGCAGAGACTTGCTGAAGATCATTGCTATAAAAGGTATTTAGTAATGTAAAGTCTATGGAACTTGAGAGGTTTACAGGCAGAAGATAGTTGTCGTTTTCGTCAATGACAAATGATATATTTGGACGGTTGAAGTCACCAAAAATAATAATTTTATCTTCCTCATTTAAAGTCGCCGTAAATGTAGTGATTATTTCACATAACTCATTGTATGATGATTCACTAGAAATTAGGGGAATGTTAATAACACCAATGTATGTACATATATACACTTTTTCCTATACAAACTTTTACTATACGGTGTTCAAAGAGTTTGTGAGTAGGTGTTTCTATAAGCTCACTTGAAAGAGAATTGTGAATAGCAATCAGTACACCACCTCCTCGTGACTGGCCTGTGGAGGTATAGTCGCGGTCATTTCGGTAGGTAGTCCAATTGCAGTCCAGAATTTCATCATTTTTAAAAGTGTCACTTAGCCAAGTTTCCATAACTACTAGAACCTTGAAGTGACAAGATTTAGCGTCAATAAAAAGTTTATTTGGTTTACCTCTCATACCACCACAGTTGTGATAAAATATTTTGAGAGAATCCGGTTGGCATGGATTCTTGGACACTACTTGAGGGATGTTGTTAGGTGACTTTGGCTGGTTTTGAGAGATAGTGGCTGTGTTAGGTCGAAAGTTAGGAGTAATAATACTGTTGGTGCTCCTTACATAACTTTTGCAGAAAGGAGACATGTTTAGACCGGACATGAGAGCAATTTGACGTAAATCGTTCACATCGATCGGCAGCAAAGGCGCCGGAAGCTCGTTTCAACTGGGGGGGCAGAACATTTTTTATTACATTAAAGACGAAAAAAACATATCAATAAAATACTAGGAAAAGATTGATGTAAAAATAAGTTCGATAAAAGCATGTAAAAACAAACAAAACATTTAAATTCAATATGAAACATATATGTAATACTTCTATATTGGCAGTACACTCAAGGTACATTCGCCAACATTAGAGTACAGATATATTGTAATATGAGCGAGAAAATATATGAACGAATGTACCCGAAATTAAATTTGAAAATAAAAAAACTCAGGAGCGGTGCTACCATTGTCAAAAATATCAGTTGAAAGTTTTGTTGTTCGAATTTTAATGGATAAAATCTTGCTAGCTTCAATATTTCTTGTTGAAATTTAATCATGTTTTACGCGTTGTTGTTATAATTGTTTTCTAATGGTGCGTACCTGTGAGTTATGCAGAACAAATATGGTTTGTTTTGTTTTAAATTTGGTGCAAACATTTTTCATAACAACCCAGCAGGGAGCCGAGCGCTCCATGTGCGCATCTGAAGCGCTTCAAAAAAACAGTTGAGCGCTCCATTCTCCTTGCGTATAGCGCATTTTTTAACATAGGCATGTCATTAGATGCATGCGCTCGGCTTTTGCTGTAGCAAATATGAAATCGTAGCGCGAGCCGAGCGCTTTGTTCTCCTTTTATTTGATTTAAAAATGTGTCGAGAACCGTACGCTTTGTTCTCATTGTTGTTAATATAAAAATTTATGGATTTTTATGCATTTTATTTATTTAAAGTAAGAATAACAGAAGTTTTAGTAACATAGTTTACAAAGCTTACATGTAACATGTATGTAACATACTTTTCATTTCAACTTGAAATATTAAATTTTCGAATGGAAAGCCTGACTTAAAGTATTCAATTTATTTACGTGGGACGTTTTGATGATTTTTTCCGTTTTTGAAATTAATTTTTTTGACATTAAACTCTAATACTTTTTTCAAGTGCTACGTTGTCGTTACAGAAAGTTCTACAAATATAGCGCTATACACACAGAACTATTTACAAGGAGAATGAAGCGCTCTTTATGTGCATACAAGTAACGCGCATTGAAATTTTTTGCTGGGAACCGCCTCTGGGACGATTTGACATTTTTTTGTGTGTAGTAATTTTCAAATATTCAAATATACTAATACAAACAAAAAAATCACATGGAGGCTGTCTCTCTTTGATTTCGTAGTTGAAATTCATAGAAAATGTAGGTTGCTGCCAACATAGAAGCTTTATATATATGATATGAAACGAAAAAGTTATTAGTTTGTAGTTAAATTTATAACTTTTTAAACAACCATTTTATTTTTTCAAGAAATAAATTCTCGCATAATGTCTAATAAGCTTAATTCTTCCGTTTTTTCCTTGTGGATATGAAGAAGTGCCGCATGCGTGAGGCGTTCCTACGTCATAGTTGATCGAAGATATGTTTTAAGGCGGCAAAGGGCACTAAAAGAACGTTCGGAACTAGCTGCAGATGCTGGTACGTCATTATCAAAGCAATAAATTTAACAACTTCGTTTAACAATTCTTATATCGAATGAGATTTTCTTAAAATTGTGATTTTAGAGCTTAATACTTCACCGCTGATTACAAAAATTCGATGCGAGGAGAAATTAAAAGTTGTATTGTAGTTAAAATTAAATTAAACTTAGAATTAAAAAAATTTAATCTGTTGTATAAAAACATTTGTATTTAAAAAATTATTGTGAGAGTTTTTTACCGAGGGGGCGACTTCCCCCGCTGGCCCCCGCTTCCGGCGCCCCGGGTCGGCAGACCTTCTTGTTGAATTAAAACTTTTAAATTTGTTTTGGTCTTGCTTTCTATGCATGTAGAATCAGGAGCTTTATGCATATAGGCGAGATACAGACGGACGTTGTTGTAGACACTGTTCTCTCTAAGGCGAGAAAGGGCATATCTGCTTTCAGTTTCTGTACAAGAGTTTGAAGTTAGGTTTAACCTTTGGTGGTTAAAGGGGGTCGATAAAATGAGTGGGACTATTAGGTTGGTTAGGCGCTCCACCTGTGGTTGGAACAGACGGAGATGGGTTTAACGTATGCAAATGAACAAAGTTAGGATAGAGTGTCCGAAGTATATTACTCTCATTTTTATTAGCTGGTGTGTCCAAATTAGGACTGAGATTAAATGAGACTCATTTTGGGTGAGAGGGCAGAAGTGTGGGATTCGCTTTACTCGAAGATTTTGTTTTTATACTTTGGTTGAACTGCGGAGTGAAAATTGGAAAGATATTAGTTTTATGTTTCCAATTGGGATCAGAGCTAGAATGTGAATTAGGTAATTTTTTGTCAGAGGTTGTGTAGTTTGGATCAGGCGAAGTACGATTTTCTTTATGTATAGTTTTACTAGAATGCGACTTAGAATTAAAATTAGAGTTAGAATTAGAATTAGTAGATAAAGAGCTAGAGTTATTGTAAAAATTATTACTATGTATAAGTAGCCTTATTTCAAGCAGTAGGTTTATGATTATGAGAATTAGACTTAGGTGCCTATTGCGAGTGTCGATTGCCAGTAGATAAACGACTATTAAGCGATTATCGATTAGCGATGTTATTTTGAGTGTCGTTTACTCGACTAGCTATCGACTGTGAATAGCTTTTTGATCGATCATTTGTCTACAGCTATTTTCTAGTCGATGGTCGAACGTTTTGATGCTATTAAATATTAAAATGGAAAAAAAGTAAGTTATTTGCGTTGCAAATTATTAAAAAACAATTTAATACATGTAAAATTAATTTAAGATCAAAAATTATAAGCAATAAAAGGCAAATTGCGCGGTTGGTTCAGCTGATGCAAGGGCAAAACCAAGGTGGGAAGCTTTTGCCACAGATTTGAACAGTTTGGGACCACCAGCGCGCTCGTGGGAGAAGTGGTTGAAGGTAAAATGGAAATGGACCTTTAATCAATGAGAAAATATAATATTTTTGTTAGCGTAGGTTTGGACTGATTTGAAGTCTAAGACAAAGAAAAAAATGTCTGAAAATAAAGCCGAATTTCGCGCAACAGGTGGAGGCCCAAACAATCTTCACATCTTTACGCCCCTAGAGGAAGCAATAGCCAATTTTTTAAAATTTGATGTTTGCATCAATCCACCAGGCCAAGAAATTGGAATTAGGCATTCGGCAGTTGAGAAGGAAAGTTCTCAGGAACATGCAACTTGTAGCAGCGCCTCAGCTGAAATAGCTGAGGAAGATTGTGAAATGCATGAAATCCTGGAGTGTGAAACACTTGAAGCGCAGAATACTCCAAACAAGACGAATTTCAGGAGAGCAGTTAATCAAAAGCGCATAACGCTGCTAGAAAAACAAGTAGCCACCCAAGCCAAATACTCTGAAGCAATGAAGGAAGACACCAGAGGTATTAACGGCTGAATTACAATACTGCGTTAGGTCGGTCGGCCTTTGACAGCTCGACTAGAAACAATGGGTTCTTATGAAGCAACACAAAATATGACCTCATGCATTGCGTCGACCTCATCCCGTAAATATGAATTTGAGGGGGTGACGTACGATCAACGCTATGAGTAGCGACATGCTCAAGCTAGGTCGTGCTTTTGACATTCCATATTAACGCTGGGTTGCATTTTCGTTGAGCAATGCTAAAATGTGGGTATTCTTGGATTCCGATGGAAAACTCAGATTTTCATAGGATTATCGTGGGAATTTATATTTTGATGCGAGTTTTTTTTAAATTGATCAAATTTTTTAAATTAACATGCTGCTTAAGTAGTATAAAAATGATTTTGATGAATTTAGCATGATATTAATATTATTCAATTCTATTTCGTATTAAAATTTATGCATTTTTTAGTATATTATAAATAATATTATAAGGGTATTCATGCAAAATGGCAAACTTATATATTGGTCAATTAGATATTTTAATGAGGTTGGTTGAGGACGAATACCCTTAATATCATTGTTTGAATAATATAACACACAAAGGAATGTTGTGGTAAGGTAGATTGGCAAATGCCGTTCACTTTGTTTTTGTAAAGTTGTACCCAAGTACTCACTAATTGCAAGTGATTCAGCGAGCATTGTACAAGGGGGCGTGGCAGCTCGAATCTGCAATATTGAATAACTTTGGAATTATAGGTCGCACAACATTTGAATTAGGTGTTCGGCCTCGATTTACATGTGCCGTTCCACTGGCAAAATTTTATGGGCGTTGGGAAAAGGGTGTGGCACTTTTTCGGCTTCCCAAATTGTGGGTATAACTTTCGAACTATTAGTCACACATCAATGAAACTCGGTAAGAATGTACTATTTAGTCTTGTCCTTTGACTGGAAAAATTGAGTAAGCATTGGACAAGGGGGCATGGCACCGCCCATATAAGTCAAACTTATGGTATCAAATAGCTTTGGAGTTAAATGCCGCATAATAATGAAACTCGGTATGGAGTTGCCACTTGGTAGTGCCCATCTACTAGAAAACCGAGACGGGCATTGTACAAGGGGGTGTGGCTCCGCCCATACAATTACAATTTTTGATATCGAATAGGCTATGAAAGTAAGTCACAAAACGTTGAATTTTAGAATAGAATTACTATTTGGTGATGCATTTCTACTAAAAAATTTGGACAGGCATTGGTCAAGGGGGTGTGGCTCCACCCATACATGGAAATTAAAGTCGCATAACATTGAAACTCACAATGGAGTACCACTTGGTGATATCCTTCTACGCCTATGGTAGGCATATTGTAGTTTTAGGCGATTTTGTAAAAAGTTTGTACGACAGCACCAACTGGTGTCCAAGTTGGATCAAAGAAGATAGCGCCAAAATACTCGCCGTACCTCAAAACCACAATATACCAATTTTCATTCTAATCGCATAAAGAATTGTACTACAGCGCCCTCTGGTGTTCCATATGGGTCAAAAAAGATAGCAGCAAATCACTCAGCGTACATAAAAACCACAATATACCGATTTTCTTTAAATTTGTACTTATGCGCCCTCTGGTGTTCAAGGTGGATAAAAATTGATTGAAATTGCCCCAAAACACGCACCGTACAAAAAAACTTCCATACACAAATTTACATGAATATTTCCATACGTATTTCCAACTTGCTTTCGTTGACGAAATTTCCTACATTTTGCTCTCAAAATTTGCAAAAATCTCGGCAAAAATAAACAGTAATAATAATAATAAATAGCAGTAATTTTGACAAAAACAAGAAAAATAATGACATCAAGCAATCACATTTTATAAAAAAAAAACAATATTCATATATATATATGTATATATATAAAAATATCGATCAATCAAAGAAAAATTTTTTGCCATAAAAACTGAAATGTGTTTCCAGAAATTCCATTTTAAATTTAAATTTCATTTCACATTTTATCATTAAATTGGAAAGCGTTCATTTATTTTGAAGCTTATAGTCCGAATTTTCACGTTAATATGTGACATTTTTCATTATTTCGCAGATTATATTACACTTTATAAAAATATCTTAGCTTTCTAAAGTAGGTTTTATGGTTCTTAATGATTTTATGACAATATCTTTTAATTTTTTATTGATTAAAATTATAATTGCATGATTTCGGAAAAAGGGACGTTTTGTGGGAATTTTTTGTATAGCTGCTTTTATTGGCATCACCAAAATGATAGACGCACGATCTGTCACCGCAACATTTAGTTTTGCAAAGTTTGAGGTCGTCCGTTTTGACAGCTTATATCGTAAAGTTTTTTCAACGGAGACCAAAGTACGGTCAAAGGCCGACCGACCTAACGCAGTATTGTAATTCAGCTATAACGAAAGCATAAAAAATATTGAAAATTTAATGACGAAATCTTATCGCCTCCAAAAAGACATTTATGCTCAAAAAAAAGAAAAGTTAAAATTAAAAAAAGAAAAATTGCAGCTTTTTAAAGATGAAATTTCTAATAAGCAGAAATACCGAAGTGAGAAACTTAAATTAAAAATTCAACTAATGGAGTTGCAAAAAGAAAATATGCCTTCAATAATTTTAAATTAAGAATTACTGAATTTTGATTTTTTTTTAAATTTTTACCTAAACTAATTAATTTTAAAACGTGATATTGAAGTTTTGAACTCAAAGTACAATTTTATTTTTTACCTGAACTAATTAATTTTAAAATGTGATATTAATTTCAAAAGGACCCACTTAAGTTTTTGCAGAGAGAAAAAAACAAAATTTTAAAAGTTTAACAGCATAATTATAATGCAAAAAACAAAAATTACCTTAAATAAACAGTAAATAAAACAGTTTTTTCTCTGCAAAAACTTTAGTGGGTCCTTAAGTAATTGCATAACACATGGATATAATTTATGATTAATTTTATTCTTAGATTTTATTTAAAACTTAAATGAGTACAAATAAATGTAATGAATGAAACTTGAAACTAAAACTGCATATTTTGCACAATTGCATTTCTTATTGCTATGGCTTCTTTATTTCTTGCTTCTTCACTTTCATCATCGTCATGTAGATATTGAGTGTCATTCCTTTCTTCGTTCAGAGATTGGACTTGGATTGGATTGTGCGTTCAACTATATTCCTTGCTTGGGAATGCTTTTTGTTAAACAGGCTTTCCGCTGAACCATCTTCTGTATTCCGGAATGGAGTTATTAAATAGGGCTGCGAGGCATATCCTGCATCACCTGTAGATTACAGCAATTTTTCAAGCATCTAAATGCATTACTTATTTAAAATTATCATACCTAATAATGCTTTTTTATCACCCCTGTGGTAGTCATCTTCTATCTTGGATTTTAATGCAGACAAATTAAATACCAATGCATCGTGTGCTGCCCCAGGATACCTTGCGTTGATATAGCGAATTCTCATGGCATTATCACAAACCTGAGAATAAATGCAAAAAAATTAGATACTGTTCGCATTTTTTTTTCCACATATTTACTTACTATCATTGCATTTATACTAAAATATCCTTTACGGTTGTAGTTCAAATGTTGAAGATCCTTTTTTGGTGCAACAATTTTAATGTGGGTACCGTCAATACAGCCTACTACGTTTGGTATTCCACTTTTCTCAAAAAAATAAATCTTTGCTTCGCGTTTCTGCTCTTCGCTGTAGGTAAAACTTATCCAATCCTTACATACATGATCTTCCAAAACTTGGAACATTTCTGTTAAAACGAATGAAACGGTAGATTGGCCAAGCCCAATATTACTATCGTTTCCGACACTTAGTTGGTAGGATCCCTGAGCGCAGAATCTTAAAGCAGTTGCTAGCTTTAATATTGCTGGTATTGACGTTCTTCTTACGCCAGCTTGTAGTTTGCTTTCCAACAGTCTAAGCAAATCTGAGATCGCAGCCTTCGACAGTCGAAAATTCTTTAAAAATCTGTAAAAACCAAATTTTAGCAAATCGCACAAAAAATATTTAAAAACCACTAACATTTGCTCTTCCAATTCCAGAGGATTAGACAGATCTCTAAGCCTACGCCTCTCCCTTGCCAATCACTAGACCAGCGGCTTCAACATCGTCGTCATCTTCCTCACTGAACCACAATTCAATAGAATTTTATTTTTTTTTACAAACTTTGCTTTATAAAATTTGTTTGCTCAATTTATTGAAACTCGCGCAGTATTCAAAGATAAACAGAATGTCAAACAGCTGTTTAAAATTCAGTCAACAATTCACAATAGTGTACATTTCTATCGATTGAGTTTCACAATACCAAAACGAAATTTAATCGACTCAATCGACTGCTTTCTATTCTACTGGCAATCGACACTCACAATAGGCACCTTAGAGTTAGAACTAGAATTAAAATTATAATTATAAGAAATAGAAGTAGATTTGTTGAAGGAATTAGACTAAGAGTTAGAACTTATAGGCAGCCTCCTAGGTTTATCAATCCATTTTGAAATTTCAGCTTTACCATTATCCAGACTAGATATGTGAGAAAATAACCAGGCAAATTTTGAAGGATGTAGATTTTGAAATTTCTGGTTCTTTTCCTGCGGGCTAAATTGGACTAAAACTTTAGAGTAGGGGAACAGACCTATTATTGGATCATTGTTTCAACGATTTTTAAAATTATCTCATTTATAAAGCCTTTAAAAGAAATTTTGTTAATGGATGTTTATGAATGTTTTTAAATTTTTTCTCCTTATGAAGGCTTTATAAGAGGTTCATAAGTTTTTGTAGATACAGCTGACAAAATTAAAAAAATGTCTAGAACAAAAGTATTTCAATAAAATAAAAGGTATTTTCTATCAGGTATGATAATTTTCAGTCTTGCGGAAAATTGGTCATCACACACTTCAGACTCCCCCAAAATCCTGTTCACTACTGAATAAGTGAAGAAAATTTTGTTTTTCCTAGATATTCCGATAGATATTCACAAAAGCGTTTTGAGCTTATTCACCATTCACGTATTCAAAGAATTAAAATTTCCTTAGTTTCCGAAATTAAATTTATCATGTTCACAACATTTAAACAACAACTTTTGTGGGAAAAAAGTAAAAAAAAAATAATAAAAACGTTTGAAGTAATATTTTATTAACTCTGCACCTGAGGTGGATGGATGATGAAGGTGATTAAAACAAAAACAAAAATGTTGTTGACACTCACACAGCACATTTCCACGTTAACTGTAAAAGGTAGACAGCAGCGGCAGCACTCAAACTTCTTAAAGCGTACAATTCAGATAAATTTAATTTTTTTCATCTTGGTTGGAATTCGAACAACTACGGTTTGCTGGCGTTTGCAACAATCTCGAGTGTTTTCATGTTTTCAGCAGTTGAAAGCATTTTTCGCTTCGGTAAATACAGCCTCGATCAAAGCCAGGGACGCACTCGAATCGACAAAGTGGATTCCAAACCAATCGAGAACGTGGCGCTCGGAGCTCTGGCAAAATATTTGCACTAGTTGATTGAGTGTTGATTGAATGCCGAACGAGAAATATTCTGCTCACATAGAAAATGCCAGCACTTACGTCTTTTCAGTAGTTTTTGTTGACACTTGTGTCTGTTTAAGTTTTAAATTTTGTTTAGAAAATCTAACTAATTGAAATGTAAAGATGCTACAAAAAGAAAATAGATGGATTTAGATGAAAATAATTGAGTTTTCTGAAGCTAAATGTTGAACTTAATTGATAAGAAGTTATCGAAAGTGAAACATGATGTGAAATTGTTTGCTAAAGTATTGTTGAGAGCAAAATAAATTAGAACTAGTTAAAATACTGGTGAAAAATACAAGTCAAGTTCATAAAACTAAACACATGCCTAGCGCTACATAGAAATATTCATGCTCCTCCACCCTTATATTCAAGACATCATCCTTCGACATCAAATATAGTACAAAACACACTTTGACAATCGGGTCTTGTTTACCTTGGGTCACTTGTGCCTGCAGTTGCCGCCATTGTCGCCATTGCCATTATTCGTCGTCCATTCGAGAGTGCATTTAAAAAGTTATACCTCTGAGCTCAACGCACTGCAGCGAAGCGCATCGAATTGCAACGCATCCCATGGCACAGCCGCTGCAACTGCAATACCATGAACCAGAAGCACCTTCTCCTAGTTGACTTCATTTTGCCATACGTTTTACCAATTTATTGCAAATACGATGCTATACTTTCCCGCTCCTTTCACAAAATAACTTTTATAATTCTAACCAACATCCTTTCGTCGTTGGTTCGTCGCTTCAAATGCTACTTGTTCGCTTTCACATCTCTTCCTTCTGAAAACTACCACGAACCGCAGATACTTTGCTCTCTGAACGAGTCCGTCAGGACCCGGCGGCAAGGAAACAGAGAAGTCAGCAAAGAATGCAATGCAACAAAGCGTTTTATGATGTTGTTCAGTTAACTGTTGTTGTCGTTATTGTTACTTGTTTTTTATTTTTGTTTTTGTTGAAGCTTTGTTGTTTTTTTTTTGTTTTGTTTTGTTTGTTGTAGCGTTTATTTTGTTCTCGAGTTGTTGTTGTTGCACAACGGTTTTGGTTGCTACTTGGCAGCATCCACCAACGGCAACATTTAATGACCTTATCTACAACCTTTGAGAAAAACGCCTCGGGCGACTTCTGGGTTTCAGTTTAATTAAATTGATAGCATCAGTGAAAAATTTGAAAAGTTATAAAATTTAAAGAGTTAATGAAGAAAGGAGCTTTTAACTTTTAATGGAACATTATATTGTATTGTTTTTATTTTTATGTGGTTTTTTAAATATTCCTAGGAATTTCTATCTTGAAATGAACAAAAGGCACAATAGTACATTTTTAATTTAGATGTAACCATTACAAATAATAACGAAAAAAAAGTGTATTTAGAGACCCTTTGGATATGTAATAGTGGATAAAAATTTCGCTCAGGTAAGTTGAGACGGCTGTCTCTTATGTGGTGGAAAACAATTTTCTTTTCATTAAAACTTAGTTTATTTCTCAACAAAATCTCTTTGTTACTCGATACACTTTATACAACGTTTTTCCACACTTCGGTCGATCTCCTCCAAATGATATGATTTCGGCAACCCTACAACAAGGGTGTATTTTCAGGAATGACGTCGTCGTTGGAGCCAAATCTCTGTCTACCGAACCAATTCTTCAAGCTTGGAATAGATAAAAGTATGGATGTTGATGACTATTACATTTCTCGTAGCTGAGTTTAAACTTTAAAATGTTTAAAAACTTAAACTGAGGTTTACAAATCTGAGGTTAAGGAAGTTCAACTTTTGCCTACAGTTGTTCCAAAACGAGCATTTTCTCCTCGAAGATACCGCGTATCTGGCAATTTCTGCATAATCTCTGACAAATCTTCGATAATATCCGGAGTGGCCAAAAAATTAGTGAGTGCTCTTAAAGTTGATGGAATTATTATTTAAGGATATATTTAATTTTATTTGTACATTTTTTAAAGCCTTTTTGGTAAACCAAAATACCTAAAAATTACACTTCAGTTTTAAAAAATTTAGATTTTTCCTGAGAAACTCGCATTTCCGCTCTCTCTAATTTAGTTAAATTATCGTTTGCCTTCTAGTTGTGATTCTAGTGTGAACTCTTTCTAATATCTTCTCGAAGTACGTCATCAATCTTCTTTGAAAAATGCTTGGAGCATTTTTTATTTTAAAACGTAAACGGCAGAACTCATAGTTCCATTATTGATGGTTGAAAGGTTGTTGTCTGTCTACCTTTTTCACACAAAACGATTTAGTGAGAGAAGGAATTTAACTCTTTGCGACCGTATGTTTGCTCTCAGCCACCAAAATGTTTTTACTGTTCCAGTCATATGTCTGCTCTCAGCCATCAAAGCTTTTTGTAGTCGTATGCTTCATATTGGAGACTGCTTTGAAAGATACCACACGATGAAGAACTATAAAATATAATTTTTTCATAAAATAAAACATATTATTATGTCACACTAGCTGGTACTCGACGCGTTGCTGCCGAAGCGGAAATGATTTCTATCGTTATCTGAATCTCAAACTCAGTCTCAATCTCAATCTCAATCTCAATCTCAACCTCAATCTCAATCTCAATCTCAATCTCAATCTCAACCTCAACCTCAACCTCAATCTCAATCTCTATCTCTATCTATGTCTCTATCTCTATCTCTATCTCTATCTCAATCTCTATCTCTATCTCTATCTTTATCTCTATCTCTATCTCTATCTCTATCTCTATCTCTATCTCTATCTCTATCTCTATCTCTATCTCTATCTCTATCTCTATCTCTATCTCTATCTCTATCTCTATCTCTATCTCTATCTCTATCTCTATCTCTATCTCTATCTCTATCTCTATCTCTATCTCTATCTCTATCTCTATCTCTATCTCTATCTCTATCTCTATCTCTATCTCTATCTCTATCTCTATCTCTATCTCTATCTCTATCTCTATCTCTATCTCTATCTCTATCTCTATCTCTATCTCTATCTCTATCTCTATCTCTATCTCTATCTCTATCTCTATCTCTATCTCTATCTCTATCTCTATCTCTATCTCTATCTCTATCTCTATCTCTATCTCTATCTCTATCTCTATCTCTATCTCTATCTCTATCTCTATCTCTATCTCTATCTCTATCTCTATCTCTATCTCTATCTCTATCTCTATCTCTATCTCTATCTCTATCTCTATCTCTATCTCTATCTCTATCTCTATCTCTATCTCTATCTCTATCTCTATCTCTTTCTCTATCTCTATCTCTATCTCTATCTTTATCTCTATCTCCATCTCCATCTCCATCTCTATCTCCATCTCCATTTCCATCTCCATCTCCATCTCCATCTCCATTTCCATCTCCATCTCCATCGCCATCTCCATCTCCACCTCCATCTCCATCTCCATCTCCATCTACATCTCCATCTCCATCTCTATCTCCATCTCCATCTCCATCTCTATCTATCTCTATATCTATCTCTATCTCTATCTCTATGTCTATCTCTATCTCTGTCTCTATCTTTATCTCTAAGAGATGGACTCGTGTAAATTGAGGTCGATAACCAAATTTCGAGGCTATGCTACCTATAATTCCAAAGTTATTCGATATCGAAAATTTGGGTTACATAGGAGGTGCCACGCCCCTTATCCAATCGAAATCAAACATAGCCTATACTTTGCGCGGAATTGCAAGCAATAAGCTGACAAAATTTTATTGCAATCGGATGATCGGTCTTGCTGAGCATAAAGGACTAGAAAATATACAAACAAATTTTAATTTTTATATATTAGATATACAGTAGACGTAGATATACAGTTTATTTAAATTAATTTTTAAAAAAACTAAACAAATTCGCTTGTTTCTTGACGCTTTCCATTGATTATTTTGTGTGCTTCCTCCTAATACTCTTGTAAAAGATTGATTTAAGGGCAGTTTACCTTATTTTCTGAAGCCCATTTTATAGAAGCCCTTAAGTGCTCTACAGCATTTGTCTCTTTTTCGCTTGCTTTCTGTTGCTTAATATTTTTTTATTTAGAGCTTTAAACACGCATGAAAAATGACAACTGACCTAAGCAAGCACCAATGATTCCTTTTTTGCTGTCCAAAAAACGTAAATATTGATTCATAGGAATTTAAAACAGTAAGTACCAAGAACAAAAAACAAAGAGAATCTGTATATACAGAATGGTGGTTCGTTAAATTGAATGACAACAAAAAATTTAAATTCGTTATATAGAATAGTCACTAAAGATATTTTGACGTTCGTTATATTGGACATTTGTTAAATCGGGTATTCGTTATATTGGACGTGTACTGTAGCTAAAGTTTTAAAAAGAATTAATAAATTTTATTTGTCCTTTATGGTCTTGCATATTTTGTATTACTGTTCATTAACAAAAATTAATTTCGACCATTATGACACCCATATGGGCAAATCCTGCGTGTCGGACGTCAGATTTATACGCATTTTTTTCCAATTTATATGCTGAAAATGTTTTGTTTAGGAAAAAAGATCTAATGCAACACTAAGTATTAAGGGGCTGCTATTTATTAATATCAGAAAAAATAAAATATAAGTGTAAGTATGTTACATGAACAGTGTTTTTGATATGAAGCGTTAGTTTTGATATTAATTGCAAAATCTGCTATTTGCAGCGACTTCTGATTTATGCCAAACGGCTGAAATAGCCGACAAGCAGCAACAACATCTCACTCTGTTCCTACAGTTTATCAATGAAGTTTTTAAGAATTAAGATGCTTGTCGCTGAAAACTCCTGGTTTGTTATAATTCTCGTTTGGTTTTTGTATTGAAAATTATATAGCCTAGATGTTTAGCCAAGATACTTCGTGAGTGCGATGGCTGAGCGCATCATACAATTATGTAAGGTAGGGGTTACAGCACACGTTACAATCGATTTATTAAAGAGTAAGTTTGATGAGCGTTCGTGCGATTTAACGTCTCTTGACTATTTTCTTTGGGGCTACTTCAAGTCATTAGTCTATGCCAACGCCGACGACGTTGGAAGAGCTTAGAGACAACATTAAACGGGATATAGCGGCCATTTCGGCCGAAATGTGTGGCCGAATCATCGAAAATTGGGTCCAACGAATCAACCGCTGCATACGTGCCCGCGTTGGCCACATGAACGAAGTCAAGTTCTATTCATAAATGTTGTGATTGTACTTCAAGCCGATAATAAAGTTTTTGAAATATCTCAAATGGTTTGCGTTTTATTTTAAAAAAAAGTTCTCAAGTCCTTAATGCAAAACCCTTTATAACAACAAAAATATTGTATTCTCACAAGCATTATGAAACAAAAGATATATAAAAAATAAATAAAATAAATAACTGGCCATTTCAGCCCTTGAAAGGACTTTGACCTAGCTTCTTAGGATCAATTGTGTTGTGCGTGTTATTAAGTGTGTACACAATTGACCGAGAAATGGACCTACAGGCTTAACGCCGACTCCGAACGGCGATGAACGAAATGTTCTTATTCTCAAGAAGCTTTACATGGCATTTTGATTACTCTCTGAGGTTTGCCATTGCCTGCAGAGAGGTGGCGGCCGTACAGAAAAATTATTTTAATTCAAATAATTTTCTGTCGCTGCTGGGATTCGAACCCGGGTTTCCAGGTTCGTTGACATAGCGGCCACGCACTTTAACCAACTACGCCACAAAGATAAATACATAAATACACAAAGATAAATAAAGGAATAGTATTCATTCCTTCATTAATACGTTCATTTCGTCAGTATTGTTTATTTTTTCTCTTTGCGTTGTGCGAGCCACAGCAATGCGTGGCTGGGTAATGCTAGTTTAATATAAAATTAATATTTATGTATGATAGAAAAGTGAAAAATAAATCAAAGATTTTCATAAAAAATAATTTTTTTTTAATTAAATAAAACAAACAACAAAATTGCAAATTTGATTTTTTTTTTTTGTTTATAAGAAAGGTAATGTAATTGTCCTTTATGTGAATTAATTTTTTTTCTGATAGCGCCACTTACCATGATGTGGCAGATGATTGAATTAAAAAATAAATTGAAAAAATTAACACATTTCAAGTTCGCGGGCTGAACTCCCCTCAAATGAGACCATTATCACATAAATAAGTACATAGTTGTATTAAACGTACAATTTCGCTTCTACATCGATTCATTTTTTTTTGCTATTAAATAGTGATTAAAAATCAATAAGTGAAATTTAAAAAAATGAACCTCAAAAATCAATCTACTGTTTTTACAGATTCGAACTTTTTTTTCGTCCTTTGTCACCTTCAAATATGCTGTAATCAAAATCTGCCTGCGGAGGGGGGATCTGAGATACTTTTACAAAATGTATGGAACAAAGATTGAGTCTAAAGTATATATGGAAGCAACAAATTATTTCTTGATATTTTCAGGTTGTACTGGCCACAATTGTGATACACAATTATAAACGATTTAATGCAGAGATTTCTTTCTAAACAGAGAAGATTTAAAGACCTCAAATGCATCAGTTCAATCAGCCTTAATTGCATAAATACACTTTGTAACTATTTTAATTCATTTTAACCAAATTTTAGTTGTAATTGTAGTGCGTTTATATTTTACAGAATAAAAACTTCTTGCAGTAATTGGTAAGTTTCTGTGGCAAAAGGAAAAAGTTTTTATATAAAAAAAAAAACGAAATAACTTTATTTTTATTTATTATAGGAATTGATCAACGTCATCAGTTGACTCATAACTCATGACTCATTACCCATCACCTTCATTCTCAAACAATTTCTCAAATTTTTCCCTGAACAGGCTTATGAAACGTCCAATTTATCGGTGTTGCTTACTTATGGGGAGGCTTCATATTTTTTGCTCATCACTACAAGGACTTCAGTCATAATATTGTCTTATTTGCGCTTGCGGCATAGTGGACAGGGCGAGAGATTGCTGCTTCATCTTGCACCTTCCATCCATTCCACGCTATCTTTTGACTCCTGCTCCAAATTGCCTGTTGTGTTGCAAAAGAAACGACGATAATTTTAATAAATTCATTCACTTTTCCAACTGCGTGAGAATATTTTACCTTGCAGATTCCATATAATCTCGTAAAAAGTCTAAACTTCTTACCAATCTCCATGAAGTTTCCAGTTTTTGAGAGCAGTTTTTGAGAGGATCGCGATGGACGATCTTCAATAATTTTTGCTTTCAGTCTTCTTATCATGGGTTTCCTTGCACTAATTCTATTAGGTGCTACAATCTTCACAAGCATTAAAACTATACTTAAATTATAATTATCAACAAAATTTTAACCTCCATATTGCGTTTCAAATCGAAGAACCTATAATATGCCAAAGAAAATAGTTAAAATATTAAAATAACATATGTATTATTTCACATCTACTTTATTTGGATAACATTATTAAATTCTATCACTATCAATCAGTATCAATATCACTATAAGTATCACTATCACTATAACTATCAATATCAATATCAATATCAATATCACTGTCATCACTATCACTATCCCTATCACTATCACTATCACTGTCACTATCACTATCACTATCACTATCACTATCACTATCACTATCGCTATCACTATAACTATCACTATCACTATCACTATCACTATTACTATCACTATCACCATCACCATAACCATCACCATCATCATCACCATCACCACCACCATCACCATCACCATCACTGTCACTATCACCATCACCATCACCATCACTATCACTATCACTATCACTATCAATATAACTATCACTATCACCATCATATCACCATCAGTTTCACCACCATAATCATTATCATAATTATTTTAATTTTCTTTGAAGAAAACTTTGGAATAAATCTAAAAATTAATTTTATTTTTTTCGACTTCCATAAGACAAACGTATTCGCTCAAGATTATTGCTAGGAAAAGGCTCTAAATAATGTTGACAACCCTAAATAAAGTGTTTTTCGCCCATAGCGCCCATTGCAACACTGGTATTTAAAATGAAAACAACAAAGCAAGTGAAATAAAAGCAACAGAAGCACGTGCCATAGATAGCAAATCTCTCGAATCTTCACTTTTGGCCAACAATTCATGACCGTTGCGCTCACTCGTGCTTTTAATGCTTGTCTTTTATATTTATTTTCTTATGTTTTGCCCTGATTTGATTTGATTTCGCCATCCTTTGTAAGGTTTAAATGTTGGCAGCTCTGAGATATTTCCGCCATGATACTCGGGGGTGATTGTCTGTCTGTCTGCCTTTCTGTCTGTTGCTTAGGAAGCGATCCAGCAAGTGTCCTTGAATGTAATAGTTTCCATGATTTTTATCCTTTATTTCTTTTATTATACTTTTTCTGCACGTCCGCTTAATCGTCTGTCCGCACAATGTCTGTCCAAAGGAACGACATTAAATGCCAATTACCACGTTATGAATTCCTAACGAGTGGAAGAAATCAGAGGCTTCGGTAACCATCAGACCACAAGTTTCTTTGACGCGTACAACGGAGATTGCAGCTGTGGTCAGGTGTTTAGCTCGTAAAGTTTTTGCTGTTGTTGTTGTTGTTGTTATTACTGGTCGAGTTGAAACGATGAATTGTGTAGCTGATACTTTTCTTGCAGCTTGTGCTTAAATTAGCGCTATCTGACATTTGATACCGTACATTACATGGAATACTGTTTTGTTTCTTTGAACTCTTGTGAATAGTTTTAACTTGCTTTTGGGATTTCTCCAACTTCAGATAGGCGATGGTCTTTTTGTGATAATTCAAACAATTTTTATAATTTTGTGTATTTGGCGACTCCGACTCATGAAACGTGAAGAGTTAAACCTATTGCTTCAATTTGAATGCCAAACTTTTTCTCTCTCTCTCTCTCTCGCTCTCTCTAATTGTGATAGTTCTCTAACTGCAATTATTAAAAATTGTCATCTTGTACAAGTACGAGTAAGGTACCATAATTAACTAACTGACCGAACATAGGGATCACATTTGTGTTTCTTTGCTAGTAACAGCTTCCGCAATTAAAAAGAACTAAAGAACCACAAAAACCACGGCAACGCTCAGTGTTGGTCTTTAAAAACCGGATTTTAAAAATGTAAAAATTTTAAACACGATAAAATGTGTATCATATACTAGCGGCGTCATGCTAGTAAATCATAAAATATTTAAATATTTAATATAAGATAAAAATACATTCGAATTTCGACTAAACTTAAGTACCGTTGGTATTCACTAAATTTCTAAAGGCCTGACCAAAATAGATGAAACGAGACGATTGCAACTAGCCGAACGTTTGCAATCGTTATGTCCGTTTTGACATTTAACCCAAAATGAAACGAGTACCTCCAATTGTCTAAAACTAGAAGAAGACTGCTTTGCACAGCTGTTGTTGACGAGTTGAGACGCTAAAAGTTCGGTTGTTACGGAACAGAACGTCTCGTCGCAATGTTTCGTTCAGTTTCGATCAGTTACGTATGTGTATTTTGGGTTTTATCATTGGCTTCCATTTGTTCGAACTTACTCGTTATGTTTCGTTCTGTCTATTTTGGTTAAGCCTTAAGATGAAAATGGAAAAACATAAATAAGAAATAAAGTCTGTAGAGAGCGTTTGGAGATTAAACAGGATTGCGTATTGACTATCCAAACAACAAAAACATAAATGTTGCTTACATTTACTATCAGGGTTCGTGGAATGGAGATGTTATACAATGTTATCAAAAAAGAGTTGGCTGTCCTGAACACTAGAGTGTCCCTTATTTTGCGATTTTTGGAAATGTCAAGGGGCTGAAAGGTTTTTTTATGCGTTTTTATATTCTAAGAACGAAACTAAAAAAAATTTTTTTTTACGACAACGTTTACCCGTGCCAATCGGGCCCGAAAGTTTCGAAAAAATGCCCATATTAGACCATATTTGCACAAATTAAAAAAAAAAATCTTTTCTCTGCTTTTTATAAATGTTTTCCATTTTTTGGAACACATACATAAGAAATATGATATCCACAAAGTTTTTTTATGGTGGGCGTGGTTACTGCCCCTGCTGCGTCGAAATTTCTCCCACAGCCTTTTCCCACCTTTTCATGAAATTAGTGCAATTTAGATATTAAAATCAACAATAAATAAATACATTTTTATTATGCTAAAAGTATGATTACATTTCATTAAATTCACATTATGTACTTACAAAAATTAACAATAAATTAAAAAAACTAGTATTTTAACCTGCGGCGGGCGCGCAACAAGCTGATACCTACAAGCAGTCTTATTGCGGCTTTTCAACCGAAATCATAGTTTTTTTTTTTATAAATAAAAGATATCAAAAACCAAAAATGTATGCCCCTGGAGGGTTAAATTATAATAAGAAATACAAATTAATTAAAAAAAACAGAGCCTTATTTGGAGCTTTTATGCTATTCATTATTATCGGAATCCGTCAAGTCTGTATTTTTGTAGTTCTACTATACATCAAAGTCTGGTTTGAAGCTACTAAAAGCATAAAAGCTCCAAATCAGGATCTGTCTTTTTTAAAAGATTTGGTCGCATACAAGACAATTAACAAAAAATATCCATTGCTGCAAGTCAAAAATTTGGTCGGCATCTTTGGTACCTTGGCGAAGAACTTGTAGCACTCGCTTTTTTCGATGATGCAGTTTCTATTGAGAGAAAACGCAGTATGGTGACAGCATTGCAAGCTCAGAAGTTTCCATGTAATCATCCAATCGCAAACCCAAATTCTTTAAATGAATGGACAAAAAAGATTTAGATTGTTTTGCATCTTGTCGAACAACAAATCTATTTCGTAGGTTTAGTTTGACATGCAATTTTTTAAAATATGATTCTGACGAATGGGAAAAAAATGAAGAATACCAGAGAGTAAAAAATTATTTTAAAGATCTTTGTATTGTAAATGATGTTGCGGAGCGTGGGGTACAACTTGCTCAAGAATTTCTCGAGCTTACAAAATCAGAAGCGCAGCTACAAAACCTACTTTTGTGACCCAAAATACTCGAAAAATATACTCGAACTGTCAAAAAAAAAAAAAAAATACATGCTCTTAAAAAAAACTTATAATTAATTTGTATTTCTTATTAAAATTTAACCCTTCAGGGGGCATATATTTTTGGTTTTTGATATTTTTTATTTATAAAAAAAAACTATGATTTCGGTTGAAAAGCCGCAATAAGACTGCTTGTAGGTATTAGCTTGTTGCGCGCCCGCCACAGGTTAAAATACTAGTTTTTTAATTTATTGTTAATTTTTGTAAGTACATAATGTGAATTTAATGAAATGTAATCATACTTTTAGCATAATAAAAATGTATTTATTTATTGTTGATTTTAATATCTAAATTGCACTAATTTCATGAAAAGGTGGGAAAAGGCTGTGGGAGAAATTTCGACGCAGCAGGGGCAGTAACCACGCCCACCATAAAAAAACTTTGTGGATATCATACTTCTTATGTATGTGTTCTAAAAAATGGAAAACATTTATAAAAAGCAGAAAAAAGATCTTTTTTTTAATTTGTGCAAATATGGTCTAATATGGGCATTTTTTCGAAACTTTCGGGCCCGATTGGCACGGGTAAACGTTGTCGTAAAAAAAAAATTTTTTTAGTTTCGTTCTTAGAATAAAAAAACGCATAAAAAAACCTTTCAGCCCCTTGACATTTCCAAAAATCGCAAAATAAGGGACACTCTACTGAACACACCTGTAGGTTCTGACGTTACGGTGTTTATTGATGTTGTAGTTGTTCTTGTTGTTGTTGCTGTTGATGTTGGCGTTGATGTTGATGTTGATATTGATGTTGATGTTGATGTTGATGTTGGTGTTGGTGTTGGTGTTGGTGTTGGTGTTGGTGTTGGTGTTGGTGTTGGTGTTGGTGTTGGTGTTGGTGTTGGTGTTGGTGTTGGTGTTGGTGTTGGTGTTGGTGTTGGTGTTGGTGTTGGTGTTGGTGTTGGTGTTGGTGTTGGTGTTGGTGTTGGTGTTGGTGTTGGTGTTGGTGTTGGTGTTGGTGTTGGTGTTGGTGTTGGTGTTGGTGTTGGTGTTGGTGTTGGTGTTGATGTTGATGTCGATGTTGATGTTGATGTTGATGTTGGTGTTGCTTTTGCTTTCGCTTTTTTTTTAATTTGCTTATCCATTGGTTGTGCTTTTCCTTCGTCAATTTGTTTGTTACTTTTATCATGTGCAAGTCCCCCCCGAGAGGCTCTCTCTGTGTCGGCATGACGTGAATTATGCTGTGAGGGCTTAAAACGGGTCTTTATTGGTGTATCATATTTTTAATCCTAGCACTAATACTCAGCGAGTAATAATTCCAAGTTTGTGAGATTATCTTATAACTTGAATTGACTGAGGAAATGGCATAACACTTGCCTCTGATTCAAATTTACATGTTTTTTTGGCTTTCCACTACGCTTAGAACATCCTACACTTGTTTCACTTGATTGACCTTTCCGTCCCACTAATCTATCACCCCATTTCGAACCAAGGCAGACCTGACTGCATAGGTATTCCAACTGAAATCTTTGGTTCAAAGCTAAAAAAAAAAGTTGAAAAAGGCAGGTTTTAAAATGCATGGGCGTTGCATGAAAATATTACAAGTATAGGCGCTATGACAAAAATAATTTTACGAAAGAAAAGGTTGATTCTTTAAATTTATGGCAAAAATGAACATTTGTTACACGCTATTTATAGATGCTAACGTAAAAATTATTATACGCCAATAAAGGTTTGTTTTAAGCCCTAACGTCAAAAATAGACTGAAAAATTCATAACATTATAAGGCCGCAGAGAAAGCCGATCCTAGATTGAAAATGCAGCTATCATGAAACAGAGAAAAGGCGCTACGACCGCATATATGGCAGTGGCGCAGTGGGTCGAGTTCGTGGCGCATATGCCAGAGAACCGTGGTTGAATTCCCATCTGACACAGAAAGTTTTTTTCAATCGAATTAATTTTTCTGTTCGGTCATCACCTCTCTGCAAATAATGACAAACCTCAGAGAATAAATAATACCATGTAAAAAGCTTCTTGAAAACATGCACATTAGCCGGAGTCGGCATAGAACTAGTAAGTCGAGTTCTCGATCAATTGTGTACAAACATTTAATAACACGCACACCACAATTTGATCATAAGAAGTTGGGTCAAAGTCCTTTTAAGGGCTGAAATGGTCAGTTTATTATTATTATTAAATGCGCTACAGTGAATTCTATTAAACGCAAATCAAGAATTTGTACCTAGCCTTACGAAAAAAAAAATGTATGAATGTATGAATGTCGCAAGGTAGCAGGTAGCGGAGGTAGCAGCTTATGCAACAAAAATGCAATATTGTTACATGGAATTAGGTATAACTACCTGAGTAAAATTGCTTTGGAAATTTTATTGTGTAGCAGCAAAGTGGTCGTTTGACAAAATAGTGAAAATAAAAAAATTTTGGAGTGACGATACTACGGTGACATCCTCTTACTACAGTAAAAATGAACCAACAGTGAAAAAACGGTGCATGGAATTATAATTCCGTGACTTTTGGCGCTACAATTAATTTTAGGACAGAAAAGCTGAGGTTTTTGGTCACATAATAAAATCTAATAAGTCAAGGATTAGAAAAATAATGAGTTCAAGAACTTTTTTAGGACCAGGAATAAGATAAGGAGATGAACAAATATAATAGCATAGAATTAGACAAGGATAAGTACAAGAATTCAGGCAATGATTCAGGTAAAAGACTAAAACAAAGATTAGGATAAGGATTAGGATAAGGAAAAGGATATAGACACACCTAAAACAATATTTAAAACAAGATTGGGAAAAGGATAAGGAAGAGAAATGGTACAAGAAATAGAATAAGGATATGGAAACACTTAGGACAAGATTTCGGGCAAAGATTGGGAAAATAATTGGGACAAGGTTTAGGAAAGGTATTCGAACGAGTATAAGATTAGGAATTTGGGCATGGATTAAATCAAGAATTTGAACAAGAAGAAGAACAATGAGTGGGACAAATAATAAGAATAAGAATGAGAAAAAGTTTTGAAATAATGAAGAGGATAAGGAGAAGAATAAGTACAATGATAAAGACAAGCTGTCTTCGAAATTAAGGGATTGTGTCCACGATACAGCTAACTTAATTTTTTTAAAAGGAAGATAAAGTTAAAAAATGAGCCAATTTGGATCAAAACCACGCCTGCCTTCTTATAAAAAGTTGCTTACTATATGGAAATGGTAAAAACTTCACTAATTCTATAATAATTATTGTATTGACTTGCTTTATTTAAAATAAGGCTTTGATATTTAAAACGAGGAATGAGATTAAAACTTAGATAAATTGAATGACAGCCATGCCTACTTCCCAAAGAAAATGACGTCATTAAAATAGAAAAAGCTTCATAAATTCTAAAAAAATTAATTTATTGACTTAATATTTTACACATAAGCTTTAATATTTCAAACGTGCAATGAGGTTGCAAATTATATAAATTGAATGCAAACTGCTACTATCTCCCATATAAGCTATAGTCATAAACATAATAAAACTATCATAAGTTCAGATATTACATATTAAACAGAAGTGTGGGGATATTTTCACTTCGGCCAAGCCTACTGGTTTTTTCTCAAAATAAAACATTTGTGCAATATCTTAATTTTTATATATTTTCACACAATCGGGTTTGATTGCTTTTTGATATAAACATATTTGGTGTCATTTGTCTCTGTTATGTTGACTATTATTATCCCAACTAAGACTATCATGGCTTTCTTATCATACCCACAAAGTAAGCCCAACACTGATGCAACGTTTATTTTTTAGTAGACCTTTTGCACTTTGAACTTTTTTGTTGGTTGATTCTTTTTAATATTCGGGATTTCTACTAATCGCAACATTCCATATTTTAAGTTGATTTTAATGAAAATCTGCTAGAAGTGACAAAGCACGCAGATGCTTGAAATGCATTTGTGGCATGAAGTGCGTTTTATTAATAATTATCTCGCAATTTAAGCACCTTTAAGAGTCATAATCGTCTTTATTCAAGTTGTATGAATGGAAAATAAAGCAATCTTGAGTGGAAAAGCTGTTGTATTTATATATAAAAAAAAGGATGATGGATTTGACGTCGGCTTAAAATCTAAGTTGATATTACGTCTTGGTGAAAGCTTATAAATACTAGCTGGCATCGATGGTTTCGATTTGCTGCAATTCAATCGGAATACTTGCACTATAATCCGGTGCACTGCGACATTTGTTAAATCCGCAAAAGTTGATGATGTTATCTATAGCTGTAATGTTTAGGTTCTCACAAAATTGACGTTGCTAAACGTCGCTTCAAAATTTATTTGTGGTCCTTGCGACGTGCACAGCAATTAAGCACAAGGATCGTTTTTATGCTTTGTCCTCTGCACTTGTGCACATGCGAGGGTGCACTTGAAGTGTATTTATGCACGTGTGATGCTCAAGCCTTCACAATCACACACTCTTATAGAAACATCACCGTAATGCATGAGTAGCGTAGCGAGTTGAGCGCGTGTAGGTGTGTGCTGACGTTTCTGCGCCCATGCAAAGTTTCAACTACCAGGATTATTTGCACACTTAAGAGTCCTTTATATTTGTACAGTTTCTCTATGATTCCTATTGCTATATCATTATATTTGTGTTTATGTGAAGTTAAAGTAGGGGTGAGTGTATGTGTGTGTGTGTGCGTCGAAATTGTGGCGCATCTTAAAGAGCGGAAGTTAAGATATAAGACACATACAGGGCATGCATTTCGTGGCTTTAAAACAGTAGTGCTAGTAGCTCTGATACATCCAAGAATGATAGAAACCAAGAATGATAGAAACAAGGTTGAATCCGAACAGAACCAAAGCGGCTGTTATATTATAATACAAATAAAAAAATATGTGGTGTACATATTATAAAAATAAAAAAAAATATTCAGGCGTGGGCCCCAAAGTAAAATTATTCCAAATTCTGACAATATCGCTTATGACATCATGCTCTCTCTCTCATTTGCGTAACGCGTAATCTTGTTTCTATCCAAGAATCAGTGTGGCCACGAGCTTAAAAAAAAGAAAGCTAAATCGCAAAAAAAAAAGTCAAAACAAGCTAAATGTCTTAAAAAAAAAGCTAAAAAACCCAGACTTTTTTAAACCATTTTAAGGTTTTTATTTTATTTTAAACATAAAATTAATTTTTAATATGCATACATAGGTACGTAGGTTTCATAGGTACAAATTCATAGGTACAATAAAAAAATTATATATTTAATTCATTACGAAAGATAAAGAAAAATATATTTAAAGTTAGTTAAATCAGCCTCTTTTATTCATTACGACTGGATGAAAAAATTATCGATTTAAATTTAATGCCACTTTCTTTATTCAATTGTTAAGACCAATTGTTGAGCTCGAGGCCAAGTATGTTAATGAAGAAAGCAACTAACAACAACAACAACTCTGTATGGAACAAATCACTCAGCAGACTAGACAGTCTGTTTCGTTGGCAGCTACACCAACGAAACTTGCATGACTTTCACTGTGATCTACTTGATCGTCATCATTTGCCAGCCACTTCTGAAACTTTTATCACTCAGCCAATTTCTGCGTACTTTCTGCATATATTTACTAAAATTAATATTCTCTAATAATATATCCATGTGAAAAAGACGGTAATAAAAACTTTTTTTTTTCGTATGTTGCTTCATTGGCGGACAGCGATAGGGCGTCATCCGAATCGCTTACAGAGCTCCAGTCACTTTCCGATTTATTTTGCAGTGCTTTTCTACAAATATTAGTCCCATTACTATTAACGTATATAAACATAAGTGTCAATATTATTAAATACCTGCTTTATTTGCTGACGCTCGACACTTCATAAGAAGCCGCACTTTCCTTGCAGTTTTGTTCCAAATGCGTTTTAGTTAATTTTTTCAAATACCTAAACGATACCACGGAAAACTAATAAAATTTTAAACACGAAAATGCAATAGACTTACTTTTCCATTATCTAATATTAGCACAAAAATCACAAATGTAGAATTTCACAATAAAATAGGCGGCTTGGCGCGCTAATTGGAACGAAATTGTGACGTTTAACAAACGATGTATTGCCAGGTGTAAATTTTCAGATATATTTATTTTTGCTTTACAGTGTTGCATTGAGTCATTTTTTATTTACATTTATTATACCCAAAACAGATTGAGCATAGCCAACAACTTGCCATGATTTCAGCGTAGTCTATAGGCAAAATATGGAACAATTTTTTAATGTAAGGCTTCGTTTTCGACAGTTCTCCAAAAATGCCAAAAAAAGCTGTTTTTAAAAACTAAAAAGGCTAAAAAAAGCCATGAAGCTAAATCGTAAATTTACAGGCTAAACCGCAAAAATAAAGGCTAAATCTAGCCTGAAAAAGGCTAAAATGGCCACACTGCCAAGAATGATCCCGTTTTCAAATGCTCTCTTTCTCAATAGGGGCTTTCAGACGAACGTACATGTCAGCCGACAATGTACGACGACCAACTAACGGGAATATTTTGTTTTTGAGCTTTCAAACGATCGGACATGTGCGACGACTTCATTTTTTGCAGACTCTCGAGCGTAAGACATCGGTAAAAACCGAAGTAAAAAACCTTTTTCACTTTGCATAAGCCGATGTTTACTCGATGAAAACTTTATAGAAATGATAAATGCATCGATTCGGACCGACATGCTTTCACACGTCGGACATGTCAGACCGACCAGTAGAAAAATCAAAAATTTTTGATTTTCTTCCGACATGTCGGTCCAACCGTCTCATTTGCTTTCGAACGATCGTACATGTCGTCGGACATGCCCAAGTCGGATGACATGTACGTCCATGTGAAAGCCCCTAATTGACTGCATGACGTAATATAGCACTTCTGCATAGCAAAAATGAATGCAACTTTGCGATTGCTTAGACCCCTTTTACATTGGTCAAGACTTGAAATCAAGTCTGTGAGTTGTTTGATGAAAGACGCGGACATCAACGTGAGAGCGTAAGTTTAAAAGGGAATAGCAAAGAATTGAATTCAAGTCTTGACCAATGTAAAAGGGGTATTTGGTATATACAAGGTGGCGCAAAAGTAATCCTCCTATCAGAAAATGCTATAAATTTTGCGATTGGCCCCTAATGTCAGTTCTGTTTTGACATTTGTGTAGTAAACACATGCGAAATACACGTTAATAAACAATGTTACGCTACACTGCTCCAGAACGCGAAATATTGCTGACTATTTATTTGACCAATAATCGGTCGGTGACTTTGGCACAACGTGAATTTCGCCGCAGATTTCCTGGCCGTCCAACGCCTACTGATGAAACACTGCTACGTTTAGCCGCTCGCCTCGAAGAGACTGGCACAACACGAGATGCTGCCAGGCGTGGCAGACCCCGGAGTAGCCGTTCTGCAGAGAATATTGCTGTTGTAGCCAAGGATGTCATGGTAGCGCCGTCGACATCGACCAGACGACGTGCCACGCAAATGGGTATCAGTCGACGGTCTTTACAGCGAATTTTGGTACAAGATTTGAAGATGTTTCCGTACAAAGTCCAGACGGTGCATCAGCTGTTAGCTGCTGACCGCCAATCGCGTCTAACATACGCTCAAGCTATCCTTAATCACCACCAAGATGAAGATGATTTTTCATCAAAAATAATCATGAGTGATGAGGCCCATTTCCATCTTAGCGGGTACGTAAATAAGCAAAATTTACGCTTCTAGGGCACTGAAAATCAGCGTGTAACCCACGAAGAGCCATTACACCCGCTCAAAGTCACTGTATGGTGTGCTGTTTTCGCTGGAGGAGTCATCGGACCTTTTTTCTTCGAAGACGTCGCGGGCCAAACGGTTACTGTGAATGGTGAGCGCTACAGAGCAATGATCAACGAGTTATTTTTGCCGCAACTTGATGAATTGGGATTGGAAAACATGTGGTTCAAACAGGACGGTGCAACGGCACACACTGCACGTGCCACAACCGATATGCTGAAGGATGCATTTCCCGGGCGCCTAATCTCCCGATTTGGCGATTTGCACTGGCCAGCAAGATCGCCTGATTTGACCGCTCCAGACTTCTTTTTGTGGGGCTTTTTGAAGTCGCGGGTTTATGTCAACAAGCCTCAGACTCTTGCAGCTCTTACCCGGCGGCCACACGTGACAGTTTTGCCATGACAATAACAATACACTCACACTTTTTCACCAATACAAGCAAGCTCTGGCAATTGCCAATCTATTGCCAGGCAGTTGTCAGCATGACAATAGGCTGGCAATTACATTGGCAATAATTTGACGTTTGTATTGATATTGACGTAAATAATCGTGGTGGTGTACAAAAAAAAAGGGAAAATGTTGAGTTTTCATACATCTTCAATTATGCCATAAATTTAAGGCTAGATGGTTACAGCGACACAGAAAAATTATAAATATAATGAAATAACATTCATTGTCATGCTATTGCCATGCTTTTGTCAGGCCACCTACGTTACAATCGACAAGTGCTTGGCTGCCGACAATGATTTGACAGATTATACGTATTCTCAATTGTCATGGCAATACTATCTCGTGTGGCCGCAGCGTTAAAGACAATATCCGCCAAGAATGTGAGGACCTATCGCCGGAAGGTTTGGCCGAAGTGATGTAAAATGCCATAAAAAGGGCTCAAATGACAATCAACTGTGGCGGCGGCCATTTACATGACATCATGTTCTCGACTTGATGTAAAAAAAATTCAAAGACCAAATAAAAATAATCCACAAGAAGAATCAAAGTTTTTCATTTTTTTTTTTAAATTACAGCCAAAAAACATCGGAACGTTATTTTTGCGCCACCTGTAGATGAAATTGAAAATAAATTGTTATAAAAAGTGAAGTTAAAATGAAGTGCGTGATGAAAAATTGTATAAACCAACAAAAAAATAATGAAAATAAAATGATTTAAACTATTGAAGCAATGGTTAAATTTTTGTGGAAGCAATAAGCCTTTTAAAGAAAAAACTTGGAGAATTTGCATGGAGCACTTTAAAGATGAGGATATTCAAGGAGACATGCAATTTAAAATGGGTGAGCTTAATTTGATATGAGTTTTGTTATGTAATAGAGGTGCAAGCCTTTATCATCCTTCTTTTGTTAGTGCATTTATAGGATTTAGCTCTAAGAGAATATTGAAGCCAGGAGCAGTGCCTTGCATCAAACCAAATAAAAAAGCCAATGCACAGCAGCGCTTAAAAAGACTTCAACAAGGAAACAACAAAAAAAATTACTTCAAAACGTCGACGAATCAGCTGGGGCACCTGAATCAGCAATTGCTCCCGAATTATCTGATGCACCCGAATTATCTGATGCACCCGATTTAGCTGATTTAATGGAAATTGAATTTGCAGTGACAATAAAAATCAAGATAATTCTATCCAAACTGTAAATTAAATAAATAATAAATAACTGGCCATTTCAGCTCTTGAAAGGACTTTGACCTAACTTCTTTTAATCAATTGTGTTGTGAGTGTTATTAAGTTTTCTACACAATTGACCAAGAACCGGACCTACAGGTTTAACGCCGACTCCGAACGGCGATGAACGGAATTGTTCTAATTCTCAAGAAGCTTAACATGACATTTTGATTACTCTCTGAGGCTTGCCATTGTCTGCAGAGAGGTGGCGACCCTACAGAAAAATTATTTTAATTCAAATAATTTTATGTCGCTTCTGGGGTTCGAACCCGGGTCTCCAGGTTCGTTGACATAGAGGCCACGCACTTTAACCAACTACGCCACAGACTGTAAATTACTTGAAGGTAAATACAAGCAAAGATATTGAATGGCAAGTTAAAAAAATTATGTTTGTTTGATTTGTTTACTATTTTTAATTTAATTAAAAAAAACAACAAAAAATCTTCACAATCTGAAAATATATATTTGAAAGATCGCTTATGCAAAAAGGAGTGTGAGGTGGAGCAGCTGAAGCAAAGTTTATTGGCAGTAGCGCATACGGAAAAAAATAATGGAGAACTACGTCAGAAAAATTTTTACAGAAGGCCAAATTAAAAAGTTGCATGAAGGCGACAAGAGAAGAGTGTGGAAAGAGGAAGATATCGCACACTCCATTACATTTTATTCTGAAAGTGCTTTTATTCGTGAATATAGCAGCATACATATGTAATAATTGTAATATCGTTGCATGTAATCATTACTCACTCAGGAGACGTGCTACGGTATATTTTGTCTTACGACAGCATAGATGTGTTATTACGCCTCACAACATAAATAGAAAAAAATTCTTATCGTCATGATTTCAGGGTGGCAACCACATAATGCAGTAAAAATGCTACAACCATGAAAAAACTTTGCATGGAATTTTAACTCTGGGACTACTGGCGTAACGGTAAATTTTAAGGAACGAAAATGAAGGTGAGGACTACAATACATCTCGAATTATAAAATTATGATAAGCACAATAGGCATGATACAGTTCAAACAAAGACATACTGCTAAATTTTTAAAAGATAAAATTTTGAATTTTGAAATGCAAGAGTACAATATTTCACTCACACAAATATATTCAGGTACCACGGATAATGGGGCGAATATGTAAAAATCATCTAAGCTTCTTCAACAGGACATGTTTGATATACGGAATGAAGAATTTCACAGAATTACACATAAAGTGACAGTAATGAGTATGAGGTGCTGCATGATCGCTTAAAATCTGTTCTAGCTGTAGTCAGATGTGCATTGCATACTATTTAATTGGCTGCTATTGATGCATTTAAGACCATGCAAAATAAACTGGAAGAATGTAGAAGAATTGTCAAAAGCTTAAGAGCTAACATTCGAAGTTGTCGCAGCGGCATTGACTTACGTATGCCCACAATTGACAACATTACTCGGTGGAATTCTACATATGATATGCGAGAATCTCTTTTGAGTTTAAAACAACATATAATTAGAAATTATGTAGAGTTTGGTATTGATAGCGAAATTGATTGGGGTTTTATTGAACAATTTGTGAATGGCTTCAAACCAATGGCGGAATGTACAAAACAACTACAAGCCGAACAGTTATTGGTGATTTTTATCGAGACTGGCTTCTGTGTGAAATAATATAAAATACTTATGCTGCTTTATTGTTAGAATCCATGCAAAAAAGGAAGGAAAAATGACTCACCAACGATGCGTTTCTAGCAGCTATATATTTTGATCCCAGATTGAATTTTTTTGATCCTACGTTTATAAATGAAGAGCAGAAAAAAAAAATGCTGTGGAAGATCGATGAAACTTTGCATCTTTAAAAATCATTAAGAATATTTTTATGGATACATATATTACGAACGAAATCCACACTTCAGTCGATGCAAGGCGAACTACATTCTAGTGACGCAAATAGTGAGCTGTTGCAAGATAATGTTCATCTCATGCCAAACGATCCTTTCAATATTTTAGAGGAAGAGCCATCTTTAAGAAGTAGCAGAACCACAACACAAAACGTTGCAGGTATTCGTCAAAAAATAGATAATTTGGCATATGGTCAAAGATTGCCTTTTGGAAGTGATGTTCTTGATTATTGGAAAACAATATCCGTGAAAGACAGTGATTTATATAAACTTGCGCAAGTTGTTCTATCAGTTCTTTCCAGCCAAGTGTGAAAAATTTGTTCGAAAAAATACGAAGCTGACAAATTTAACAGTGATAAATATAACAGCGCCAGCAGTTAACACCGATCGGTGTAAAAAAGTAAATATCAGATAGGATATTTATTTTCTACACCTGTTAGGTGTTTATTTAGAAAGAGCAAAATGATGTTTTTTTTTAACACCGAACGGTGTTTTTTCGGTGTAATAATCGCTTTTTAAAAAAAGACAAAAAGTTTTAATTCAATAAGTTTTTTATTCAATTCTCTGGGAACAGTATTTTCGATTTATAAATATTATGCTCGAATAAATTATTACAGCAATACTTAGCATATTTTTAAATTTGTACAATTGTATCACATGTGTATTAAATGAATTATTTTTAATTATTTGGAATAAAAGAGGCATTTCAAATTGTATTTGCTTTCGAATTCCGCTCAAAAATTATCACAAAAACTGCATTAGGAGTTATTTAAAAGTAAAGAGTTCGTAGAACAATGAATGAATTGTTGTTAAATTCGAACAATTCAAATGATTCTTTTGAAGTATTTTTAGTTACATTAACAACATATTCTTCTTCCCTTGCAGAGACACAATATGCTTGCATTAAAGGTTGTAGTACAATACTTTTTTAAGACAAAGTAGAAATTGAAAGAGTTTTTAAAAATAAGTTTGATTTCTGAAAATTCTGGCAATTGGTCTTTTAAACTTTTTGTGCAAATAAAAAAATTTGGTCTATATTCATAACCAAATTTCAGTTTTCCGATTATATTAATTTTATCAGTTTCTTTAAAATTTATAAAAGTGCCTTAAAATTGTTTTGAGCAATTTCTACATTTTTTTTTAACACGGAATTCTGGAGCAAGTTCTTATGTGTTTATTTGTCATTCATTGAAAAATGATATTTGATGTTTAGTGGATAAAGTTTTACCGATATTTTTAATATTATTCGTATTTGCAGCTACTTGCTTAAAAAATATGTGTTTTTACTCGTATTGAAATAAGGTAATGGACCCATTTTTTTTAAAATGTGTGGATAATGAATGTGGATATGATGTTTTGGAATAAGTTTTTTACTTGGAAAACAATTTAAAAAAAAGTAAATGATGCCCTTCAATTAAATACTATAAATTATCAATATCGTTGTGTTGCAGCGTTTGGGAAAAAGTTACGCGTACAATTTTTATTAAATAAATTATAAGTTGGTACATTGGGTAATTTTCTTTAACAAAGTCGGCCAGTAAAAAAAAGAATAAAACGCAATAGTGTCCAGGATTGTGTTGCTCTTTGACCCAAATTTAAAGCTTTTTTCTCTAAATTTATTGAACTTCGGCTATTTTTGTTAAGTAAAATTCCGAACTTAAAACAAAAAATCCGTTCGTTGAATTCCAATATTTTGATAATTTTTTTTTTCTTTATGAAATATTGTAATATTAATTTAAGTTCAAATTGCACAATTCCCTCCAAAAGATCATGCATACAATCTGCGCTTAAAGATTAATGGCTGAATTACAATACTGCGTTAGGTCGGTCGGCCTTTGACAGCTCGACTAGAAACAATGGGTTCTTATGAAGCAACACAAAATATGACCTCATGCATTGCGTCGACCTCATCCCGTAAATATGAATTTGAGGGGGTGACGTACGATCAACGCTATGAGTAGCGACATGCTCAAGCTAGGTCGTGCTTTTGACATTCCATATTAACGCTGGGTTGCATTTTCGTTGAGCAATGCTAAAATGTGGGTATTCTTGGATTCCGATGGAAAACTCAGATTTTCATAGGATTATCGTGGGAATTTATATTTTGATGCGAGTTTTTTTTAAATTGATCAAATTTTTTAAATTAACATGCTGCTTAAGTAGTATAAAAATGATTTTGATGAATTTAGCATGATATTAATATTATTTAATTCTATTTCGTATTAAAATTTATGCATTTTTTAGTATATTATAAATAATATTATAAGGGTATTCATGCAAAATGGCAAACTTATATATTGGTCAATTAGATATTTTAATGAGGTTGGTTGAGGACGAATACCCTTAATATCATTGTTTGAATAATATAACACACAAAGGAATGTTGTGGTAAGGTAGATTGGCAAATGCCGTTCACTTTGTTTTTGTAAAGTTGTACCCAAGTACTCACTAATTACAAGTGATTCAGCGAGCATTGTACAAGGGGGCGTGGCAGCTCGAATCTGCAATATTGAATAACTTTGGAATTATAGGTCGCACAACATTGGAATTAGGTGTTCGGCCTCGATTGTGGCACTTTTTCGGCTGCCCAAATTGTGGATATAACTTTCGAACTATTAGTCACACATCAAAGAAACTCGGTAACAGGCGCGGATCCAGGGGGGGGTTTGGGGGTTCAAACCCCCCGAAATTCTAAAAGAACCTGTATTTAAATGTGATGTACTGATGTTTATTATGTGGGCTAAGAGTACCAAAAAGAAAAAAAATTGGTTTTTTATAATTTACTTTAAATATTCACACCCCTATGCTGTAAACGTTTGTAGCTGTTTCTACACGTATTGCTAAAATACTGAATTCTGTTCCAGTTTTTGTTTGTTTTTGCGATATTGCGCCTGTAGCTGTAAACAGTCACACATACAATCTTAACCTGAAATCACAAAAACACCGCATTTTTTGGATAAAATATATCCAAACACCGCACAGTCTTAATTTAAAAACCCACAGTTTCGATAGTATCGGAAGTGTAGACTTAAAATTCCTTTTTATACAGCAATGGAGAAAAATTCCGGTTTTTGTAGTTTGACGTAAAATTCCTTTTTATACAGTAATGGAGAAAAATTCCGGTTTTTGTAGTATTTATTTATTTTGATGTTGGTTTTATGTTGGCCTTTAATATTTGTATTCGAGTCAAATAAACAGAGAAATCACTTTTATTATTATAATTATCTTCACCCCAGCGTCAGCTTGTGGTATTTAACACAAAAAAATAATCCTGAGCACCACACAATCATATGGAGTGAATATGGAGTGAAATGTGGATGGCTATTTTTTTCGTAGCAAAGTTTTTTCCAATAAGTGGAATAATTTTTTCCCATATTGCAGCAAAACACAAATTATAACCTTCTTTTGAAAAACCAGAGGCTCGAAATAGATTTTAGACTAACGGTTCTTTCCACGCCTACGATTTTTTGAAAAAAAAAATTATCCCGCTCAAATGTATATAAAGGGTGGTTAAATTTTAAGGGCCGATGTTGAATATAAACCACACCTAAATGTCAAGTTTTTTCTGCATTTCATTTGACATTTCTCAATTTCAGACTAACTCAATTTGAACCGTTAAAGTTATTCAGGCTTATTATGAAAATGAGCTTTCAAATCAAAATGCATATCGAGCACTTCGTGATTTTTTCGGTCAATTTAATCGTCCAAATGTGCGTACAATCTGAAAAATCGTGCAAATTTTTAACAAACCAGGTCTGTAGGAGATGTGAAAACACCAGTGCATGCTCGTACAGCTCGTACTGCAGAAAATATTGCTGCTGTTCGCGATAGTGTAGCTGAAGAGCTGTCCACCTCAACTCGTCGTCGTGCCCAACAATTGCACCTCTCACGTTCGTTGTTGATGAACATTATGCATAAAGACTTGCATTTACACGGTCAGAATGGTGGCAAGGAATGGCAACAGTGGATGATCAATTTTCGAAGAAAATCATCTTCAGTGATGAGTCACATTTTCACCTCAGTGGATTCCTCAATAAGCAGAATTACCGCATTTGGGCGAATGATAATCCAAGAGTGATTGTCGAAAAACCAATGCACCCACTAAGAGTGACTGTTTGGTGCGGTTTATGGGCTGGCGGCATCATCGGGCCGTATTTTTTTCCAAAATGAGGCTGGTCAGGCAGTTACTGTGAATGGTGTTCGGTAGCGTGAGATGATAACGAACTTTTTATGGCCCGAATTGGAAGATATGGATGTGGACGATATGTGGTTTCAACAGAACGGTGCCACTTGCCACACAGCTAACGAAACAATGGCTCTTTTGCGCGACAAATTCAATGGCCGTGTTATCTCACGTGGTGGCGATGTCATTTGGCCACCAATCATGTGATTTGACACCGTTGGGCTTCTTTCTTTGGGGTTATTTGAAAGAAAAGGTATACGTCGATAAGCCAGCAACAATTGAAAAGCTAAATAATTCGGCGGCGGGGTGCGATAAGGCCGAATTCGGCCTTATTTCCATTTGAAAAAGAAATTAAGCCAATTTGGCCTTATTTCCCTTTAAAAGGAACCACTATTAAAACGCCATCAAATAAGTTTTTTAGTTTTATTTAATGAAAAATTAAAGATATAAAGTATTGGAATAATTGTACTTTAGGGCCCATGCTCCTTTTTTCTTTTTTTTCTAAATGTGAATTTGGAGCTCCTAATGCACATGCTGCAAAAAAAGGTCGGTCTCAAATGGTTTAGGAAATAAAAATCGTGAAAGTTTGAAAAATGTACATATTTTGGAATAATTGCACTTTTGGTACACGCTTCTTTTTTTTTTTTTTTGTTTTTTAAATGTGTGTGGAACTTCTAAATCTAATGCTGCAAAAAAAAAAAATAGGGAGGTCTCAAATGGTTTAGGAGATAAAAATCGTGAAAGTCTGAAAAATTTACATATTTTTTATTGAGAAGACTAGGATATCTTATTCTAATAATAGAAATATATATCCGTTTAAAGCGAAAAATATGATCGTTTAAATTCTAAAGAACATACATCTTTTTGTTTGTGGTCGAGAAAAAAATGTAAAATATAAACGTAAAAGTGATGAATGAAAATTTATAAAATATGCGCGATTTTTACTAAAATTTTGAATGAAGCTTTAATATTATAAAGAATGAGCGCCGCAGGTTTATAATAAATCGCCGCGATTTTTAATAAAAATTTTTTGCCTGCGGCGCTCATTCCTTATAATATTAAAACTTCTTCACCTTCACTATTGAACTACTACTAATAAATTTTTCGCGTTGATACGAAAACAAGCACATTGAGGTTGACAATGGCAACTGTTCTCTTGCAAATTGAGTACCTGCGCTGAGTCCAGTAACTTTTCAAACAACAGACTACAGGGTGCGTACTTTTTATTAAAAATAATTATAAAAAATAATCCTTAGTTTGCAAAAATTATTTTTCGGCCTTATTACCATTTTGCTAAATTTTTTTTTAGGCTTTATTTGCTTTTCAAATGGAAATAAAACCAAATTCACAATTTCGTCCTTATTTCTCTTTGAAAAGGAAATAAAGCCAATTCGGCCTTATTGCCGTTGGCCTTATTGCACCCCGCCAATTCGGCACATTAACGGCATAGAACCTCACTTATGCCTCGGCGTCATCGAAAATTTGGGCCATCGGATGGAGGTGTGCTGCCGAGGTCGCGGCGGCCATTTAGCCGATATTTTGTTCCATGCATAATTGAACCATACCAATATTATCATAATAAAAAGAAACGACAATAATTTTCTTAATTATTTGTGTTTTATTCAAAATCAACATCGGCCTTTAAAATTGAACTACCCTTTATATATATAACGTACATAAATATTTTTGAAACCCCCCCGAAATATATTCCTGGAACCGCCCCTGCTCGGTAAGAATGTATTATTTAGTCTTGTCCTTTGACTGGAAAAATTGAGTGAGCATTGGACAAGGGGGCATGGCACCGCCCATATAAGTCAAACTTATGGTATCAAATAGCTTTGGAGTTAAATGCCACATAATAATGAAACTTGGTATGGAGCTGCCACTTGGTAATGTCCATCTACTAGAAAACCTTCAGCCATTCTTATTTTTATGAAGAGAACTTCTGAAATGCACTGTCGAATCGTGGCGTTCCAGAAATCGTTTTCTACCCTATTTTTTAGAGCATTTCGTACAAGGGCAATCATTATATCATAGAAAACACGATAAAAGTTCAAGTCAAACTTAAATTTTATACACCAAATGAAAGATTAATTTCCAAGCTTTAATAATATATTGTCTTTAATCCATAGTAATAAAGGTTTATTTTGAAGAAAAAAATGGTTTTATGTAAAAAATAAAATTACTTTTACATGCAAATATCTTTAAAATCTGAAATACTTAACGGATTTCATTAATTTCAAATTTTATGAAAGCTTATTGTATTGTCTGCAATTTGGCACCTCAATCATTAATATTGGTTATATATTGTAAAAAAAAAAAATAAATTGTAAAAATCAAGGGGTGGGCCTTGTTATTTGAATCACAAAAATGGTTTTTAATTTTCGCGTAAAATTTAAACATTTTTTGCTGATAAGTGTTACAGTTTTTAAAAAGAGTTAAAAATTTGCAAATTTGAATTTAAATTAGTTTTAACAAGACATGTGTTAGATACTTAGGTGTCTATTTGGACAAATTTTTGTACTACAATGAGCACATTAAGGTTACACTCGAAAAAGCAAGGGCAGCATTTATGGCACTTAAAAAGCTGTTTTACTCGCGACACCTGCAAAGTGATGTAAAGGTAGTTTGTTACCAAGCGTTTGTTCGACCAATTCTGACCTATGCATGCCCAATTTGGTGGAATATTAGCCCCTCATATATGGAGAAGATACGGGTATTTGAGAGGAAATGTTTAAGAGCTTGTCTATTTATGTATAGAAGTCGACATTCAAATTATAGACGTTTTATCTCTAATAAGAAACTTTTAGAAGCTTCGAAACTGCCCAGAATAGATAATTACATGCTAGATCTAACGAGAAATCATTTTGAACGCGCAACATTTAACGAGAACTCATTAATTTCGGGAGCGTTATATCCTAATCCAGGGTATTTTGAAAACGCAATAGTGAGAGGATTCATACCACCTGAGGCCTTCCTATATGTAGATACACTGGGTTATCTATCCGACTCAAGAAATATACCTGTTATTTACCATGTAGCCAGAAGAGCCACTGATAAAAGAATTCTGCATTCGTTAATGTGTGTAGATAATCGTAACCAAAATTGGAGATATGACAGCGACATACCTGAACGCGATATTTGCAACAATGACCGAGCAAATGCTAAAAAATACTGGTGGCTGGCCTAGATCAGAAACAGTCCCCATGGATGGCTAGTGTTCTTGCGATCGGCGTGACCGCAACTCAAACCGGTGGCACAGAACCTTAGCCATCCATACTTTTTATTTACTTACCTTAGTTCTTAAGTAGTTTATTCAGTTTTATCTTAAGAAAATCCATATCGAATAAAAGTTTTTCTCACCCTTTTTTCTTTTAAAATAAATCCACATATTGAGGAAAAGTATCACCAATGAAAAATAAATATTGATTAAATTAAAAGCAATGTAAATATGTAAATATAAAGATTGTATTGAGTACCCATAAGGTCATTTACTTCAATATTACTAGTTCTAGTGTATAGTATTCATTGTGCTATTATTAAATATGTATATATTATTGTTAAATTGGGGACAAATAAATGAATTAAAAAAAAAAAAATGGTTTTTAATTTTCGCGTAAAATTTAAACATTTTTTGCTGATAAGTGTTACAGTTTTTAAAAAGAGTTAAAAATTTGCAAATTTGAATTTAAATTAGTTTTACAATAAAAACAAATTTTGCTTCTAAAATTTCATTGTAATTAAAATTTTCGCAGTATTGAAGATATGTTAGTATTTGTGGTATCAAAATAGCGAAAATTTTTTTCATTTTACTGAATTTAAGAAAAATTATATATTTTCAGCCGTATCCATAAAAATATCTTCAAATAACTTTAAAACGTTCAATACTTAAAAAGCTTTTTAATGCTAAAAAGTCTTTAAAAATTTTGTTATTCATTAAAATGTTGTAGCTGCTTTGTAGTTAAAATAGGAACACTTTCGATTTGAAGTGGGAAGAGTGTCAATAATGGTTTGTGTATTTGATAAATTCAATGACTTTTAATTTATTTGTCACAATTTCGTCAACATTTTGATGTTTAAACATCGTTGTTTTTTCGAAGCTACTCTCTGCACTGAAAACATCGTCATTTTATTATCTTGTTTTGTACATGATATAATTATACAGGTAGCATTGACAAGTATAGATTTTCTCAGCAACAAGGCAACGACCATCTGTCAAAAACAGTTATTCGTGCAACAAGAATTAAACGAATGTAAAAATAAATAAATTCCGCAAAATATGTGCATTAAATACACAATTATAATAATGAAAGTTGTGAAAAAATTATGTGTGAAATGTGTTTAACGTTTTCCAGCCGTGGTGTTTTAATTTTAATTGAAAACTTCTTCAATTTCGTCCACATGCATCTGCAGCTGCTGAGGTTGCTGCATTTGAACGTTTTCAACATTTTTTTTTATGTTTGCACTTAATAACACAAAGTTCACAAGTTATCTTCGTTGTAGTAATAATAATTCACTATTGATTAAATAAAATATGCAATATTTTGTAAGCAAATGTTTGGTTATTTGCAAGCGCCGAAACATAAACAATGGCGAAAAAATAAGAAATAATTGAACGCTCTCTTTCTTGACTTTTTTTTTGACAGATGGTCGTTGCCCAAGCAACTGTCAATACTACCTTATATTATTATACCATGGTTTTGTAAATATTTTGAAATGTTTTGACCAATTTTCTTGTTTTTATTTTGTTTTTCTTTTGAATTTTTTTATAATTTTGAATTTTTTTGACATATTATCCAAATTTTTGAAGTATTTTTCACAATATTTGTCCTCAAATGAGAGGACAAATAATTTTAAAAATGCTTTATGAGGGGTTTATTGGATTTATTGGATGTTCAGCCATTTTTAAAAATCCTCTCATTTATAAACAAACATTTTCAATAATTTTTTTTTTACATTTTGTTTTTTTTTTTTTTTATATATTATGAAACAATTTGATGTATTTTTGACATAATTTGTGCTCAGATGAAAACAAAATAAAATTTAAAAATGCTTTATCGAGGGTTTATTGAAGGTTTCCTCCATTTTTAAAATTATCTCATTTATAAAGCATTTAAAAAAGATTTTTAACGCTATTGAACGCTATTATGACACTATCTTTTAATTTTTCATTGATTACAATTATAATTGCATGATTTCGGAAAAAGGGACGTTTTGTGGGATTTTTAGTATAGCTGCTTTTATTGGCATCACCAAAATGACAGACGCACGATCTGTCAACGCAACATTTAGTTTTGCAAAGTTTGAGGTCGTCCGTTTTGACAGCTTATATCGTAAAGTTTTTACAACGGAGACCAAAGTACGGTCAAAGGCCGACCGACCTAACGCAGTATTGTAATTCAGCTATAAAAACAGTCGAAATATTTAAGCTTATTTAAAGCACAACTTCGAAAAACACCGTTTTCAATAGAATTTTTTTTGTTTTCTTCTTATATTTTCTTGAATTATATTGTCAAAGAATAATTCCTGAATTTCCTTTTTCTCTACAGTACAGAATCTGCAAAAGTGTTTAGAGTTAAACGACTCTGATAAACCGTATATGTAGGCTATTCGCACTTAAGTTGTCATGGGAAAGAGCAAATATGCTGGCTTTAATATTAAATGAAGCATTACAATATTGTACTTCTATACCTATTGTTTCCGATGTTTCTAAATCTTTAATAAGTGGAGCCAATATTTTGTCGTACCCATAAAGTTTTACATCTTTAGTGTGACTCAAAATAGTCGGAAAGATATTTTTTGTTAAACTATTAATTTCTAAAGGCAAATTCAAAATCCGAAAATAAAAAGCAGTCATTTTGTGTAGACCTGTTTTAGAGCTAAAGGATTCACTGTCTCGAATTCATCTAAATAAAGTTGAATTAAAACTCCCGGTTCTGAAGAATTGAAAAAATCATGCACCTGAAAATAGGTATCACTTTCTACACAACATATTTTATGTTCAGTCGTTGATTTTTCATTAATAATGTTTGACAAAAAATGTTCGTTGCTACAAAGAAATTTCAAAGATTCAAATATTGATATATACGAAAATGGTTTTACTTTGGAAATCATTTCGTAACAATCTCGTTTTTTATTCCATTTTCTTATTCTCTTGACACCAATGAAGTGATCTTTGGGAAATGGTACACATTTTTTAATATACTTTTCTCTTTTGTAACTAGAATTCAGTGTTTTAAAAGGCCTTTTTAAAGGGGAAATTTCTTTTCGGATGGACTGGTTATTTTTAATTTTACTAGCAATTGCAGTTCCGATATAATGCGTCATTTCTGATATACAGGTATAAATTTGATTTTTTTTTTAAATATGGAATGTTCAATTTTGATAGATTTAGAAATAATTTTTTTTCAAGAGTTGTTGGATCAAACTGAATTCGTTCGCTGTCATCAATTGTTGTTGGAAAATTTGATTCAATGATTATTGAATCAAGAGAAGTTTCTGTGAATGTTTCATTAGGGCACTCATTAGGAGAACTAGAGCTATGACACTTCAAAATATGTTTTCTTAATCCACTAAATGTTAAAAAAGTTAAACTACAACCAGCGTCACCACAACTAAGATTTCTTGAATTAACACAGGACGCATGGATGGTTCTTAAATGTCTAATGAATGACTTTTTTGATAAGTTTGTTGTGGTTCCACAAATTTTACAAATAAGAGGCATTTCGAGTCAAAAATACAATGCAATTTTATAATTGAATCTATTTTGGGGGGTTTTTTATACACCATTTACAAATTAAGGCGGGCCTTGATATCACGCATTTAAGCAGTGAGGTTATTTACATCTCCTTCATATATTGCTCCTAGCATGAAGCGTAAAAGATATCTATTATAGCTATCGTAATCACAGTTGAAAACCTTGTACGACTTAAGAAATGTGTCCCAAGCGGTAACTGATGTTCCTTCGTCAATAGGTATCTGTTTGCCGTTTAAAAATAGGACGTATTTTGAAATTGCAGCTTGACTTGAGCCTATTGAAACTAAAAATGGCGATTTTTCGTTGGAACTTGCATTCTCAGTACCAATCTGAAATTTAAAAAAAAAAAGCTTTAAGTATGTGCTTTCAATTAAACATATCTTTGGGGAAGTAAGTAGTTTAATTTTACCTGCTGGAATCTGATGAGCTCAGAACTTTTAGTAGCTGTTGTTCTTGGAGTGAACATTTTCCCTAAGTACAGTATCGCGGTTGTGATTCTTTCCCATTCTATTAAATATATACATATTTATAGATATATACAAAAAGTTGTGTACATTATTTAAAATGAAGACACGTACTTTGTTCCGGCGGAGTGAAGTCGTTGTAAATTTTAATGCGCTTCTCTTCTGCTAATCGCACCGTATTTTCTACGATATCGTTGATCTTTGAAAGAAATTTGTCACCTTTTTCTGGAAACTTCAATTGGAAGTCCTGTGTTATCTGATAAAAAGTGGACATTAAAAATAAGAATGGGTTAAATAATTCCGTTTTTACCAGTCCCGAAATTTTTAAAATACAAGGGAACTTCGCAATGATGTCAACATTTTGTTTGTTTCTGCAGCATAAGGTCCTTTTCATCCGCTCGAAAATTTCTTCGCGTTGTGATACTGCATCAGCGTATTGAAGCCACAGCACTTCGTCGTCATGTGAACACGATTCCTGAATGTCAAGTGCTTGCGGGTGGGTCTCATGCCTGGAAGTGTTTCCAGCAATTCTGTTGACAGTTCTTAATCTATGAGCGAAATAGCCACCTCTGTTTGAGGCATCATAGAAAATATCCTAAATTGATAGAAAACCGAATGCTTCACAGTTCAGATCCCAGGGATAATTGCAAAAAATAAATACTATAAATCACTTACAATATTATTGGGATTGCTGCCTTCACATATATTTGGAAACAACTGAGCTGTTGCCTTCGCCCAAAGTACCTTTTCTTCTCTTGATGGATAAAATCTATGTACGTCTGTCATAAGCTCAACTACCAAGTTGACCAATCTGATTCTTGAGCGGCTGCTTAAAGTTTCGGTTTCGTATGTCCTATGGTTTTGTATATTAAATAATAGATAAGTGATGAAGTGACCAGTTTGTAATATTAATAGCGATAAATACTAAACAGTTATGGTTAAATTTTCTGGCAAAATTTTTGACAGTGGTATTTTTGTGATTTTCTTGATTTAATCTTAACCTCTTTCAGAAAATCCAATTGTAAAGGTTGTTGACCTGGTCGTATCTTTCCACAATTATGAGAACTAAAGAAAGATTCGCACGTCTGAGTGCTTGCGGTTTTGAAGCGGTCTATGTAGAACAAATCAGACCAAAACTGTTAAAAACACTAGCTTCAAATATTTGTACACATTTTGACAATATTTTTTTAAATTACTTACCCTCAAGTGCTGTGACTTTTAGATGGAACGTGCCATCTATGATGACCTCTGTTAGGCTTAAAAAAACTTTAAGCGCTTCGTCACCTATCACCGCGCCATCCTTATCACACAAATATATAGAGTAGTTGTTAGAATGTATGTATATCGAATTCGAAGGCACCTATTGAGTTTAATAAGTAAATATCTTTTTTTATATAAAAGTACTAACGAAAATTGTGAAAAACTTAAATTAATATTTAAAAGTTGAAATATGTACGTACATTTATAAAGAATTACTTCTAAGCTCGCCTCTTCTGTATTTATGGTAACGGATTTTAGCTCGTCTTTGTATTGAACCTTGATAAGGCGTTCCATGTTTCCACATCAAAAATTAACAAAAAAATTCTTTGAAAGACACGAAGAAAATTAGTTTTTAAATAACTTTAAATAAGTTTCAAGAGGAAGAAATAGTTTCATCCCCTATCAAATATATCGCACGACGTTGAGTTCGGTCCAGGTGTTCTAATGAGGCCTTTGAAGCCCCTGCCCAAATGTTTATATATGAGCCAATATTAATCCAGCAATGACGCGTACTGCTGGTATTGGGTGGGGGGTACCAAACTTGCCCATTTGAATTTGCGAGCCTGGAACTCAAACACAATATGTACAAAAAATACTTACCTGTTTTTCTACAGTTGACTTCTGAACAAATTATTAAGTTCACGCACTAAAACTTAATTTTTAGTTTAAATATGTACTTTTTCTTTAAATAAAATTTTCACTTTCAGAAATTTAAGAAACTTCAACTTATAATTTATTTTTCAATGCTAATGTGATTTCAATGTTGCTCTTCTTTGCCTTTCTTATTTCACACCGATCGGATAAGTTCAGCATTTCACACCGGATAAGCGGTGTAAATTAACACCGTTCGGTGTAAAAAATGTAAATATCCGCTCACCGGTGTGAATTTATCTTGGAAATTTTTTAGTGTGTAGCTATTTTTGGCAACTTTTTTTATATTTATATCTGTAAATGAAGGTCAAAGGTTAACTTTTTTCGTAGACTTATGAAATATGAGAATTATCTCTTACCTTTTTTTAATAAGGAATTGCACGAATACGGACGCGACATCATGGACGCGACAAATTTTTCCAAAGGGAATAAAATACAGTAATAATGTTTATTATAACACTTCAACTTTTAATGGAAATAAAACATAAGTTAAATTCAATTTACATAACAGAAACTAAAGTAGTTGCGTTGATAAGCGTCTTGGGTGATACCAAACGTGCACTCCACAAGGAATTGCAAGTCGATTCCGTTAAGCCATGTTAAAAAAAAACTCGAAAAGAGTGTGGTTCTGTCATTACCTTTTTTTGATTACATTTTAATAGGTTCGTTTTCGAAGGATCTAAACTTTATGTTTTGGCCGATGTGCCGCTCCTAAGAAGACTGTTGCGGAACCATTTCCTAGATAAAGGACTTTTTATCAATGGAAAAGTAGGGCAATAGGATATTATTGTCGACCTTTTCGCAAGTACATCTGGGGACTTGTCGATTACTCACAAAATAAAATCTCGACACCTTTAAGTCACGAAATGTGACAGACAAAATGTTAAGTTAGCTACCAAACTTTTTTCTCATACTGTCACAAGTAATCACTTGAGTTTGGGTTATTAACACGGAAAAAACTGGAGCTCTTCAAAAAGGCGTAAGTTCTCTTTCCTTTTTTTTAACATTATTTTAATGTAAGCTTAATTTTCAAGACAAATGACTGGTTTGATGTCTTTAATGTGAGAACACCACACACAGTCAGCAGACAACGCGTTCACGGTTATGGCCTGTCAATTGATATTCAAAACGAGGTTCTGGACAAAATGAGCGATCTCGTAATAAACATGAGAGTAGGAGGTAAAAATACCCTCTTCCTTAAATTGTATTACTTTTCAAAATGGTAATACAATTTAATTGAAATAATGGTCTGATTATAAATAATGTGCCTATGTGTGTTATCAGGAATTTTGCAATCCAATAATGCCATTTTACTTTTATTTTCGGACTAAAAAAATCCAATCTTAATATAAAGTCAATCCAAATCAAGTGGTCCAAAAAAAAACGAAAGTTGGTTGATCGACCATTTTTAAAAACGTTTATATTTTATTGAAATTTGTTCAATATATTGGGATATCAGAACCGCATTAAAAATAATGGCTTTCAACTGTATTTTCAAAATGGCGGCCATATTTGCCTTGCTACCTGTAGAGTTTTATGCGTTTGTAAGCGTTTGCGGTTACTTTAATTTCTCAGCTCCTGTTAAACATAGAGTGATGAATTAAAAACCATGACATTAAGCACATTTTAAACTTTAATCTCACATACAAGAATTGATAATTAAATAATTTATTCATATAAAAAAAAATGGTGAAACTTTTTTGTTAAAATCCTTATATTTGCAACTTTAAGAATTTTTTTTTATAGAAAGCAATTACTTGTCGACTTATTTTTTCTTTTTTAAAATACACCTTAGCAAGTAGTTTAAATGTATTTTTTTTTAATTTCTGACTTACCAAGTTTTTTTTTAACAGCCTCTTAAAAATGGAAATTTTGAGAATTTAACTAATTTTGGGGTCAAATATCTCTGGTGGGCATAAGTTTAAAAATTTCAAATTTATTCACAATAAAGTACATAATAATATCTTACTTCAGTTAAAACTCTGAGTTTGGTATTCGCTTCGTTTGGAAGATACAGCCCTTCAAACTTAATGATATTTCACCTTATTTAATATGTGTTTTTTAAGATATTCTTGAGATTTTTTCTAATACAAGCTGTAATCTTTCGTTTGGAAATGTAACTAAACATAAATATTGAAACATTGAATATAATTTCGTGAATATAATCTCAAATAACTAACCATTTTCGTACTTTACACTCTTTCGTTTATAATGATGAGCACAAGTTTTATGACTTCGTAGATTTATTGTTTACTTTTTTATTTTGTCATATATATAAATATTTTTTAATATTAATAAAAAATATCAAAGCAAATTAAATATCAACTAAAAAAAATTGAGAAGGAAAATATTTATGTTAACACGTAAAATATTTTAAAATATTTTTTTTAACCTACCTATTTAGCTTTGATGACTTGATGATCCTCATATTCTTCGGATTTAGAAATGAAAAAGCATCGCATTATTGTGTCGGAAATTGGAATGAAACGATAGAATTGCCGTGTTGCAATAAAATGGTTCCGAACTTTAAAAATGTTCTCCTGAACATTTTTCAAAAAGCCAGATAGAACCCTCTGGTTCTCACGTCGCGATATCACTGATGCTATTGGCACATATTAAACCTTAAAATTTTCATCTGACTCTCCTCTACTACATGCAATTAAATTAAAATGTGAAGTATGTGTTCCCAATAATGGATTTTTTTAATTTTGCCATTTTCATAAAAAATTAGGGCCAATCGAAAGAAATTATAACGATATTCGAATTCTATGGAAAATTTTACTATAGAATATGTTATCGCAATTCATTGTGGAAAACCTTGTTGAGTAGTGTAATTTTTTAACCGGCGTAATGTTGAAAAAGAGCGTTCGTTCGATGATGTCGTTACTGGTAACGCAGCCATTACAAGATTTGCAAGCAGCAAGATTTGGTGAACATTTGGAAAAGCAGTTGTATTGCAGATGTCAAGAGCTTCGATAGGGCTGTTGATATTTTTATCAAAAATCCTTCTTGGCCTTCAGTCGTACATACTTCGAAAGAATCGTCATGCAAAATCGTGGAGTATTTCTCAAGGAATTGGTTGCAGGCTTCTTCATCTAGGGTTAAAATTTTTGATCGAAAAAGACATCTAATTTCGATAATATTCCACACTGCCTGACACTGCTTTAAAACTACTTATCTAACTACTACTAACTACTATAAAATAACGTTACATCATTTGAGTAACTTTTCAATAGAGTTGCCATGTTTAATTTAAACTTCGATAGGGAAGCCTCAATGATGAAGAATTATAATAAATCATAATAAATATAACTTTACTTCATGGAAATTTTTCATAATCAGACAGTTCTTTGGATTTCAAAAGTATAGTTCGAAACCCTCCTGGGAGGTGGGGGGGGGGAGGTCGGGGTTTGAACCCTCAAAACCCCCACGTGCGCACGGGCCTGGTCATGCTCTCTCTCTCTCATTTGTGAAACGCGTAATCTCGTTTCTATCATTCTTGTGATACATCAAACATACCAGTTATATTAATAGTCTTCTGTCTGACATAATCAAAATGGTTTATTTAAAGGCTATTGGATTTGAAAGTTGATTTTCAATAACTTTTCCTAACAGGAAGAATTCATTAACGTCAAAATTTGTATTCATGTTGTGATAACTTTTAACCTCGGACCTCGCGGTTCGAAAATTTGCACCGAGTGGTTCCGCATTCGGTCAAGGCCGCCACGTTATGAACAAAATATTTGAAGTAATGTTTCAAATTTAAGCTTTATAATGTTCGTACATTCTACCAGTTATTACCTTTTAAACAACCCACATTTATCTGTCAGATCTTGCACGATACTCGATTCTTCACAGCCAATATATTTTCCAAGTTATAGGATCCGGAAAAAAAACCTTTTAGTTTTTTAAAATATTTTTATCTCAATTTATCTCACCTATTTATATGGGTGGGTTAAGCCACTTCACAGTTAGGTTTAAAATAAATACACAATTTAACGAAAGAACATTAACTATCTTAAACAGTTTATAATGTTCGAAAATACTTTAAAATTTCATACTGCTTGGCTTCAAAATATATTTGAAGATTAAATTTTATTCCATGAAACACATTCAAGGCACCCAACCATTTATTTTCGAGAACTTCAAAGAAAACAAAATAAGTGTCATAAACAAAGGTAACGAAAATCAATTAAAGTGATAAATAAATATTTGCCACACTGTTCAAATAAAAATAACACTAACAATTGAGTAAATATTATTTCCGAATAAAAGCAACAAAACAAAAATAAACAAGAGCAATGGCTGTTATCCTCCTGTTGTTTTTTGTTTTTGTGACAAGGTGTGAGCCTGTCTCTACGCAACTCGCCCACATGTGGTTCATCTGTTTTTGAGTGACACTGAGTTGGATTCTTTTTCGTTCCACATTCGTTCATTTGCATGATATTTTTGTTTTTTTTTTCTTTTTTTTTGTTTTTGGTATATGTCTTGCCAAAGGCTTTTATCACTGATAAAACATCCGATATGTGTTACCATGGCGCCACAATGCAAGGACATTTGGTTCGAAACGTTCGAGTTTCTGTTTGCTACCTTTACTGTCGTGCGTGTGGTATATATGAATCCAGTTGGTCTCATATGGTGGTTGGTTGGTATTGTGCTCGAGGCACAGTATTTGTGTGAGAAACTGCAAAATTTACATGCGAATTTTTCTCTGCAAAACAATTCGTCTTTTCCAGATGAAATTTTTTAATAAAAAAAAATAAGCTCAAAATGCTCACAGCACCAGTGCAACCCTGCACATCCTGCTCTCGCTTTGTGTGTGTCACAGAACACCGGCCACAATTTGCAGAACGCACACAAATCCATTTCGTCGTTTGCTGCCTGGTTTGGTTTCTGTACAGGAAGCTATGCGGTTATACGATGGTTACATGTACGAATTCATTCGAGGTTCTTTTCAGTTCTGAAAAATTGTGCTTTCCATTTTCAGTAGATACTTGCTTGCATGACGGCAAATTTCATTAAAGTAGCACTTTAACCTAACAAATAAAGAGATTGGACGGAAGTCTTAGAGCAAGCGGACTGCAATGTTTCAATAAGATTAGCCAGTTAAAATGAACGAAACTGGCTATAAAAACTATACGAAAACTATACTAACTAATATCACGCATATAATAGGAACAGCTTTTAAGGAGAGGTATAACGGTGAATAGTTTTAAAGACAGGAGGATTCAATGCAAAGTGTTCCATGGAGGAGTTAAAGCTTGACAATGAAATTAAATGTGGTAGGAAAAAAGAAACCGAAATGAATGATTTTTTTCAATTTATAAAATTGTTTGTTATTGGGTCATTCCATATGAAAACGTCTAATGGGTGAGCTGCATAGTTTCCGATTTTGATAAAAAAAATTTGAGGATGATGAAATTGAGTGATTTTCATAGTCTCCTTAATTAGGTTTAATTTTTTTTACGACATATATGAAAACCATTGCAATTTTATTTACATCTTAGAAGATGTGTGGCGTCCGTGGCGTAGTTGGTTAAAGTGCGTAGCCGCTATGTCAGCGATCCAGGTTCGAACCCCAGCAACGACAGAAAATTATTTGAATTAAAATAATTTTTCTGTACGGCCGCCACCATTCTGCAGAAACTGGCAAACCTCAGAGAGTAATCAAAATGCCATGTAAAGCTTCTTGAGAATAAGAACATTCCGTTCATCGCCGTTCGGAGTCAAAGTCCTTTCAAGGTCAAAGTCCTTTCAAGGGCTGAAATGGCCAGTTATTTATTTATTGGAAATTAGAACTTTTCGAAAATTAGAACTACCCCAGGAACAAAGTGGTTCTAATTAACGAGCGTCTACTGTATTAATTTTGTAACGCCCATAAGCAGGCGTGGTAGACATGGAAAATTATATATGTATATTCTTGATCAGCATCACCACCCGAGTTGATTTAGCCATGTCCATCTGTCTGTCCGTCTGTCTGTGCGTCTGTCTGACCGTCTGTCTGTCTGTCCGTCTGTCTGTGTTCACGATTACAGCCGTAATTTTCAAGCTATCATCACGAAATTCGATATTTCAGCTTATATCTAAAAAATAAAAATTAAGAAAATGATCCAAATCGGATGAAAACCACGACTACCTCCCATACAAAATGACTTCATCAAAACGGTAAAATCTCTTGGAACTCCACAAAAATTGATATATGGACTTTAAATTATGCATATGAGCTTTGATGTTTATTATACACTCTGAGTATAAAATTCAACAATATCGGATGAAAACCACGCCTACCTCCCATACAAAGGGACTTTAGCAAAAAGGTAAAATCTCTTTAAATTCCACAAAAGTTAATATATGGACTTGAAATTTTGCAAATAAGCTTTATTATGCACTCTAAGTTTGAAATTTAACGAAATCGAGTAAAAACCACGCCTACCTCCCATACAAATTTATTTTATCATGGGCGTTGAACGTGGGGAGTGGCACTTTTTCAGCAGACCAAATTTTTGGTGTAACTTTTAAGCTATATGGTCCCACATCAATGGAACTTGGTAAGAGCGTACTATTTAGTCGTGTCCTTCGACTAACAAAATTGAGCAAACATTGGACAAAGGGTGTGACACTGCCCATATAATTAAAAAATATAATATCGAATAGCTTTGGAAATAAATATCGCATAACAATAAAACTCAGAATGGAATTACTATTGGGTGATGTCCTTCTATTTACTAGAAAACTTAGACGAACTGAGGAAAAGTTGATGTGGTTCCGCCCATACAAGCTAAATTTTTGGTATAGAACAGTGTCGGCCGACGCCTATGCACGCGTGCTTCGGGAAACTTCGTATTTTTACACCGACATAAAACTTGCTGTCGTGCTTTTACATCGACGCTGCCGATTATTCGTAGCAAGAGCGCTCAGTTGATGTTACGCTTTTGGCTAGTTAACACCACGCTTCTATGCGCGCAATTTATTACGTAATTTTAAATGCTTACACGTAAAAAAAATTGTGTTAAAAATTAATTACACGTAAAATTGTTTTGGGGAAGCGAAAACTTAATTTGTCAGAAGAAAGTAGCGTGTAGGTAGGGCAATATAAATAATATTAGTACTATTAGGAGTCGGTAAAATGTTATTAGTAAAAGATTACTTTCCAAATAAATATGTAATATTGATATTAATAATAATATATGCACATTGATATTTTTTAAAAAATATTAATATTAATTTTATTATTATTATTAATAACGTTATTATTAATAACGCTGCCCCTAGACAATAAATAATATTGCACATTATTTAAAAAAATAAAAAAAAAATAAATAACTGGCCATTTCAGCCCTTGAAAGGACTTTGACCTAGCTTCTTATGATCAATTGTGTTGTGCGTGTTATTAAGTTTGTACACAATTGACCGAGAAATGGACCTACAGGCTTAACGCCGACTCCGAACGGCGATGAACGGAATGTTCTTATTCTCAAGAAGCTTTACATGGCATTTTGATTACTCTCTGAGGTTTGCCATTGTCTGCAGAGAGGTGGCGGCCGTACAGAAAAATTATTTTATTCAAATAATTTTCTGTCGCTGCTGGGGTTCGAACCTGGGTCTCCAAAGTTCTTTGACATAGCGGCCACGCACTTTAACCAACTACGCCACGGTCGCCACATTGCACATTATTTACCTAGTAAGAAATTTCATTAATTTCAATTCACCTTCACATATCTGCATTCATTTAGAATGCCGCTTAATGTTAATAATAAAAAATTTCTTTAATCCTCCTGCAAAGTTAAATTTTCACAGTGTAAGCCAAAGATAGATTCTTTGCTCTCACTTGGGCGCACACTACTACAAAACTGAAAGAACTGTGTATGTATTTTTTTGGCCGACACTGGTATAGAATATCTTTAGATCTAAATGTTGCACAACAATGTTACTCAGTATAGAGTTGCAACTTGGTGATATCCTTCTACTGGAAAACTGGCACCGGCATTGAAAACGTGGCATGGCTTCGCCTATAAAAACTAAATTTTCGACAGAATAACTATAGAAATAAAAAAAAGTCGCAGAACATGGAAACTCAGAATGGAATTACTGCTTGAATAATTTTACACCGTCTAAATAAAGAACAGCAATTACGATCTTCAATAACAATTCAACAGGCGCAGTAGGCGGTCATTCCGTTTGACAATTCAGCATATTGTTTATTCTTTCTGATTTGATAATTTCAGTTGTGCGGTCACGGTTAAATAATTTTCCGATATTTTAATATTGATTTTTCGAGTGAAATCGAAATCTGATATTTTGATCGCAAAAAAGGGAGTTAATTATTTTTGTTCGCCGGCGAAAACCTAACCTCATTTCCATTGGAATAGATTAGTAATCGATTTGTTTTGTTTTTCCAGTTGATTTCCAAATTTCAATTGCATCTTTTTCGTTCGTTTGCTTTCTTTATTTTGGCTATTTCAAAGGTAAGTTATTGATTAGTGAAAACTTTATGTGCGGTTTATACAAAGTGATGATCAGTTACAATTCAATATAGTTACAATGCGAAGAAGAGGTCATAGTAACATTGGTCGGCGCTCTCAGAATTCAACGTGAGACCGAAATATTGCAGAACGTCGAACAGAAGAGGAACGTGCTATTAAAAGGGAATCAGCTCGAATCAGCAGAAGAGATCAACGAAGCTACAATGAGCAAGACCGATTGAGAAGAAGAGATGTTCGTACTCGGTAAAGTGATGAAGTTAGATCACATCGTGCGACTATTGAACGACAACGTCGACAAAAACAAATTCTTCCGGTAAACATTGATACACGTTCGAACATTCAATATAATTCAATTGAATTCGAAAGTGTTTCATTCAATCTATAATTGAAATTATATTATTGCGTCATTTGTTAACGATTGATAATTTTCGTTAATGCTCGAAATTAATTCAATCAAAAATTGTATTTTGGGCAAAAGGGAGTTTTTTTGAAATGCTTGCTTCCGGTTTAAAACTGGAAAAAAAATTAAATTTTAAAAGCTGATCAGAAAACCAAAAAGAGCAATTAAAAAAGAACCTATATTCTGAAACTTCAAGAATATAGTCCCCACTCTTATCTTACATGCTTCTTAGTTGGGTTCTGTTATTTTCACTTGCCATAAAGATACAATCTTTTTAAAAAACTCCTTTTTGAAATATTTAAAAATTTTACTTGAGGCTCAATTTTTATTTTTACTAACAAAAACTAAAATAAACACAAAAGTGCATTGATCTTCCAATAAGAAAAGGAAATGTCAACGAAAAATTAAAATGAAAGCAAATTATAGTGAAGTTAGTCAAAAATTGTTTTGTGACTCTTAAATTCATTTAAACAGTTGGAATAAATTTTGATTTAATTTAATTTAGAATGGAGTGTTGAATTGGTGCATTTGAAAAGTGCCATAAAAAATATTTATTCGCGATCTCAGCTGCACAGTTGAAATGAAATAAATGAAATTGATAAACAATTGTTAATAAAACATACGGGTGGTACACCTATTGTTTCCTTTTGCACCTACCATTATAAAAAAATATAAAGACAATTTTTTTGGTGGATTTGGAACAATTTGCTGTAATCCTTTATCGATTCATAATTAGACATTAACGAAATCTTTAAGAGAAATAACATTGCCGTTTAGTACAGCAAATAAATCTTATACCAGGGTATGCTATTTGTACTGTGTACTAATATGTTAATATTAAAAAAAAAAACAATTCAAGAAGCATTGAAGAACCCACAGAGGTAACTGAGGAATTATTCGAACCAGTCATAGACACTATGATGGACACTATAAATAAAATATGTAGTATTTTAAAAGAATCTTCTCTGCCTTCAATTCAATCACTTCCTTTAAGTAGAATAAAAATAAGTTCTACCAAAATTTTAAACTAAAACAAGTGGAAGGAAATAAGATGACAAAATTATTGATATCGTAAAAAAATTCTATGAAGAAGACGATAATATGTTACCAGAGTAATGCCGGAACAAAAAGATTGCTTGACTGTTTACGTCGAAAATGGTGAAAAATCTAAGCGACAAAAAAGAAAAAAGGTCTTATTTAATTTAAGAGATACACGTCAAGTTTAAGGAATGCTTTCCAAATGTTAAAATTGGTTTTTCTACATTCGCTCTCTTGCGGCCAAAAAATTGTATTCTTGCTGGTGCTAGTGGAACTCACTCAACGCATCAAACGTTTGTGTAACGCATTGGAAAATATCGTTTGCGATGATTCTAGTGAAAATTGTATGCTTTCGCAATGCAAAGAATGCCCAGGAATAGATGTGCTTGATTCTGATTTGTTAAACGACAACTTCAATGATCAACAATATCATACATGGGCTTCCACAGATCGGTGCCATTTACTAACTGCCGTTAAAAAAATCACAGGATTTATTGTCGACTTAAAAGAACAGGTATTGAAAATGAGACCTCATCACTTTATAACAAAAAACAATCTCAATATTTCAAAGATATGAAACAAAATTGACCTAATGATTTAGAGTGCATTATATTAGCCGATTTTTCAGAAAACTATACATTTTTGGCTCAAGATGAAGTGCAATCTTTTCACTGGACAAATGACCAAGCTAGTTTGCATCCGTTCGTTATCTATTTTAAAGAAAATAACATGTTAAGGGCCGCTTTCTCAATGTCCGGCTAGTCAAGCTCCTAACCAGGAGATAGCTAACCATACGATAGCTAAAAAAACAATTTCAGTTTCACCAAGTTCTTATTAAGTAACCTTCGGTTAAATGATTAATTGTGAATTTTTCAATTGTGAATACGCGAAAACTGCATGTCAGCAGTTCTGTGTCTAATTTTTTTTTGTGATTTGTGCCGTAAAAAGAAAGCAGCTGTTTGTTTTTAATTGTTTTTGTTATTTTGTGCCGCGATAAAGACAAAAATGGAAAAACGCAACAGATTGCCAAATTTTAATTCGTACGTACGACGAAAATTTTTTGATTTCATTGGCAGAAGAGCACGCCCACATCATTGAAAATAAAAAGACTGATGCTGTTGCTTGGAAGGAAAAAAAGAAAGTGTTGGAGAAAATGGCACTGGAGTTTGAGGTACGGCATCAAAAGAAGCCCCAAAAACTTAAAAGAGAAGTATGAAAACCTCAAGAAGATGACTTAGAAGAACTTGGCCGAAGAGAGAAAGGAGGTTTATTAGACAGGTAGCGGCCAGTACACAAAAAATACAAACGCAAACGTGGAGAGGCTAGCTGCACTTATTATACGATTTCTCGTACGTATTTGCAATTCGTTGTACAATCGGTCAGCAACTGTATTGGGCTGTAAAAGAGGTGTCATCATAAAATCGCTAACATCGTATCCACTAACGCCTAGAAGGTAATAGTCGCCGAATTCTTTTTGCTCAAATCTGTGTTTAATGCGACTATTGTTACATATGTATGTTGCTATCATGTGCAGAGCCAGGCCATCTACATACGAGGTCGACTATTTCCAAATTTGCGTTACACACTGCCTGTACATTGAAAGAAAAGTAGAAAGTAGTAAAAAGATTGTATCCTAATGTGCGTACCGTCGATGCATCCAATCACTTTTGGAAACTGTGCAATCCTATAAAACGCATGATTTGCCGTTTAAATTTCGTTGTTGTTTGCTGGCATTTTTATGAACTCTTTCGAAAGTTCAGCAATCGCAAAAGAAGTTGCCTTGCTGACTCGGCTTGCTGTAGCCACACTCACTCCACAAAAATCAGCCACAGTCATCATAAAACTGCCTGTCGCATAAAAACGCAATGCTAAAAACAATATTTCTGTTGGTTTCATAGCATGATTCCTAAAGATTGGAATTAATTTTATCAACAATGATTAATGCTAAACTACATTTTTACAAACCTTTTAGAATTTTTTCCAATTTTAAGTTTTGCTTTTTCGAAAATTAAGGAAAAACTGCTTTTGGACAAACGAAATCTTTTGATGAACTCAAATTCATCGTAGGTACTCTTGGACGTAATCGCGTCTATTTGAATATGTCCTTTTTCTATTTCGGTTCACACTTAAATTAGAAAGCAACGAAATTCTTGAAATTCTCTCCATTTTTCCCGTAAAATTATTTTAAAATTGTTTATTCTACTCAGCTGTTCTTCCGATTAGCAGCTAACCGGAACCACAACTTGCCGTTAACTTAATCAAAACTTAACCGACAGTTAAGCACTAGCCGGACATTGAGAAAACGATTTTTTGCTAACCGCTGGTTAAAGTTCTGGTTAGTGCTTAACCGGACATTGAGAAAACGGCGCTAAAATGTAAAACATTTTGTGTAATCAGTGACTGTATGACTCACAATACTGTATCTTTTTATTCATTTCAACAAGTTTTCATTAAATGCCTTCGGCTGAAGTCCAGCTTTCAAAAAAAGTACACTATTTCAGTGATGGTGCAGCTTCACAGTACAAAAATAAGAACGATTTTGTAAACTTATCATAACGACGACTTTGGTTTGCAAGCGGAATGGAATTTTTTTTCCTCTTCTCACGGAAAAAGTCCTTGTGATGGTGCGGAAGGAACCATCAAAAGAATTGTAAGCCAGCCAGAGAATTGTTAGTTAAAGCCAGTCTACAACGAACCTCAACTTATCATATTTTAACTCCTCAAGCCATGTTCGATTTTTGTGTAACTAAAATTTCCAATTTGTAAAATTTCTCTTTTGTTCCTAAAGAAAACGTTGGAGTTCAGCAGCTTTTTGTCAGAAAGATATATGAACTTATTCACAATAAAAAATACAAGGTCTTATCATAACTTTGTACGCAGATATTCAAGCTCTGAAAACTCTCAATTAGTAAATGTAAACAAATAAGTCACGCATTAAAATATTAACCATTAACTTATTTACTTTAAAAAATGACTGCTCAAATAATAAATAAGAATGAAATCGTTGACTACATTTTTTGAAAGTAATGTAATGTGAATTTTTACCTTTAATTTCATTTATGTTTCTAATCACTTTTATTTATGTTTAAAACTTAATTTTCTTTTTGAACTATTATTATTCTAAATCACAGTTTTTAATTTCTTATGAATAATGTATGATTAAAATACAATTTTATAAAAGTTATTTAATGTTAACTTTAGGTTTTGTTAATAAAAATAAAAATTTGAGCCTCAAGTAAAATTTTTAAATATTTCAAAAGGTTTTTAAAAAATGTATCTTTATGAAAAGTGAAAATAACAGTTATGAGGTCCTCCACATATCTGTTTTAGAGGTTGAAGTAGGAGTTTTTTTTAAATGTTCTATTTTCTTTAAGAATATGATGGTCCAGAAACTTAAAACTATAAATTCCTAAGGAAGTGTGCAAGTACTACATGGTTGAAAAAAATCAACGGTCCCATACCAATAGTGTCGGCACAGGAACTAATTCAATATCTCAAAAATCAACAAATTTTATCAAATTTTCAATGGTTTATGGTTAAATGGTTTAATGGTTACTTACAAAGTACCCTGTAGTATTAAAAGTATACAATTGCTACTACATTCCTAGTTACTTCACTAGTACTTTTTGACCCTAGGTAATGCATAAAGGGGTCAGTTCACAAACTTCATGCTCACTCTGCGTAGAAAACTGAAAAAAGCAAAGCAGACTTTGGGGCATTTGTATATTGTTTTTATGTTCAATAATTTAAACTTTTACGCAGTTCAGTGCTATCATTCAGTTTTATATGAATTATAAGAAGTGCAAAAAAGAATTAAAAGTGACGTGAAAAAAGTATAAATAAAATATTATAAAACAAAAATAGAAGCAAATAATTTTGTTTAGTTACTATTATTCGTTTAAATTACATATAAAAAAAATGAAGTCCAAGTTATGTTAATTTTTATTATAATGTTATATATATTATACTAATTATGTATTATAATATAATATTATGTTTGAAGCATTTAAATAAAAAACAGGAAACGTAAATGATTTTTTTTTTATAAAAACAAAAATGAACTAGGGAGCTAGCTAGTTCTTTTGCAGTAGTGAAAGAATTAACTCCAAAAAGACTAACTATGTAGTTGCTTTTTGCACACTAGTGAAGTTGTTGACCCTTAAGCACTATAGAAGTAGTAAATACTTTAGCACTAGTGAAGTGACTGGAGAATAATAGTATAAAAGGTAGCAATTCACCCCTTTCTATGACATGTCCATATAAAATTCGCCAGTTGAACGCATGAAAAGTAGATGGAAGTGGAACTAGTGGTGGTAGCCTACGCACTAGCGAATTCGCTAGTACAGCACTAGTTCCGTTTACTGCAGAGTAGCTTGAGTGGATCACAGTGTAAAGTCATTCAAAGGCTACTGATGAGTTGGTGTAGCGGCTAATGAAACAGTCTGTATAGTCAAGCTGTGTGATTTGCTCTATACAGAGCCGTTGTTGTTGTTGTTGTTTGTTGCCTTCTTTGTTCTTCATGTTGTCTTGTTGTCAACATGATTGGCCTAGAGCTCAAAAAATTTGTTTTCAATGTTATATTTCAATCACTTAAAATTGAAATTATAAAATGAATTCAATTAATTGAAGTAATTATTAAATATTTTTCTTAGCTTAATTAATGAAATATTGTAATGTTTTAAAAGAATTAAATTTAATAAACGATTAAAATAGTTATGGAAACTAAAATTGTTCTAAATTTATAAAAATTTACTCACATAAATAAGAAGCAATGGCTTGCCTGATGGTTTCTGCACTGCGATCATTGTTGCGTAGAGAGATAGTTTCTTCAGGCCTCGGACCTCTTCGATCGGTCTGCAATAATATTTTTTTTATAAAACAATTTACTAAAGATATACATATACTCAAAAACCGTAGAATACCATCCTTTATAATTAAAGTAATCATTAGTATCTTGTGCTCCCGGATGCACTTCAATATGGCAACCATCTGAATTGTTTTAAATGAAGATAGAGATAGTTTAGTAACAGAAGAACTTAACAAATTGAGTGAAAATTTACCTATTGCACCAATGCATTGGGATAACCCCAAGGTCTCAAACCTTTAACACAATGAATAATTTAGTTTACAGTTAAAGAAAAGTAGTTCATGTACTATACATTGGCCTCAATGTATTCCAAGTTTGTGTGCAAATCCACAGTACGTGAAATTATTCAAGAATTTCACAAACCGTGGATTTTCCAACTCCAAAGAGGTTCCCAATGCTCCAATACTCTGCAAATGACCCCTGTGCGTATAATGCAATCATGATGCGTTTCTCTAGTGAAATCGCCTTCCGAAGATTCGTGTCCTTTTTCTGCAAATTCGTCAGCATTCCACACAAGCATTGAAAAGTGCTTCGATTTTTGCGAAAATTGATTTTAAAAAAATCTTCGCCATTAAAATGACAATCTAACTCTCAAAGAGACTTCATTCGATCCTGCTAAAATCATATGTTGATAATTGAGCATTTAAGGCTTGTCGCACGTATGGACGGGGTTGTGTGATGATGAGTGGCTTATATGTGCGTCATTCCACAAGAAAGTGTTGTTTGCATCTATATAAGGAGCATTCCACTGTTGGTACGGGACAAATCGTACGCATTTGATAAGTTAAGATCTTAAATTAAAAATAAACCGAAATGTTACTGTACAAAGCATCTAGTACATTCATTTAGTGTAACGGAGGCTTTTCAAAATCAATTATTTGTTCCTGCAAAATATTCATAAATAGGCAGTAATAAGTATGAAAAGATGTTTGTTTGTACGGGACAACCGCAGTCCACCATACTTTTTATTTTTTGACATTATTGGAGAATTTTAGCAAAATTAATTATCTCTGTAAAATATACTTATGTAGACTTCGTCGATCATGGTATACGAAATACTTATACTAGTTCGAAAAAATATCTATTAAAATGAGAATAAAAAAATAAAAATGAAATCGTTTGTTTGTACGGGACACTTTTGTTTGTACGGGACTCGTACGAAATTCAGAAATTAAGTCTTCGTTTTGAATCATTTTTTAAATTAAAACTTAACACTATGATTATCTAAAGTGTGTTTCTTGCATGTTACTTTATGACCGTCGACTAATATATGATGAAATTTTGATATTCCCGGAATAGGCCTTGCAGCTTCCCATGGATAAACATTTTGGATTTTATCAGCTATTTCTGATTCAGCAATATAGAAAACCTTCGTAGAAGGTACTAAAGTGGCTGCTAATATAGCGAAATCTTTTGCGTCTTGGATTATGGTACCATCTCCTTGACCTCGATCTTTTTGGCTTACAAGTTGCTTTACGTTACCACCAACTCCGTCAATCAAAATAAATAAAAATAAATAAATAACTGGCCATTTCAGCCCTTGAAAGGACTTTGACCTAGCTTCTTATGATCAATTGTGTTGTGCGTGTTATTAAGTTTTTTTACACAATTGACCGAGAACCGGTCCTACATGCTTAACGCCGACTCCGAACGGCGATGAACGGAATGTCCTCGTTCTCAAGAAGCTTTACATGGCATTTTGATTACTCTCTGGGGTTTGCCATTGTCTGCAGAGATGTGGCGGCCGTACAGAAAAATTTTTTTAATTCAAATAATTTTCTGTCGCTGCTGGGGTTCGAACCTGGGTCTCCAAAGTTCGTTGACATAGCTGCCACGCACTTTAACCAACTACGCCACGGACGCCACAACTCCGTCAATCAATTTATAAAAAAACAATGAGACATGTATGTGTCAAAAATTACCATTTTCAGTGGAATGCTCCATAAGAGACGCATGTATATGCAGAAATTTGTAGCTCAGGCTTAAAACAGGGCAGCTGATGATCTGCCAACAAGATTACTTCGCTCCCATTCCCTGGCAGCCAAATACTTATTATAATAACGCCTCTTACCACAAAATGAACTTGTGAAATGAAGACGACATGTAAGTCTGGCTGTAGAGGCAAGAAGCATCAACTGGTGACTTGTTGAGTTGATGATGTTTATTTGCAGTTTCTTGATCCTTTCTTTTAATGACCGGCGTTTTATTTCGTGTTTCATGTATTCTATGTATGTATATTTCATTCAGCTTCATCATTATTATCGTATTTTGTCGATATATTATAAAGAAATTAATACACGATGCCATGTTTTTTTCTCTCTTGAATTACCGAAAAGTAAAAAAATAAACGTCAAACGTAATTATTCAATTCAGTATGAACACTCGATCGAAATCATCTCACAAATTTACACAACTTCGGCACAGTGCGAATGTACTATTAATTGTGAATTGAGTGACTTGTGTAAAGTGTACTTTTGAATAGCATCAATAAAAAAGAGAAAAAAAAAGAAAAATATGTATAGCTGTGAACATAAATAACAGTCCCTTTGCCAATTTTTTTGAGATGATTTTGTTTTTGTGACAATCAATTAAACCTGATACATTAATTAGCTACAAAGCCTTAAGGGATAACGTAAGAAATAAAATCTCTTGACATAATATGGCAACTCTGTAGATAACGGTTATTTTTAATTATCAATGCGTGTTTGCATTAAACATTAAAATAGCAGTATGCTTACATTTTTCAAGTTTTGATAAAAAAGGCAGATTTGTTCTAAATATTAAAGTGAGTTTAATATTTATTTTTGTATTAATTGTAGTAGTGTAGAAAGAGCAGCCACATTTATTGCTTTTTTACTCCAGTAAGTCTCGCAAAACATTGCACAGTTGATCAGCGAAAGTTGATCTTGAAATGGAGAGACGAAGGAAAATCTTAAACAGAAATTTAAAATCTGCTCTGGTCTCCAGCGAAAATGATATTCAACGCTATCAAACACTCGAAAAAAGTGAAAAAAAGGGGGATGAAAACGAAAAAATTCATCCCAAAATGTACGCAGAACTCCAAGAGTCGCTCAAGAAGACCCATTAAAATCGACTATACAGACCATTAAAGAGGTTAACTTGGATATTTGTGATATGACTGTACGAAAGAAGCCATTAGAAGGAAACTAAAAGAACAAAGCCACTCCTTACCAAAAAGCACAAGGAAAGGCGATTGGAATTTTCAAGAAAATATGCTGACTGCTCTGGTTAAGGATTGGCCAGCTCAGTCTTCCGACCTAAGCCCTATAGAGCATCTTTGGGGAGATATAAAGAAAGCTGTGAATGATTCGAAACCAACCAATAATAATCAGCTTTAGGATGTTTGAATGTTATGCTGGAGACCAGCGAGGAGAACAGGCAGGCGCAAGCGGACGCAATTGTAAGCAGATTGGGCAAAATTGTTGTGGCCATCGACAATATCAACTCATAACCGCCAAAATATCTTAAGCGACATAATATCCGATTTATGTTTTTTGATGAAAATCGACAATTTGCGATGGTTTACATCGTCTGTCAAAATTTCATAGGTGTACGAAATTAGATTATAAATTTAAACCAAAAGCAATTTTAGCTTAAGTACACACTACATGTTTGTTTACATTTTTCATGACAGCAAAGTGTCGCTTAAGATGAAATTCTCTAAAAGAAATTAATCAATATAAGAGATAAAATTATTAAAATAAAATTAATAGCAAAGAGATAAGAGATAAAAGATAAAATTAATAGCAAAGATAATTAAAAAAAACCTTCTCCTATAATATTTTTTTTTTTTGGCGCTTAAGATATTTTGGCGGTTATGAGTCGATATGACTGCAACACAAAATGCAATACCAGCTGCAATGCAAAAAATTAAAATTGCTGAGGTATATATAGTAAAAATATAATATACATTTTTTTATTTCCATTTTGCTATTGTCATTGTTATTGTTATTGTTGTTGTTATTACTTACTTACTAATTACTTAGTAATTACTTATTAATTACTTACTATACTTATACTTAACCTTATACTTACACTTATACTTATAATTCTTCTTCTTCTTCTTCTTCTTCTTCTTCTTCTTCTTCGTATTCGTATTCGTATTCGTATTCGTATTCTTATTCTTATTCTTATTCTTATTCTTATTCTTATTCTTATTCTTATTCTTCTTATTCTTATTCTTATTCTTATTCTTATTCTTATTCTTATTCTTAATTCTTATTCTTATTCTTATTCTTATTCTTATTCTTATTCTTATTCTTATTCTTATTCTTATTCTTATTCTTATTCTTATTCTTATTCTTATTCTTATTCTTATTCTTATTCTTATTCTTATTCTTATTCTTATTCTTATTCTTATTCTTATTCTTATTCTTATTCTTATTCTTATTCTTATTCTTATTCTTATTCTTATTCTTATTCTTATTCTTATTCTTATTCTTATTCTTATTCTTATTCTTATTCTTATTCTTATTCTTATTCTTATTCTTATTCTTATTCTTATTCTTATTCTTATTCTTATTCTTATTCTTATTCTTATTCTTATTCTTATTCTTATTCTTATTCTTATTCTTATCTTATTCTTATTCTTATTCTTACTCGTGTTCTTATTCTTATTCTTATTCTTATTCTTATTCTTATTCTTATTCTTATTCTTATTCTTATTCTTATTCTTATTCTTATTCTTATTCTTATTCTTATTATTATTCTTATTCTTATTCTTATTCGTATTCTTATTATTATTCTTATTCTTATTCGTATTCTTGTTCTTATTCTTATTATTCTTATTCTTATTCTTATTCTTATTCTTATTCTTATTCTTATTCTTATTCTTATTCTTATTCTTATTCTTATTCTTATTCTTATTCTTATTCTTATTCTTATTCTTATTCTTATTCTTATTCTTATTCTTATTCTTATTCTTATTCTTATTCTTATTCTTATTCGTATTCTTATTCTTATTCTTATTCTTATTCTTATTCTTATTCTTATTCTTATTCTTATTCTTATTCTTATTCTTATTCTTATTCTTTTTCTTTTTCTTTTTCTTTTTCTTTTTCTTTTTCTTATTCTTATTCTTATTCTTATTCTTATTCTTACTGTTATTGTTATTCTTATTATAATCATTTCTTAAATAATAAGATTGGTCACATCAAGTGATTTTTTTTTGTGATGTACTAATTTTAAAATAAACACTTTACATGTGATAAAAAGGTAAAACATTAATTTTATATTTCAAGAGGTTCGTACTAGTTGCGGGACATAAGTTTTTTTTGGAAAACGTAATAAATAATTATCAAAAGCGTATAATTGACAACGGCTAGCAAAATTTGTTCATAAAGAAAAAGTGGAAAACATTGGAATTACAAACTTTTTCCGGAAATATATTTTTTTAAACATCATCAAAGCATTTTTATTTTTGCAAGTTTATTGCATACCGTTCTCTCACTCTGGATCCAACGTTATGCCACTGGCTTCGGTTACTTTGAAAGTTAGTACTTATCAACTTCATGGTTGCTATCGCTTTCTTCTATGTTTAAAGGTACTGTGTATATGTACTGTACTAATATATGTTTACAATAAAGTAAATTCATACTGTACTTTAAAAAAAAACTAAAAATATTTTGAACATAAGTATTTCACTAAGCTCCGTTAATTTTCTATTCACCCTCTTTGTATTTCGACGGTATAAAGAATTCCACTTGGAAATTTGAGGGCTTCATTGAACAAGTGCACGTTGATTAAATTTGTTACGCGATCAATTGATCTCGATGTGCTAGGCTGAGACGGCTCTCCGCAAAATCGCCAAAAAAAAAAAAGAAAAATCACCCAAATGAAAAATGACCCAAAAATTTATGAAAAATCGCCCAAAACGAAAAAACCGAAATTTTACCCAAGAAAACGAAAAAAGCCCAAAAATTTTTGGGTAAAAATTACCCAAAAACAAAAACGAAAATTCACCCAAAAAAATTAAAAATCGCCCAATATTTTACATTGTGTTCCCACACGAGATACGAAATTCCCTTGTAAGAAATGATCATTTTCAAGGCCAGTATATTTTTTTTTAAGTCTATTTTAATTCAATCACTTGATGATATAAATACTTTTTATGTGGATATTATATTATAATACTATTTATGTAGGAAGTGCGTTAAATTTAAAAATTTAATTCATTTTAATTTTATATAATCTCATACTTAAAAATCTATAAAAATATTTCGTACAAGGGAAAAATACTGATTCTTTTTATTTTTTATTATTTTTTATTTTTTTTATCAAAAAATTTCAAAAAGAAAAAATGACGGCGGAGGTGGTGGGGGGGAGCAGGGGGGGCGACGGGTGGCGCGTGCGATCCGTCGCACTACGCGTAATTATTTAGAATATTAAAAGTCTTAAATAAAAATATAGTTTTTACTTCTATTTGTCATACTTTTTTAATAAATTATGTACAAAGTCAAAAAAAAAATTTTTTTTAACTAAATAAACACTATTTTTAACAGTTTAACTTCTAGGAACAGATAAATAATTTTGATTAGGAAAAAATACTGACTGCTTTCAAAACATGTCCTTTAGTGATCGAAAAAATTTCGATCATTTGGCACCTCACTGGATCACTTTAGTTGGTTGTATCTTTAAAGATACAGTGTGCACTTCCTGCAGCTTTTGATAATTTTAACTTTTTTAAAATAAAAGAATTAATAAAAATTTCATAACACATTTCTTTTATTTTGATATATTTTAATAGGGATTTTAAATGTGGGTTAATTCACATTGTATCTTAATAGATACAACCACTTTTCACAACTAAAAAAAATTTTCAAAACTAAAAACGCAGTTTTTATTTTTACTCGATTTTACATAAAATATATTTTTTCGGTAAAAATCTGGGTCCTTGTGCATTTAAGGTTTAATATTGAAAACGAAAGATCACCCAAAGAAAACGAAAAATAACCCAAAAACGAAAAGTGAAATTTCGCCCAATATATTTGGGTAAAATTTCGCCTAAAAGCAAAAAACGAAATTTTACCCAACAAAAATGCAAAATCGCCCAATTTTTTTTGGGTGATTTTTCATATGAAATATGAAATTCGTATGGAAAAAAATTGGGTGATTTTTCATTATTTTTTTTTTTTTGGCGATTTTTCTTTGGGCGATTTTGCGGAGAGCCGGCTGAGACTGTCCAAAAATGTTATTGCTTCCTATTGAGGCTTGATAGGGCCCATATCCATAAAAGTGCAGCGCTGTTAGTAGCTATAACAAAGTAATTTAAAGTAATTTAAAAAATGTAATTTGAATTAACTCATCAACTACAGACCTGAATTTCAAAAAGGATGCTTGTGGCCACTGAAAATTGTTCCAATTTGTTCATGAGCAATCGAACATTAACCTTGTCCAATCGAAATAGCTGCACGAAGCGCACATCAGGAAGCTCGAATGGTTTGCTTTTAAGCCGCACCTCTAGCAGAGTTGCTCGATGGTTTCTTCTAAAAAACATTAAATTGAACACAAACATATGCATATGTGACCCGGTCTACGAAAAGGGACCTTCGGTGTAAAAACAAGTTTTCGAGAAAACAGCTGTTTGTAAACGTTTAATTGTCGCACACTGAATGGCGTCTTTTCATTTATTTCAGCTTATCCTCTATTCTTACAGAGTTGTATTTCTTAGTCTATTAATACAGATTTGTATTTCTTAGTCAATTAATACGAGTTCTTTTTTTTTAGTTAACGACCAACAGTGAAGAGGTGATTACGTTTACTGAATCATTTTTATGCGTCTTTTGATTCCGAAACAAATTAAAAATGAGTGTAGATGAAGAGGTTAGTTTCGTTCTTAGACAATATATTGGTGAAGACGAACAAGATAGTGATAAAACCGACATTGATAACGATTTCGACAGCGATCATGATTTACATCAGGCAGGAGATAATACAGAGGAAAGTTTCGTTAAAATGGACTTATCTATTGTGGATTTAGAAGAAGAAAAGCTGATAACAAAATATTTCTCTACCGATTGTTGTGTTAAGAAATGCAATACACTTATACCACGAGATCGGATTGTTGATAGTAGAATGAACTGTCTCGACCTTTCCAAAAACAAACTAGATCTAGTGATACTAAGTAATATCGAAGCTGGAATAAGGTATTCGAAGCTTTTTTTGGAAAATTCCTGACAAACTTCTTTACGAGTTGGAACCTTCTGCTTTGCGCCATTAGAAAGAGCACACATTAGTCTATCCGAATCGCCAAAAAAGTGAAAAATTATATTTTCACACCGAAGGTCCCTTTTCGTAGACCTGACCCGGTCAGGTATATTATATTATATTTATACTTAACAATTAGTTTACTTACATTTTTCGCCTTTTTTCGGCATTTCTTATTGATATTCGCAAATAAATATCCATTTCAGAAATTTGATGTCACTTTAATATAATTTGTTATCATAAAATAGTCAAAAATCTTTCTGTTATTCTGTTATGGTTTTTAACGGATTTCAAAACAGCTTTTGTCATGCAGAGTACGAATTTTGAGCTCGTAACAGATTTTTTAGCAGCTTAAAATTTGGATGGGAAATCATAACGGAATTTCTTCATAAAAGATTGCGCAGAATAGGCCCAATTATCACAAATATACAACAGAAGTAAAAAATTTCTTAATAATTTACGCAGATATACTACTACAGAAAATTCACATTTATTGAAAAAGTACATTCATATAATTAATCATATTTCTCTTAAATATTCGCTTAAATATAATATTCCTTTAAATGTTATCTACATTAACCCTTATGTAGAATACAGGATTCATGGGTCAAAATTACCCAGGATGAGTTTAACATCGAATATTTTTGCACTAGGTATATATATTTAAATTAAATTTCGTGACAATTATTTTTTCATAAAACTACAATAAAAAAATATCACGGTGTTACAAAATGAAAACAAATCAAAAAACTTGCCTCGAGACATAGAAGAGGTAGTAGGATTGGTTGAACATAAGATAACTGCATACTTAGTTTTTTGAGTATACCCTCAAAATCGGGATTTGTGGTCAAAAAACCGATTTTTGGTAGGTGCATGTATAGTTTGTTATGTAACTCCGTTATATCTAGCTCAATTTTAAAAATTTAAACATTGATAAAAAGAAGAAAAATATACCCTTAATATAATATATAGACCGTTTTTTTACAAAAAGAATTAAAAAAGTTACAGATAAAATCATTTGAAAATTTCTCATTTTTTTTTAATTTTTTCAACTTCAACAACGTTTTGTTCACAAATTTTGTTTTGTGGCACTATTAGTTCTAGCAGGATTCTGAAAGCCTGTTAAATTTTGCGTTCAACAATCTATCATTTACTTCAATTGGCTGAAATACAAAAGCACTATCGAATTTTTAGTATTCGTAATAAAATACAAAAAAATTTTTTTTTTTTTCTAAAAATGTTTTTTTGACCTTTTTCGTTTATATATATTATCATAAAGCTGGTGTATTGCCCGGATGTGACGGAACTGTTTGCAGTTTTCAACCACAAACACGCTCCGAATGAATGGCGTTTGTTTATTGAGGGATCTTGCAAGAGTATGATTTATTTAAAAACTTTTTGTGTGATTCTTGATATGGTTAAATTCTGATATATGTATGTCGCCGACTTAAAGGCTCTAACAATACTGTTTGGAATGCAAGGTGGATATACCAAGTATCCTTGCATTATTTGCGAATGGGATAGTCGTGCGACTAATAAATATAAGCAAAAGGAGTAGCCACTGCGTGCTTCATTTCAAGTTGGCAAAAAATATGTTTTGAATACTCCACTGGTGCGACATGAAAATGTAATCCTACCGCGGCCTCGGTAGTCGAGTTGGTAGCGTGATCGACTGCCACCCCAGAGGCCCCGGGTTCGATTCCTGGCCAGGCCATGGTCCTTCGCTTTTAACCTTTCTTAATTTTCTATCCTCATTTCTAATTAACTGAAATTAAAAATTCATCAATATTTACGACATGAAGTTGTAGCTGATGGTAGAGAAGTTTGTGGATGAGATGACTTATAACTTGAATTGACTGAGGTAAAGGCATAACACTTGCGTCTGATTCAAATTCATATGTTTCTTTGGCTTTCCACTACGCTTAGAACATCCTACACGTGTTTCACTTGATTGCCCTTTCCTTGCCACTTATCTATCATCCCATTTTCGAACCAAGGCAGACTTGACTGAATAGGTATTCCACCTCGAACCAAGGCAGACTTGACTGAATAGGTATTCCACCTGAAATCCTTGGTTCAAAGCTAAAAAAAAAAAAAATCTGATTGCAGCGTTTCCTAGGTTAAGTGAGGCCAAAATCAAAGAAAGCATCCTGCACGCTCAAATCTTTTATAAAAGTTATTTATTCATTTCGGTTATTCTAAGGTTTATTTGTGGGCCCACAAATTCGGAAAATTTTCTTGGACACTGATTTCGTTTCTAAATTAAATCCAGTTGAAAAAAAGAGCTTGGAATAGTTTTATTTCGTTATGCATTTATTTCCTCGGCAACAAGAAGAGTCGAAATTACTTAGATTATGTAAATGGATTTTTAAGTGCCTACGAAGAAATGGGCTGCAATATGTCAATTTAAATACATTTTTTGCACTCCCATATAAACTTTTTCCCGAATTGCCTTGGGCAGTTTAGTGCTGAACAAGGAGAAAGGTTCCACCAGGAGATGGAAGCTATAGAAACCGGCTTTCAGGGAAAAAATTCCATAAACATGCTGGCGGACTTCTGCTGGTCCCTAAAACGTGAAATCGATTATAATATATGAAAACGAAAAAGGTCAAATTAACATTTTAAGAAAAAAAAAAAATTAAAATTTTTTGTATTTTATTACAAATACTAAAAATTCCATAGTGCATTTGTATTTCAGCCAATTGAAGTAAATGATAGCTTGTTGAACGCAAAATTTAACAGGCTTTCATAATCTTGCTAAAACTAACAGTGCCAAAAAACAAAATTTGTTAACAAAACGTTGTTAAAGTTGAAAAACTTAAAAAGAAATGAGAAATTTTCAAATGATTTTGCCTGTAACTTTGTCATTTCTTTTTGTAAAAAAACGGCCTGTATATTTTATTAAAGGTATGTTTTTCTTCTTTTTATCAATGTTTAAATTTTTAAAATTGAGCTAGATATAACGGAGTTACATAACAAACTATACATGCACCTACCTAAAATCGGTTTTTTGACCCCAAATCCCGATTTTGAGGGTATATTAAAAAAACCAAGTATGCAGTTATCTTATGTTCAACTAGACCTACAACCTCTACTATGTCTCGAGCCGAGTTTATTTTCACTGTTACACCGTGTATTTGTTCCATTACCTTCTTAAAGTAGGGCTGGGCAAAAAAAGTTCTACAAGCTGTACATGTGGGTCAAATTTGCCCAATATAATAACTAACATGTTCCACTAGCACATGAGTGGTTTTTCTTACAAGCGTCAACATAAAAAAAAATTAAAACCTGAATAGCAGTTATTTGAATTGGTTCTTTTATAAGGAAATTTTGCAACCGTACAGCGAATTACAACAATTATGAAAATATTGAAGCTGTTGCTCAGTTTGCGGTTACGTTTTACAGTGCAATATGAATAGAGAAGAAATTTTAAGCTTTACTAGAAAACTCTGATTTTGATGATAAAATACCAAATGATACTGCCAGTAAATATGATGCTTCCGAAGTTGGATCGAAGAAGAAATTGCTGGCGCTTAGGACGGTGTCTCAGAAATTTATCCTTCAGTGAATGGGAAATATGTGTGGTCTAAAAACTCAATTGCGAGCGGAGCTGGCAGACGTTATAAAGAGAACGTTATGAATATTGTGCCTGGTGTTACACGATATGGTATTGCTTGAACTGTATTGGTATTGCTAGATGGCATGCGATTATCATTTCTTTCATTCATGCCGCATGATATTGTAAACAAAATCGTCGGGATGACTAATATAGAAGATAATTTATTTTCCGTAGCTATTAACAAATGACAATATCAGCGAATTGTTTTTAGGCCAGTTTGTTTTTGGACATACTTGGATTCAAGTAGATAAAATATTAATTGAGGGATATTTTGAACTTTTGCTATTAGCTTTAGTATTTCGATCCCACGATGAGTCACTTGAGAGTTTGTGGAATGATCGGAAAGACGTCAAATTTTGAAGTCAACAATGAGTCTTCGCAGATACACTAGATCAGGTTATCAGGACGTATACTTGCAAACGTAGAACAAATCGTTGGCCTCAGGCTTTGTTTTATAATATGGTTGACATAAGTGCATACAATGCTTTTAGAATTTTTACGCTTATTAACCCTGAAGGGAATAGAAATAAACATTACAAGCGTCGCATATTCCTAGAGGGGCTTGGTATGGAACTCATTGATCAGGAAAATTCACGCAGAAAATTCATAGCAGTCCAGCAAAAGTAGTTGAAAGAAGCCTTCAAAATATCGCAGATACAGTTTCACAAACTGCAAGTTTAAATCGAGGACGTAACTTTATCTGTCCAAGTCGATAAAATAGCACAAAATATTCAAATAAATGCTCTAGATGCAAAAAGTTTATTTGCAAAACCCATTCCAAAACAACGATAAGCTGCACTTATTGCTCAAAACCCACTTAAGAAATTTAAAATTTATAATATCTATCCATTTCATATTCATTGAAGAAAAATAATATGATGAATTTCATGTAAAAATCGAGATGCATTGAACCCGACCACCTCAGATATCGATGAAATTTTGTTCATAGCTAAATTTGATCAATACAAAAAAACCCTCATTTTTAGAAATGACTGTTTTGCGATTTTTTGGGCGTGGCACAGTTGGAAAAATTTCGAAAAAACGCGAAAATGGTCGAAAAGAGCTCCATTTAAACTGCAATAACTCAGAATCGACTGAACCGATTTCCATGATCTTGGTATCATTAAAAAGATATTTTAACAGGCTTTATGACACGTTTAAAAAATAAAAAAAATTACACTGTAAAAAATTTTATAACAAAAAGAAAATTTTACCTAACGAAAAAACCAAAAAGATCAAAGGTTTTTTTACAGTGTATTACTTTTTTAGAAAGGTTTATTCTTCACCTATAACATATCAAAAAATAAAAATGGGTTCTTTTTTAGTTTTTTTTATATAATTTTTTCAGTAGTGGCACTTCTAGTAATTGCCCATATATTTTTATATTGAAGCCACGAAAAATAGCCAAACATCTGTTATATTACTGAGAAGTGTTCAAATTTCAGTTATATTCAAAATATACTTATAATGTAACTTATATACTTATATACTTACTGTAACTGTGTTTCTAGGATTAGCAAAATAAACACACTGCAGGTACCCCTAATTAAAGAAATGATTTTAAAATTGCCTTAAAAATTGCTATATAAATGCACCTGATGAACGAACCGAAATTTTTTGAAATAATTCGAATAACAGCGAAAATATCAGGTCACATTCTTACACATTTACAAAATAGTTCAACAATTCTAACATTTTTTAAATGTTTACAAATAAAAAACCATCAACAATTGTTTATATTATTTGCCATGATTTTATTAATTTGTGTTTTATTTTATTTACATTTTTTTTAAGTTAATTATTTGTTGGATTCATTACGACTGCGCGCTTTTCTTAGTGCATTCCGGCAAGTTTCGCAAATACGGCTACAATGAATGTTGGCGACAGCTGGAAAATATTCAATTATATTTGCAACCTCGTTTTCACTTATTTTACGAAGCGAAGCGCAACACTTATTAGATATTTTTATGCATCTGTACTTATTGTTTGAATTCATATTCACTCAAAATTTTAAAATATACACGTAAAAATTGTAATGGGATATCTTGGCTTCTCGAAACGGCTTATAATTATGAATTTGGGTATGTTCATCAGGTGCATTTATATAGCAATATTGAAGGCAATTTTAAAATCAATTCTTTAATTAGGGGTACCTGCAGTGTTTTTATTTTGCTAATCCTGGAAACACAGTTACAGTAAGCATTTTATGCGCTTACCTGTATACTTATTGGTTTGGGCTGGTACGGCCGCAAGAACTTTTTGGGGTTAAAACATATTCATAATTTTTCTGGGACAATGTTTATTTTTTTTACCTGTATACATACATAATTTTCTTTTATGCATATTATATCAATAATCTTTGCACATTATAAGTATATTTTGAATATAACTGAAATTTGAACACTTCTCAGTAATATAACAGATGTTTGGCTATTTTTCGTGGCTTCAATATAAAAATATATGGGCAATTACTAGAAGTGCCACTACTTAAAAAATTATATAAAAAAAACTAAAAAAGAACCCATTTTTATTTTTTGATATGTTATAGGTGAAGAATAAACCTTTTTAAAAAAGTAATACACTGTAAAAAAACCCTTGATCTTTTTGGTTTTTTCGTTAGGTAAAATTTTCTTTTTGTTATAAAATTTTTTACAGTGTATTTTTTTTTTTATTTTTTAAACGTGTCATAAAGCCTGTTAAAATATCTTTTTAATGATACCAAGATCATGGAAATCGGTTCAGCCGATTCTGAGTTATTGCAGTTTAAATGGAGCTCTTTTCGACCATTTTCGCGTTTTTTCGAAAACTTTCCCACTGTGCCACGCCCAAAAAATCGCAAAACAGTCATTTCTAAAAATGAGGGTTTTTTTGTATTGATCAAATTTAGCTATGAACAAAATTTCATCGATATCTGAGGTGGTCGGGTTCAATGCATCTCGATTTTTACATGAAATTCATCATATATAATATTTCAAAGACTTTTTTCATATATTGGGCTTAATTGACCCAATTATGTCAAATGCGCTTTTATATTTAAATACAGGATAAGGGTTAAACAGGCTTCACAATTAAAGTGTTTGATTTTGAAAAGAACATCAAAATCGATTGAAGGATTTGAAATAATAACTGAGTGGAAAAAATCAACGATATTAGCGTTTATTCGCTCCTGGTGATCGCAAACTTAATTTCATGCCAAATCTGGGTACGGAATCGGATTCAGCAACCAGTTTTACATGTGGATAAAAGTTTGGCGTAATTTTCGTGTAGCTTTAATGCCAGTATGAAAATTAATAAATTCACATTAACTCTGAGGGCCCAAAAAACACGTTTTTAACTGCTCATAGCTCATCCAGTTTATGAAAAGTGTGATCTTTTTAGGGCGTTTTACTATTTTTATGCAAGCACGTTTCATATGAGTGGGGAGCACGGAGAATCAGACGCAAAGTAGGATTTTACTGTATTTAATACACATATGCTACATATGTATATCATTTACATATATTCAAAATATGTGACCCGGTCTACGAAAAGGGACCTTCGGTGTGAAAATATCATTTTTCACTTTTTTGGCGATTCGGATAGACTAATGTGTGCTCTTTCTAATGGCGCAAAGCAGAAGTTTCCAACTCGTAAAGAAGTTTGTCAGGAATTTTCCAAAAAAAGAGCAGAAATGAGTGAAAATGAAAAAAAATTGGACATTGAATTATAACATAATAAACATCATTTCATACTTTTATTTGAAGGGAAACCAGCCATTTTACATAAAAATCGAAATATAAAATAAATCTATAATTTTTCATTTCACGCCATTCAGTGTGCGACAATTAAACGTTTACAAACAGCTGTTTTCTCGAAAACTCGTTTTTACACCGAAGGTCCCTTTTCGTAGACCGGGTCACATATTTAAAAAAATATACATTAGTGTATAAAGCTCCTGTTATTTTAAAATGACACCCGATTCCGATAAAAATATAGCTTATATCAAAAAAGTTATTTTATAAAAAGTATTTAAAAACCTTTTTCGTTTTAAAATTTGATAAAAAACTTTCCGGCGTTATCTGGGTTAAAATATAATAAAAATTGTTTAAAGGTGTTTATGCTATTGTTTGTTTTAATATAGTCTCAAAAGTAAAAATATTTCGAACCAAGGTACTAGATTAACTTAGTAGGTTTAGCACCTTAAATCCTTGATTCAAAGAATAAAAAAAATATAGAGGAAATGTTTTTTTTTTTTAAAATATGGTGACTTGAACAGCTCGATTGAAAAAAAAAAAAATATTAATTTAACCATAGTGACCTCTTTACTTACATAGAACTTATGAAATATCTTCCAATTTCAAGATTTGCAGCATTGATGCTCAACCGCGCACAAATGTGCAGATAAGCTTTTGTGCTTATGTATAAGCGTGTATAAAGCTCACGCAAACAAAAAATCGCCCAGTTCGCTCTGTCATTTCAAGCGGTAAAGGTTGCGCCAACATATGTATATTAGTACAAGTGTATCAAATATATTTCTCGCCTTTTTTCTCGTGAGTTTTATTGATCAGCAAGTGTGATTTTAAGCAAGTTTTGAAAAAAAATGTTGAGTTTATTAAAATAACCACTATTTGTATTTAATAAACAAATTAATTGTTATGATTTGTGACATGTTTTACGTGAAAAGCTGTTTAAAAGTTAGCATTTGTGAAGGGGTATGGAAATTATCATTACTTGTGTTTTGTGGATTCCGGTGAGTTCCAGTCTAATTATTTATTTGTTTGTTTATTTAAGTAATAGTGATTGTATAATCTTCACAAAGAGTCACTATATCCTGCAGTTCTTTAACATACCACACCTTATGGGCACTAAGTTTGTTTCTAATGGATTGTATGGGTGGCTTTATTTGCACCGTCCGTTTCAATTTTGAACAGAAGATTTATTTGATAAAGTTTTGTATATAAAACTAATTCCATTTTGTTTTTGTGAATGACACAAATTCACTGCTAACGTCAAATATCTCACAAATACACAATACGAGACCAAATGCACAACATTGTGAATACCCCTCTTAATTCTTAATTTCACAACGCACTCAATTTAAAATTTATTTTTACTTGATAGATTTAATTTTATTTGATTGACTTCCTACCTTCGAGAGCCTGTTCCATTCCCATTCTTGATTTAAATGTGTCACAATTCATCTCGGTAAATCGTTTGAAGGTAATCAAACATTAAATTAATGTCAACACTCAGGGTTGCCAACGGTGCGTTTGTAATGTTATTTAATTTAAAGCCTCTTAACATTCACCGCACCTGTTTGGAAAGTTAAATTAAATTTCTAACTCATCCAAACAATATTTTATTAAACGTGACAGAATGAGACGCAGTTAAAAAGACAGAGAGAGACAGAGACAGAAAGAGAGAGAGAAACAATGACGAAGAGAGAGACAGAGAGCGAGTTTGTGGGTCATTCTGCATATAATATTATTAGCTAACACTTTGGCTTTGCGGGGGCGACAGAAAATTCCTAAGTTGGCTTTGATAGAGTTGAAGTTTTCGTGCTCATTGGTTTATTTTATGTTCGTGTTCGTAGCCAGAGAAAAGACGCGCATAAATATTTCAAAACCTACGCCAGCTCAATTGCTTGTTATAAGCCGCAAAGCGCACAAAATAAGTCCAGCCGCCAACAATGCATATCCTGCAGCGATGAATGTGATGAATGTGTTCAAATTTGTCGGAATTGAAGAGACGAATAGAGTGCAGAGAAGGAAAGTCAGAGATGTAAACGTGAGTTTTTTTGTTGTGTTCTGCTTTTAAGGATTTGATGCCAAAGTTAACGAGAACATATTGTATTTGGCTTAAGGATATCAAAGCAAACATTTTGAATCAGCTGATGAATAGAACATTAAATTTCTTATCGGTTAATTGAGTTCAATTTTGATAAATTGCTGAGATATTCAAGTATACTCAGGTGAATTTTCAAAAGAGGTTTCAATACAATATATAAATATAAAAGTTTTTTGAAAAAAAAAATTTCATTCATTTGTATTCGTTAAGAATTAGAACTCAAAGGCTTAGCATATTTAGGTTTTATTTTAATAAATTTTTCCTATATTTAACCTCGCAGGTTATCAAAAAAGTTGGAAAAGGCATTCTTCCAAAATGCATTTGTGTTCCATAGAATTGTTACTCGCTGAGTGTAGCTGCTGAGAGAAAAGTTATGGTACGGCAGTTGATGTTGATTCTTTCAAACATAAAAAAAAGTAAAAATAAAAAAATTCAAGAAAATTTGGAAAGTTATTGAATTTTTAATTTACCGTGTAGTAACTTTAAATGCAACACTGATCCTGTCAACTACCATCTGTTAATAGACTACTGTCAAAATTTCGCTCGCTTAGTTCGTGTTTGGCAGTAATTGACAGCAGACGATCTTGTGAATTTTGATGAAAATGGAAAAAATTTAATTTCGTGGGCTCATCAAGCATTATTTTTTGCTCAAAAAAAACCATCAGCCAAACCAAGGAAAGGCTTGGTAAATACTATGGGGACTCTGCACCATCGATTGGAATGATTCACAAGTAGTTTACTGAATTCCGATGCGGCCGTACAAGCACAAGTGGTGACGAATGTTCTGGACGCCCCATTGAGGTTACCACACCAGAAATGGTCACACAAATTCACGGTATCGTGTTGGCCCATCGCAGAGTTTAAGTGTGCGAGATTGTTGAAGCGCTAGGGATCTCAGACGAACGAGTGTGGAACATTTTGCGAAATCATTCAACATCAACATTTTGGATATGAAAAAATTATCCGCAAGATGCGTGCCGCGTTTGCTCACTCTCGACCATAAACGCGATTGTGTGACTGATTCAAAGGCGTGTTTGGCGATGTTGAACAAAGATAAGATGTATTGTTTTCGTCTAACAGTAACCATGGCAAAACATAGATCCATCACTACACACCAGAGACAAAGAAACAGTCGAAACAGTGGACTTCACCGACCAACCGAAGACGGTGCTATCGGGCGGAAAGGTTATGGCGACAGTATTTTTGGATAAACGCGGTATTATCTACATCCTTTACCTTCCACCGTAAAGAACGATCAATGGCGTATACTATGCAGCCGAATTGGACCGTTTTTCACACATGCCCAGCTCCCATAGCAAAATTCAATGAATTTAATTAATTAATTAATTAATTAACGAATTGCTTCCTCATCCAGCATATTCTCCAGATTTGACCCCCAGCAACTACTTTCTGTTTCCAAACCTGAAGAAATGGCTCGGCGGAAAGAGATTCACCAACAGAATCTCTCATCACCGAAACAGAGGCCTATTTTGAGGATCTTCCGAAAACGTATACCACAAAATGGTATTGGATGACCGTCGGCTGAAAGTACGCGAGATAGCAGGTATGATAGGCAATTCAAAAAATACTGTACATCGCATATTGAGTGAAAATTTAAGCATGCAAAAGCTGTCCGCAATATGGGTACCACAATTTCACTCAATGGAACAAAATAGCGTTGTAAGGATGTTTTAATCGAGGGATTGGTAAAGTTCCACAGCAGGTAATTAAAGTTTTTCTGTCGATTCATAACCATGGATGAAACATGGGTTAATCACTTTCACAATGGACTGAAACGGGAGAAGAAGATAGTTCCATCTGTAGGCAAGGTCAGTTCAGTTTTTTTGGGATACGCGTGGGATAATTTTCATTGATTACGAGTATCTTCAGAAAAGAGAAACAGTCAATGGCGAGATTAACGGTTTAGTCTTATCCTGTGTAAATATAGAAGGGACTACCCAGATCCTGGAGTTGGTCGCCTAATCTGAGGAGTAGGTTGTCCTTTGTTTTAAATAACGGTTGCGTTATGCCTACGAGGGAATCGCAATATATGTCTGCTGGATAGTCTTAAATAAGGCTGGCAGTTTTACTGCAAAATTGGTGTTATCTGAGGTGTCAGATTTAAGTACGAAGATGTGAAAAGTTTACCTTTGTAATCTCAGAGTACCAGAGTTGAAATTGGTGGAATAGTGGTGACGTATATGTCATTCACATTCAAGTGTGATGACTATTGTCATTCACAGTCAAGTGCTATATGTTATATGTGTCAGTGTGTGAGAGTGCTCGAGGTAAGTCGAGGAGAGTCGAGGTAAATCCTTTTTGCCCTGGAGACTATCACAGAGTTGGCTCTTCGAGGAGTATAGTGCTGGCTATAGTATCTCAATGTCGCGAACAGACCATCGTTGGTCGGCGTGGAGTTGTGCAGTGGTACAACTGGGTGGCAATGCCCAAATATTATCAGAGATTTTAGATGGGTCTCGATTTCCACCAATAAATGTGGATGCTGATACAGCTAATCATTCATGATTGGTACTGTTGTGTTCCAATGTTGTCTATTATCCATACAGTACCTATATTTATTAATTAAATATACAAGTATGGTATGTAATCGGTGATGAAACTACTATGATAGGGCGTTGGTTGCTTCTGGAGTCATGGAACTCACGCCGAAGAGATAGTTGGATGGACGTTGATGTGAGTCATTAGCATGGTATTGACGTTCGGAAGATTTATCTATTGGACATCAATTCAAGTTGGATGGACGTTGATGTGAGTCATTAGCATGGTATTGACGTCCGGAAGATTTATCTGTTGGGCATCAATTCTATTTACCACGAATCTTTGCCAAGGGGCAACGTAGAATTAAGGCGAACAGGCAAGTGTCTACACTAAACTCAAGATCGGCATTAATCTCACCTACTCGGCGAATATTAGTCTTGTCTACTTCAAATACTATTATCAGAATTTAGACAAATGCATCGAGCTCTTATTAATATGATCAAGAAACACGTTATGAATTTCATCTTGAATCAAAAGTCCATTTCAGATATAAGCTTGTTACGCCCACTTTACAAAGAAAAATCGTCAATGACCTTTCGACAGCTCATCTAGAAGCGAAAGCGAATAAAGGATGGTGTTGGCAGAAAAGAGTTAAAACAAACATCGTACGTCGTGTACATAGCCTCAAAATGAAGTCTAAAAAACAATTCCTTGGTACAAAACATCATATATATCAATTTATCATAATATATACATTATGTTCAGACGATATGGACTAATTATAATCTAAAATTATTATCCTTTGCAGAAAAGTACTTCGAAAATGAGCCCCAGTTGCCAACAAAGCAAAGCAGAATGTTCAAATATCCAAACCATGTGTCAAAATATTGATAATGACCTTAAATATTTCAATGGGCAGAATTGTCCCATGGATGGATTTCTTTGTAAAACCGAATTCCGAGCACTCGACCGACTATTTGCATAATTCCTACTTAATAATGGGTAAAATAAATAAGCTCGGTTAAGCATGCTTAGCTGTGGGATTAAAGTAATAGTTCTCAAACATAACAATGTCTCTATTTATGTGTGTGGATATTCAATGTTAACTGGCACGAGAGCACAACGTTTATGAGGAATAAACTGGAGTTCAATTTCCTGGAATGTTGAAGCGACAATACTGAAATGTAGCTTTTCACCACACCTGAATACTGAACTACTCACTCTCTCTCGCTTAACCTATCTGTGAGATTAACTGTATATTTAAATCGTTTCAATTCCAATATTATTCAATGGCTAAATAAACAAAATAGCCGCACAAGGAGAACCATGGTTCAATCGAATGGAGCTGCCTCAATTCTAGGGGGTATGTTCAGTTATAATTATATGTATAAAGAAACTATAGGGAGAGCATGATTCTTATTGGTGGCGCATAACTTTTGCAAGCTTTTTATAACACCGTTAAATAAAATCTCTCAGCTCTCCGGGTAAGTGAAATGCTTTGTTTATGCTCTGTTTTGTTGATTTCATTGATAACTTTTGTCCCAGAACAAAGCTGCCAATTATTTTACTATCAGTCATCAAAGCCTGCCTTCACTTGATGGACGCAAGGAATTCTGACATCATATTGGCGGTGTATTTTTCTCCTCGTTTCGCTTGAATGATATTGCAGTAGATTGAAATCATTTAAACTCAAGTAAAATAATGTATATTCGAGGAAATATGACGCGTCTCTCTGTATTTCCGCCGGATGTGTCACGTTCCACCATTTTGCACAAATGCCGCTTAATTAGGATGACAGTTTTTGTTTGTTCAAACAAAAGCTAATAAAAGCTAATAAAAACCTATCTGTTAAAGTTAATTAAATTATAATTTGAATTCTCCTTAGCAACCAATAAATGTGTTGGCAACAAAAGTCGTTTTAACTCAAACTCAGTCAAGTGTAACGAGTTTCAATGAAAATTATAAGCAGCGATGCCGCAAACTCATTCTAGAAACAACAACAACAACAGCAACAACAATTCATAGAACTAATTAAGGCTAATTGAAATCACGTGCTTCGTAATGACACACTTACATAGTAGTGGGCACACGCAGAAGTGTTAGTTTTTTCTCCCTTTTTTATGCCCTAGTTTTGTTATTGTCTTTGCCGTTAAAGTGGCAGAGCGAGGGTAAAGGTGATAGTTTGAAAGATGTTTGGATTTGTCGCCACGTTAATTGTTATGTGGGGCAATTTGCGTTGAAGTTTTAAATGACGATTATATTTGAGTAACGGTTTTAGTTTGAGGTGAATTTTATTTGTTTTTGTTTTTTGTTTTGCTGTATAAAGAAAGAGAGAGAGAGATGATAAATTAAAAAATAAAGTGTAATTAAGTGTAGGTAGTAATAATACTTTTTTGTTTGTATTTAACACTAGCGATACCCGACGCGCGTTCCTACACCCGTCACCTGGATTGGAAAGTAATTCTTTCCTACTTATGGGGCGCTTACAACAGTTGCTCGGTTTTGACCTCTAAGAATTTGCGCCAACCATTTCTGCGTTTCGCTTGCTGGCGACAGTTGAAAACACCAAGCGTCGTCAACACATGATCTTCCACCCAGACATTATCTTCCAGAAGCACAATTGGCCCAGTTGGTCCAGCTAAAAAATAAAAATAACTGGTCATTTCAGCCCTTGAAAGGACTTTGACCTAGCTGCTTATGATCAATTGTGTTGTGCGTGTTATTAAGTTTGTACACAATTGACCGAGAACCGGATCTACAGGTTTAACGCCGACTCCGAACGGCTATGAACGGAATGTTCTTGTTCTCAAGAAGCTTTACATGGCATTTTCATTACTCTCTGAGGTTTGCCATTGTCTGCAGAGGGGTGGCGGCCGTACAGAAAAAATATTTTAATTCAAATAATTTTCTGTCGCTGCTGGGGTTCAAACCCGGGTCTTCAGGGTCGTTGACATAGAGGCCACACACTTTAACTAACTACGCCACGGACGAAACAGTTGGTCCAGCTACAAATTTGTTTTATTTTGTCAAATTTGTGTTTGAGCATTTATAAAAACAACAACACGTACAAAAAACAACAAATACAAAACCGACGTTCACCAAGTTTTTAACTCGTTTTAATATCAACAATTGTATGCAAAGGCAAAAAAAAATAAAGCCTCACTCGATGAGACTGAGCTTGAGATGATTGTCCCGTTACTTGTGTAACACAAAAACACACATAATTTATTTTTGTTTTGCACATACATTTTTTATTTTTTTTTTGTTTATTTTTGTTTTTTTTTTTGCAGCGATGAGCAAAAGCAATAATGAGGATAATTTTGTGTTTGCTTAAAAAAAAAATTTTGGACTTACTTACTTACTTATCTGGCGGTTACAACCGAAGGCCGGTTTTGGCCTCGTATAAGAAATTGCGCCAGCCATTTCTGTTTTGCGCTTGCTGGCGCCAGTTGGAAACACCAAGAGTAGTCAGGTTATTCAACACTTGATCCTTCCAACGATGATGTGGGCGTCCTCTTCTGCGTTGACCACCACCGGGCACCGAATCGAATATTTTTTTCGCTGGAGCGTCGTTTTCCATTCGCTCAACATGACCTAGCCAGCGGAGCCGCTCGATTTTAATACTCTTAACTATGTCGATGTCAGCGTACAGCTCATACAGCTCGTGGTTCCATCGAATTCGGTACTCGCCATTGACGCAGATTGGACCGAAGATTTTACGAAGGATCTTTCTCTCGAAGGCTCCCAAAGTCTTTTCATCAGAACTGCTCAACGTCCAGGTTTGTGCTGCATATAATAGGAGTTTTGTTCGTCGAGAGAGGGCTCTGCTTCTCAATTGCCTACTCAGCCCAAAGTAACACCTGTTGGCAAGAGTTATCCTTCGCTTTATCTCAATACTGACATCGTTGAAAGAGTTTACGTTGGATCGCAGGTAGACGAAGTCCTTAACAACCTCGAAGGAGATGTTGTCAACAGTGACGTGGTTTCCAAGACGCTGGGACTGTTTATTTGTTGACACTAGGTATTTCGTCTTATCTGCGTTCAATGCAAGACCCATTTGACTTGACTCTTTCGCTATTCTGGAGAATACTGTACTGACTTCGCGTGTACTATGGCCAATGGTATCGATATTATCAGCATACGCCAGCAGCATAATACTTTTGTAGAATATTGTGCCCCTCCTCTCAAATCAGCAGCTCGAATGATCTTCTCCTTTATTAGGTTAACAAAGTCGCACGATAAAAAATCACCTGGTCTGAAACCTCGTTTGGTATCGAATGGAGGAGTGAGATCCTTCCCGATTTAAACTGTACTGCTGGTGTTGTTCAGTGTCATTCTGCAAAGACAGACATGATGGAGTATAGGACATTTCTCATGTCGAAGTCGTCTTTTTAATCGACAAAAAGATGGTGCGTGTCGATTTTTTTCTCTAGTCTCCTCCAAGATTTGTAGTACCGTAAATATCTGGTCTAAAGTGGATTTGATTTGGAAAAATAAGAGGTTACACTGATAAGGTCCAATCAGCTGGTTAACGATGTGCTTCAGTCTTTCACATAATACGCTCCACAGGAACTTATATGCGATTTAAGAAGGCTTATCCTACGGTAGTTGGCGCAAGTGGTTGGATCGCCTTTCTTGTAGATTGTGCAGATTGGTTTCAATTATTTGGAATGCATTCTTCGGACCATATTTTGCATAGAATCTCATGAATGCATTCAAATAGAGCTTCGACTTCATTTTGGAAGAGCTGAGCATGTAAAACATCTGCTCCTGCGGCTTTGTTGTTTTAAAGCCGAGCTACTCGTATCGATTTCAAGAGCAGCGGCACTTCAACGCTTTCCGGGTTATCATCTCTATCTGCGAAATTGTTGTCAGCGTCGCCATTCAGAAGCCTACAGAAGTGTTCCTTCCACAACGTCAGTGCACTGTGAATATCTGTCAATAGATTCCTATCTTTACAGAATCTCCGATCTTGAAACTCTCGGCCAGGCGTCTTGTTTTTCGAAAAATTTTCGGACATTATTCCCAACGCAATGCATCTCAATTTTCTCACACTCCCGATTTTTTGCCTCTCTTATCTTTTGCCTGAAAATGCTATTCTCTTCCCTTCTCTTCTCTCCTCTTCTCCTTAGCAGCACGCATTACAACCGACTGCAGGGTGGTTTTGTAGGACGCATCTTTCTTTACAGTGGCGTTGTGATACTCCTGGTCATGCCACTGGTTTTGGTGAGGATGGTGGTAGCCAATCACACATAAAGTGGGAGTTGTGAGTCCATATGTCGTCAATCGAAGGAGTGCCTTCTTGCAGCAGGAGTGAGAGTCGAGTAGCGAAGTCTTCGACTGTCCGTGTTGATAGCAGCTTTTGGATGTCTAGCTTTCTCTGTGTTGTATTGTGAGCATTCTTGGTTGCAAATAGACGTGTGTGGATCTTGGCTGCGAAAATATAACAGTCCGAGTCTCTGTTGACATCACGGATCGTGCGTACATCTAGAATACTGAAAGAGTGCCTTCCGTCAATTAAAACGTGATCAATCTGATTGGTCATCAGAAGACAGCCAAGTGGCCTTATGAATATTGAGATGCTTGAATCTAATGCTACTAACGACCATGTTTCGCACTGCGAAAAAGCCAATCAGCCTCATTCAGTTACCGGAGGTATTGTCATAGAAAATGAACTTTCCGACTGTTGGACCAAAGATATTTTTCTTTCCCACCTTGGCGTTTAAGTCATCAAGCATGACTTTTATGTGGTGAAGACAGCGCTCAAAGTCATCTTCAAGGCGCTCATAGAAGCTTTCTTTGGTCTAATCGTTCTTGCCATCAGTCGGAGCGTGCACACATATCAGGCTTATATTAAAAAATTTTGCCTTGAAATTATGGCAAGTAGTTTGTTCACAGATGTTAATCGCAGGACATGCCGTAGTTTCTTACCAGCCAAAACTCTGCGACCAAATTCTAGCTCCTCCGCATGGCCGCTGTAGTAGATATCACAGAATGCTTGCCGTGAGCAACCCTGTACCTGCCATCGCATCTATTGGATTGCAGTGGTATTAGCTTTGTATCTCTCCAAGATATCTATCTGTTGGATAGAGGCACTATCCCAATTAATGTCCGGTTCGGGCGTTCCAAGTGCATATCCGTTAATCATTGTCAGTTTTTCGTTAGCGGTAGTCATCATCAGATCTGGGAATCATTCTTATTTTATTTCTGATTTGTTTCATTGAAATATTTTTAAGGTGGCATAAACGTTTAAAGGCATGAAGCCCCCCGCTTAGATTAGCCGTTAAACTAACGGTTGCCCGTTTGCCGTTTCTTCGGGTTTGAAGCCCGCCACGTTGAAAGAACGTCAACAATTAATTTAAAATCAATTATTCGAAATGGATTTTTCCCCTTCCCGTTTATACACCTTTGTCCAAATGCATTGAGTAAACCAAATACTAGTTTGTGAGTTTGGTACATTTTTAAAATTTAACTAAAATATAATTGTAAAACTGTTACTATTGTGCTAGTGAGACCTGTTATGGGCTATTCCCAGTTGAACGCTTGGTTTCTTTCTAACCAATTGAACACTTAAAAACTCCATAACAAAAGGGTTATTGAAATTTATTGGAGCGAGCGAGCGAAGCACCCATGGAACAACTTGCATGAAGAATGTTTAAAGGAGCAGAACTCTGAAATGGGTTGACCGATTTTAATATTTCTTTTTCTAAACTGTTCTTACTTACTTACTTACTTATCTGGCGCTTACAACCGAAGGTCGGTTTTGGCCTCGTATAAGAAATTGCGCCAGCCATTTCTCTTTTGCGCTTGCTGGCGCCAGTTGGAAACACCAAGTGTAGTCAGGTTATCCAACACCTGATCCTTCCAACGAAGATGTGGGCGTCCTCTTCTGCGTTGACCACCACCGGGCACCGAATCGAATATTTTTTTCGCTGGAGCGTCGTTTTCCATTCGCTCAACATGACCTAGCCAGCGGAGCCGCTCGATTTTAATGCGCTTAACTATGTCTATGTCAGCGTACAGCTCATACAGCTCGTGGTTCCATCGAATTCGGTACTCGCCATTGACGCAGATTGGACCGAAGATCTTACGAAGGATCTTTCTCTCGAAAGCTCCCAAAGTCTTTTCATCAGAACTGCTCAACGTCCAAGTTTGTGCTGCATATAATAGGACGGGCATGATTAGTGACTTATAGAGCGTGAGTTTTGTTCGTCGAGAGAGGGCTCTGCTTCTCAATTGCCTACTTAGCCCAAAGTAACACCTGTTGGCAAGAGTTATCCTTCGCTTTATCTCAATACTGACATCGTTGAAAGAGTTTACGCTGGATCCCAGGTAGACGAAGTCCTTAACAACCTCGAAGGAGATGTTGTCAACAGTGACGTGGTTTCCAAGACGCTGGGACTGTTTATTTGTTGACACTAGGTATTTCGTTTTATCTGCGTTCACTACAAGACCCATTCGACTCGACTCTTTCGCTAACCTGGAGAATGCTGCACTGACTTCGCGCGTATTATGGCCAATGATATCGATATCATCAGCATACGCCAGCAGCATAATGCTTTTGTAGAATATCGTGCCACTGCGTCTCAAATCAGCAGCTCGGATGATCTTCTCCATCATTACGTTGAAAAAGTCGCACGATAAGGAATCACCTTGTCTGAAACCTCGTTTGGTATCGAATGGAGGAGTGAGGTCCTTCCCGATTTTAACTGTGCTGCTGGTGTTGCTCAGTGTCATTCTGCAAAGGCGGATGAGCTTTGCAGGAATACCAAATTCAGACATGGTGGAATATAGATGATTCCTTATTGGACTGTCGAAGGCGGCTTTGTAATCGACAAAAAGATGGTGTGTGTCGATTTGTTTTTCTAGGGTCTTCTCCAAGATTTGTCGTAGCGTAAATATCTGGTCTATGGTGGATTTGCCAGGTCTGAAGCCACACTGATAAGGTCCAATCAGCTGGTTTACGATGGGCTTCAGTCTTTCACATAGTACGCTCGACAGAACCTTATATGCGATATTCAGAAGGCTTATCCCACGGTAGTTGGCGCAAATTATAGAATCGCCTTTCTTGTGGATTGGGCAGAGCACACTGAGGTTCCAATCGTTTGGAATGCATTCTTCCGACCATATTCTGCATAGAAGCTCATGAATGCATTTAAATAGAGCTTCGCCTCCATTCTTGAAGAGCTCAGCAGGTAAGCCATCGGCTCCTGCGGCTTTGTTGTTTTTAAGCCGAGCTATAGCTTTCAAGACTTCACTATGGTCGGGCAGCGGAACTTCAACGCTGTCGTCCAAAATTGGGGATTCCGGAATATCATCTCTATTGGCGGGATTGTTGTCGTCGTCGCCATTCAGAAGCCTAGAGAAGTGTTCCCTCCACATCATCAGTGTACTCTGGATATCTGTCACTAGATTCCCATTTTCATCCTTGCAGGAAGAGGCCCCGATCTTGAAACCATCGGCCAGGCGTCTTATTTTTTCACTTATCACGCATTTCCGCTTACCTTTTCTTTCGCCTGAAAATGCGTCTCTCTTCCCTCCTCTTCTCTTTGTATCGCTCCTTAGCAGCACGCGTTACAACCGACTGCAGGGTGGCTTTGTAGGTGGCGTCGCGACACTCTTGGTCGTGCCACTGGTTTCGGCGAGGGCGGTGATAGCCAATCACCTCTTCGGCAGCCGTACGCATAGAGTGGGAAATATGATTCCACTGCGCGCATATATCGTCGATCGGAGGAGTGCTTTCTTGAAGCAGGAGTGAGAGTCGAGTAGCGAAGTCTTCGGCTGTTTGCTTTGTTTGCAGCTTTTCGACGTCTAGCTTTCTCTGTGCTGGATTGCGCGCATTCTTGGTTGCGCACAGGCGTGTACGGATCTTGGCTGCGACAAGATAATGATCCGAGTCTATATTGGCACCACGGATCGTGCGTACATCTAAAACACTGGAAGAGTGCCTTCCGTCAATCAAAACGTGATCAATTTGGTTGCGCGTCTTTTGATCAGGAGACAGCCAAGTTGCTTTATGAATATTGAGATGCTTGAATCTAGTGCTACTAACGACCATGTTTCGCGCTGCGGCAAAGTCAATCAGCCTCATTCCGTTATCGGAGGTATTGTCGTGGAGGCTGAACTTTCCGACTGTTGGACCAAAGATATTTTCTTTTCCCACCTTGGCGTTGAAGTCACCAAGCACGATTTTTATGTCGTGGCGGGGGCTGCGCTCATAGGCATCTTCAAGGCGCTCGTAGAAGCTGTCTTTGGTCTCATCGTCTTTGTCTTCTGTCGGAGCGTGCGCACAAATCAGGCTTATGTTGAAAAATCTTGCCTTGACACGGATTATGGCAAGTCGTTCGTTCACAGGTGTGAATCGCAGAACATGATGTCGTAGTCTCTTGCCAACCACGAATCCGCATCCAAATTCGTGCTTCTCCGCATGGCCGCTGTAGTAGATATCACAGGATGCTTGCCGTGAGCAACCCTGTCCCTTCCATCGCATTTCTTGGATTGCAGTGATATCAGCTTTGTATCTTTCTAAGATATCTATCAGTTGGATAGAGGCACCATCCCAATTAAGGATTCGGACGTTCCAGGTGCATATCCGTAAATCATTGTCAGTTTTTCGTTTGCGGTAGTCGTCATCAGATTTGGGGATCATTTTTATCTTATTTCTTTTTCGTTTCATTGAAATTTGTTTTTACGTGGTGGGCATCAAACCCAACGCACAACCCTTTAAAGGCAGGGGGAGCCCGCCGCTCAGATTAGCCGTCAAACTAACGGTTGCCAGTTTGCCGTTTCTAGAGGACACCACGCAGAGGTTTGAGTCGACCTGAGACGAGTTCGACATGGATAATGCTGGCCTCACCAGGTTGAGGCAGTCAGACACGTTGCCATGTGAAGATCGCCCCCTTGACCCTCACGCGTTGCCTTGTGAGGATCGTCCTCCTAAACTGTTCTACTGATCTTAAATTAGGTGCGGGCGAAGCCCAAATTTGGAAATTCTGTTTAGTTTAGAAATTTATTGAAAAAAATATTTCCATATCTTTCTTTGTTGATACATATTCGCTTAATTCAGTTTGCTGCTTGCCTGCTTCTGTATGTATCCGTCGTTCGCTTCGCTCGCTCGCTATAAATAACCGAACAGCATGGAACGACAACAACAACAAAAACATTAAGGCGAATGTTGTTCGCTGCAACAGCTGTTTATTACTAACTAAAATAAATAACTGCTATGCTGAAGTTTGTAAATGGATGCAAATACATTAAAATTAAATTGTTTAATGTTTTTATTTTCATGTGTTGGTAAACCCTGTAAAATAAACGAAATTTGCAATTTTTTTAATTTTTTATTATTTGGTGACTGGTAGGCTTATTATTTAGCTTTCATTGCTTCCCCTCAGAATGTGCTGATTTTAACACCAACTCATCAAACCATTATCAGATTCTATCAATTCATGACTATAACTTTTGGTGTTTTCGTTTCTACCAACAAATGTTACCTTTTCATTGCCCTCTTCTTTTTTCGTTTTCGATTGTTATATTAGTGCAAACGGGTGAAAAAAATCTGTGTTCGTTTCTTAAAATGTTACATTTATATTGGGCAAAAAAGGCACATTTCTTGCCCTGCGAAACTTTTTGAGGGGAGAATGTTGCCCTGAAAATCAGCTGATTGCTTTAAACGAAAATATTATGAAATGCGTGTGTTAGACAAGGTTAAATGCATTCATAATTTGACACTTAAATAAAGCAAATTTTTTATTTTTGGCGCACACAAATATATCAGCTGATTGAGTAAGCAGGGTAGTGTTTTGTGTTCAAAACCTGCACTTTTTGAGGGTTGAGTGCAACACTTGAAAAATGTTGCACTGTGGTAGGGCAACATTTTTTTGTAGAAACGAAAACACCAATAGATTTAAATTCAAATAATTAACAAAAAAAACCAATAAATGTTATAAAATCGTCTTTAGAAGTTTTAATAAAATGAATTTTTTCGACAATATTTAGAAATAATCCTAAGCCTCCATTCCTATCCATGTTGCGATCAATATCACGATATTCTAATTTGTAGGTCCTAGGATCTAGGATATTGTGACATTGATTGCGACATGAATTGAAATATAGACTTAGAAATGTTTCTAAATATTGTCAACATTTAGTTCATTAAAACTCCACTAGACGGTTTCGTATATTCAGAAGCATCAAGAGGGAGCACTCAGCATTTGAATAGAGATGAAAGTCGAGTCTTGGTTTTTGTTCACATTGCTTTAAACAACAATTTAACACAACAATTAGCAATACTAAATTAAATAAGGAAAGTGTTCGTAATGAACCAGATAATGAGTCAAATTGGACAGAACAACAAAATTTCAGGGAAAGTTTATTAATAGTATCATTAGAAGAACTGTCTACAAATCAAATTTTTAATCAACAATCAGCGTTCATCTTTTTTTTACACTGGACCCCCGGTAATCCGGCCCCTGACTAATTCGGCACCCCCTGTAATCCAATATTTCCATTATTATTGAATATTTTTTTGACAATCTTCGCTAATGTAGATAATGCATTATTGAACAGGTTACTTAGTTGTACTTGTATTGATTGATATATATTATGATTTTATTCATAATTTTTGATTATTTTCGTATGTACATTTATTTGTACACAATTATTTCCTAATGTAAAGTTATTATTTTTTGTAAGTTCTATAGCATTAATAACGTCAATTTTATAATAAAACGTAAGCTTTCTATTGTATTGTTTAATTTACTTAATTTGACACACATAATGGAGTATGATTTGTACTTCAGAGTATAACATACATAACCTTATCATTTTTTTTTAAGCTTTGAACCAAGGTTTTTAGGTGTAATACCTATTCAGTCAAGTCTGCTTTGGTTCGAAATGGGGTGGTAGATTAGTGTGAGGGAAGGGGCAATCAATTCAATTCAATTCAAGTAATAAGGCAATCTCATCCACAAACTACGACTCCAAGTCGTAAATATTGATGAGTTTTCAATTTCAGCTGATTACTTAATGAAAGAAAATTGCAAACGCGAAAGGTCAAAGCGTAGGATCATGTCCTAGCTGGGATTCGAACCCGGGACCTCTGGGGTGGCAGTTGATCACGTTTGACGCACATTTACCGCATTTGTTACCATTTGCGTTATCAATGTTACCATTTGTCACTTTGTGGCCAAATTGTATGTAAACGGTAAACTTCCGGTACATTTTTAGACACATTTTTGAAAATTTTTAACGTGAATAATCACAAAAAGCGCTGAAATTGAAGAATACAACATTAAGAAGCTGAAAAATGTTGGCAATGCTGTGATAATCATCAATGCTTTACACACCCACGAGCGTTGTCAGACTCCTTCGACGATGCAAGAGGTTTAAGCAAAAAATTGAGACTTAAATTAATGAGTCAAAATCTTTATCTATTAGTAGGACGTGCAATGGGCCACAGGTGAGGTTGGTTGATCAATTCAATTATTCTAGACCAAAATACAACAATTTAAATGTTCTACTTATTTCTTCCGTAGTGGTATCATTCAAAAAAGGATCAACCAATTTTACTCGCAAGAAATTTTCACTACAACTTGCGTATGCCATTAATATTAAAAATTGCAAGGATTAATTCACAATCAAGCAGTTTTCGATATTAGAGAAAGGGAATTTACGTTATATTCCTTATGATAGGCTATTCCTTATGATAAGAAAATAAATAAAAAGAAAGTATTGGTTCAAAAACGCCAAGAATACAATAAAATATTGTATTTCAACTAAAATATATTAACATTTTTTTTGTAATTGAATGTTTGAGATCTGGTAATTTTATTGAAAAAAGTAGAATCCTCATTTAATTGAAATAACAAAACCTATTTAATATCTTTGTTTATATAGTTTTTAGAAAAATCTATTGGAGCTAGCAACTCAACTAAATAGCCTCCACAACGTACCAATTTATGTGGCTAGCTAGCAAACGCGTAAGTGTTTGCTAAGCGACTGCTACGACCTAGTTTAATTTAAATACATAAAAAAGCTACTATGAACTATAAACTCATTCGAAAGAAAGCAATGTCATCAAATCTGTCCGTTTATTTCCAACTGCAGTGAATTTGAAATAAAAGTTAAAATTACGAGCGACACTTGTACACTCGAGGTGCGTGCGCCAAACACAAAAAGAAACCCCAGCTAAATCACGACGCAATGCTTATCTTCTTTAAAGCCAACTTAAATACTTAACAACGTACAGTCATAGTTTTGCGCATGGATCGCTTGTTCGTCCATTGTTCTTCGTTCTGGTCTTGTATAAGCGCCTTTGTGGCTGTGTTCAGTATGCGTGCGATCCTAATGAACTCAACACACTAAATTCAACCGCATCGCATCACACTCTGCTCGCTCACTGGAACTGCATTAATATGTACCGTAAGGTTCTCGCACTGAAGTTGATGTTTTGCAATAAGTTTTCCCAATGGCGTCATTTTTAGAAAAACAAATGGCGCAAAGCATTCGTTCAACGTCCCATTCCATCGGATACGTTTTCTAGTGTCGGGCTATGAAACAACAAAGTCCTTCTTTGTGGTGGCTGTGCAGATGCTTTTCCCCCGGCTGGGATTCTGAAAAGTCGACAAATAATAATGAACGGAAGGAAACAAAGGATTGTGTTGGTGCTGTTGCTGCTATTGTTGCTGTTGTTGTTGTGTATCGTGTTTGGTTATTTATGTAGCTATTGTTGTTGTTGTATTATTTGTTGTAAAATATTGTGGTTTCAGCATGGTTCCTCGGTTGCATTGCCAACTAGAGGCAACTTTATTATTATATTTTGAACTTCTTAATGAATTTATAGCAACACTTTAATTTCTGTCACATTTAACTGGATGCACCAGTTAAGCTGCACTATTTGAGCGGTGCAAAAATGGCACAATTTTATGTGCTTCTAGAAACAATAAATTTATTTGTATCTATTGAGATTTGGTAGTTAAATGTGTATTTTTATTTAGTGGGACCTGAAATAAAAACTTGAACATTGCTACAAGCTATGTTGGAAAATGGCTCTGATAGTGGTCTGAGTTTAAGATACAATTTAATAAAATGGTAAGGCATTTAAAATAACGTCCTTTAAAGTCTTATAATACATCGTATATATCTATGTATAAATATATTTATCTCTTTATACGACTAACTAATGTGTTGATTATGGTGTTGCATGTGAATCATGTTGTTCCTTCCAAAATGAGTATCCACCGGCTGCTACCACTGATAATTTTGTGTACTGCTCCAACAGTGGCAATTAGTACACCAGACTGAATGTTACCAAACCAAACAACAACGCCTTACAGCATGCATCGTCAGCAATATTTAAAAAAAGCCAGCGAAAATGTTGTTGAATGCATGCATCGATGGATGGATGCACCCAATAGACGAAAAATGAATAAGCTGAACACAATTTGGGCTTGTTCAAATTTTCGAGTTTTAAAGCATTATCTCCATTGAAAGGAAAGTGCAGTCTTCCGAACCTGCTCTTTAAAGTAGAAATTTCGTAATCGGAAAATATTTTGCAACACACAATTTTACATGCTAAAAAATCTTTTGTAGACGATTAGTATATGTAGATATTGCAAGAAAAGTCAAATTAGCTTTCGAAGTTGCAAGCCAAACGGTTTCAACTCAGCTACTTTGTGTATAACTTTATGTATTATCTCCCCAAGTCTTTAACAAAAAGAAATCTTGTTTAAAAAAAAAAGGATGTGGGCTGTACATTTTTGATGTTTTGGTTATTTTTTTCAATAATAAATTCATTAAACCTCCATTTTGACAATAAAAACATTCACATATCTACAAAACTATGAAAATTCTCATTAAAACAAAATTAATAAAATAATGATTTTGTTATTTTGACTCAAAAAACATTCACATTATTACATGTATAAATTAATTTTTATGTAACATCGTTACCTAAGAATGTGAAAACACTATCAGAAATGAAAAATTACTTCATCAACCTTAGCTTATAATTCATATTTAAAACTTTGTATTCGAAAAAGTGCAATATCAACCTTAATCAACCCTTTCTGAAAAATGGGGCATAATTTTTTTTTATATTCTCTATACCTGCAGTCCCCGTCCATCTCCTTCCATATTATAAATCTGTTTGCCCTGACTAAAAAAAAAAATTTCAGCCCTTGAAAGGACTTTGACCTAGTTTCTTATGATCAATTGTGTTGTGCGTGTTCTTAAGTTTGTACACAATTGAACGAGAAACGGACCTACAGGTTTAACGCCGACTCCGAACGGCGATGAACGGAATGTTCTTATTCTCAAGAAGCTTTACATGGCATTTTGATTACTCACTGAGGTTTGCCATTGTCTGCAGAGAGGTGGCGGCCGTACAGAAAAATTAATATAAATTCAAATAATTTTCTGTCGCTGCTGGGGTTCGAACCTGGGCTTCCAGGTTCGTTGACATAGCGGCACGTACTTTAACCAACTACGCCACGGACGCCACGTTTGCCCTGACTGTTTATTTATAACTTACTAGCCTTTTCCCGGCGCGCGTTGCTGCACCCTGCAACTATATGGGAACATAATTGGTGTATTCAAAATTTTTCTTAGACTCAACGTTTGACACCACTGTCATTTTCCACTGCCCGTTACAGTTCCCAGAAGCAGGAGATCACCAAATAGTAACTCCATTTTGAGTTTGTATGTAAGTACTGCTACTTTTACTTTCAAAGGTATTCGATAATACAAATCGTAATTGTATGGGCGGAACCACACCCACTTATATAATGCCCATCCCAGTTTTCTACTAGATAGACATTACCCAGTTTTAGTACAGTTGCCGACAGTGAGCATACAAACTAAGTTATCAAAATGTAGCCAAACCGACGAAAACCGTAGGAAATATAGCATTTTTATTGATTTGTGGGCGGTTAAAGGGGGTGTGACAGAAATTTAAACCATCTCGTACTTGAAAAAAATGTACTGCCAAAATTTCAGCTCTATCGGCTCAGTAATTTTGAAGTTTCCAGCCTTCACACAGACAGCGTTTTGCTTTTTGTATATATATATATTTTGGATAAAGATTATTGGCTATAACTTTTGATTGGTAAGAGATATTAAGATAATTTTTTTTGAAGAATTAATTTTTTAGCTTGTTTATTTTTTCAAAAATATAAAAACACAATATTGGAAAAAAAAATTTTGTTCGAAAAAATCTAGGACTAGGCCTTGTTTTTTTAGTCACAAAAATGGTTTTTAATTTTTGCGTAAAATTGAAATAACTTTTGCTTATAAATGTTACAGTTTTTAAATAGAGTTGCAAATTTGCGAATTTGAATTTAAATTGTTTTTACAACAAAAACAAATTTTGAGCCTTTTTTTGAGGAAAACTCCAAAATTTCAGACCTTTTTTGAAAAAAATATTTAAAATATATACATATACTCAACTAACGGTATTTTTGCAATAAGGTTTTTATAGTTCTTTGATGAAGCTTTAAGACAAAAAAAAAGTTTACAAAGTGTATAAAAAAGCAGCGGAGATATTTGAATTGAAAGTCACAAAATTTAATTTTTATTGTGTTTTTCTCATTTTTGAGCACGATGTTGCATTATATATATATCGTTGTAGTAAAATTTTTCATAGTTTTCAAGATATGTTCATGTTTTTGATGTCAGAATAACGGAAATTTTTTAATTTTACTAAATTTAAGAAATATTTTATATATTATAAATATTTGCATATGTAACAACTAAAAATATGCGATTTTGTAAAAAATTTGTACTACAGCACCATCTGGTGTCCAAGGTGGTTCAAAAACTCATCGTACCTGAAAACTACTATATACCAATTTTTATTCTAATCGCATGAGCGGTTTGGGAGTTTAAGGTGGTTTTGCTAAAAAGTTGTATTACAGCGCCCTCTGTTGTTCAAGATAGGTCGAAAAAGATTGCAGAAAAACACTCAACCTACTTGAAACCACTGTATATCACTTTTCATTCTAATCGCATAAGCGGTTTGTGAGTTTTAGGCAATTTTGTAAAAAATTTGTACTACAGCGCCCTCTGGTGTTCAAGGTGGATAAAAATTGATAGCCCACAAACACGCACCGTACCAAAAAACTTCTATACACAAATTTGCATGCTAATCGAATGAGTAGTTTTGGAGTCTATTGCATAGTTACATACGACATTTAGTTCCAAAGCAATTCGATATCATAAATTTGGCCTGTGTGGCAAAATTCTCCCTTGTCTAATGTTCGCTCAAATAAATAGAGAGAATAACTACCTCTTGGGCCCATAACGTCTACATATCAAGTTCCACTTTCAAAACATGTACAACTCAGTAATAATAATGATTTCTAAAAAGTGGGCGTATATATAGTTAAACCACGCCCAGTCTTAGTATAATTACCGACAGTAACCATACGAACTTATTTACCAAATTTTAGTCTAATACGACCAAAAAAGTCTTAAATATAACATTTTTATTGATTTGTCGGCGGTAAAGGGGTATGGAAAAAAGGGGTATAGAAAAAAAGGGGTATGGACAATTTTTACTATGCCTATATTTTTCGCGCAAATGCAAACTTAAGTGAGACTTCCCAAATTCTTACAATATTCCATTTATTTCCAATTATCCTTGCAAATATTTCCCCATATACACCATATGTGCGCACCTGTATTTTTTCACACCTGTATTGTTGATAAGTTCACTAAAATGCCTATAATTCATGAACCAATACACATACAAAGACCATTTAAACAAAAAAACCTTCGTATTGACATCACCTTTCATGGGAAATTTCCAGAAACAAAATCGGTTCTCGCATTACCGAGAACATCAATTTCATACACAATGCAACTTATTTTTATATATATAGAAGATTTATATATTTATATAAGCGCGTAAGTTTGCTTTTAAGTTTGTTGATAAATTCGGGGAAAACTCGAAAACGATTGATCAGATTCCAATAAAAAATTTCACTATTAGCAATTTAATACTTCCTGGGCGGACATAGGCTAAGCTAAATCTTAATATCATACGAATATTGAAATCTATACTTTATAACATTATATAAAAGACATGTGATGTTGTTTGCATGTTCTACTTTTACATGAGAAGCTCTGAACCAATTTAGACGATATATGCATCAAATAATGTGATATTTTTATGAAATTAGAAAAGGGTTATGTCGGATTTTTCACGCCTAATAAATGCGAAATAGTTGAATGGTTTGGGCGGGGAGAACGCAAAACGATGTTATTTTATAAAATAACAAAATTATACAATAACCATACCCACTTTATTGAAAAGAACCATAGTTAAATGAGATAATACAAAACTGAACTCAATTTGGCACGCCTTCTTTATTGAAAAAAAAAAAAAATGATCAAATCAGTTGAGCTATTTTTTGCTGTGATTTTCTATGCTTTGTTATGTTTTGCTATGCTTATCTATTATTTGCTTTGCTATGCTTTCCAATACTTTGGTATGCTTTTCAATGCTTTGCTATGCTCTGCTATGCGTTGTTATGCTTTACTATGCTTTGTTATACTTTGCTATGCTTTGTTATGTTTTGCTATACTTTTTATTCTTTGCGTTGCTATGTTTTCCAATATTTTAGTATGTTTTTCTATGCCTTGCAATGCTTTGTTACGATTTCCTATACTTTGAAATGCTTTCCTAAGCTTTTCTATACTTCATTTTTCTTTATTATACTTTTCTATGCTTTTTTATACTTTTCTATGCTTTGCTTTACTTTGCTATGCTTTGTAATGTTATGCTATACTTTTTAATCTTTGCTTAGCTATGCTTTCCAATATTTTGGTATGCTTTTCTATGCTTTTTTATACTTTGCTATACTTTGGTATACTTTGCAATGCTTTGTTATACTTTTCTATGCTTTTTTATACTTTGGTATGCTTTTTTATGTTTTGATTTACTTTTTATTCTTTGCTTTGCTATGCTTTCCAATACTTTGGTATGCTTTTCTAAGCTTTGCTATACTTTTCTATAGTTTGTTATGTTTTGCTATACTTTGCTTTGGTATGCTTTCCAATACTTTGGCATGCTTTTCTATGCTTTGCTGTACTTAGCTATGCTTTGCTTTGTTTTGCTGTGCTTTTTTATGCTTTGCTATGCTTTTCTATGTGTTGTTATGCTTTGCAACACTTTTCTATGCTTTGCTATACTTTTCTATACTTTGCTATGCTTTGTTATACTTTGCAATGCTTTTCTTAACTTTGTTTTACTTTGCTATGCTTTTGTTTTGTTTTGCTTGTTTAAAATTATAGGGCTGTATGATGCAGTCTTTCATCGTAGCATATGTAAAATAAATTTGCACCATTTGCAATATATACTATACGTCATTGCATACATGCTTTACCAAAACCTTGTTGCATATATTTACAATACGCTCTAGCGACATTATAAATGCTCTCAATTCATTTATAAAAGATAGCAAAACATGTTAGTGGATAGAAATTATTCGATAGCTGAAATTTAATTTAAAACTATTTCAAAAATGAAATGAAAAAAAGTAATCAAATGTAAAAACACTATAGGGCAATTCACAATCTTGTGCAAATGGCCTTGCATCATAGCATTTGTAAAATGGTAGAGTATAGTTTTACTCAACACTAACAATATTTAAAGAGATTCACTTACAAGGCTTTTGTAAATATGCAACACTAAAAACCCATAGTTTTTATTTGCTGTACGAACGCAATACTGAATTGCAAAGTGACAGCTGGTTGGGGGGAAAAGAAAAATAAAGACAAAAAGAAGTTTTGCAAAGTAAGCCGAAAAAGACCGTTCACAATTAATGGGAAATTTTTACAATTGCACGAATTTACAATCTCAAATACACAAGATTGTGAATTGCCCTTATTATAATTAATAAGTGCAGCATGTTTTAAAGTTAATAGTTGTACTACGACGGTGGTTGCGATTGAAATGGGGTCTCAATGTCAATTATGTTTTTTTTTCGACTATTGCAAGGTAAATTTCACTAAGTAAGTTCACAATCTATGGTGGCAAATATATGCAATTGCATAATTTTGCTAGCTAATTTGCAACGGATCGTAAATGACACGTATATTTTATTGTCTTAAATGCTAACTTTGGTTTTCATAACTTTCTTCTTACGCCAGCAAAAAATTAAATATAATTGCGATATTCAGATAAGGTGTATTGTAGAATTTTTAAAAATCCTCATTTTATCTCGATAGTTTCATTGAACTTTAAGTCCTCATTAAAGTAACACGATTTTCATAGGAACAATCCTTTTTTTTAAGAGGCACAAAAAAAACAAATTTATAATTAAATTTTAATTATTTATGCTTTTCACTATTAAGACCAATACATGCTAAACGCTTTGAAAGTTCGATTTAAAATAGTTTGGTCGTTTACATGCTCTAAGGTCATTGAAAACATCGGCCACCGTGGTCAGCATTAAATAGCAACACGGAAATAATTAGGCAGAGAGAATTTTAATTGCAACAAATAGCAAAACATTAAAGCCACTCTGGGCCACTGCCACTTGCTACATCCGTCCAAAGATCAGGTGTTGGTTTTCCAAAGAGCTGTGCTGGTTGTGTATGAGACTTAATCCTATTACGGAAGCCTGCATCGCATGTAAACCAAATGTATTGCATTCTCTGTTGCGCTTAGGTTGGGCTTAGGTTCGGTAGGTTGGAGCGTGGAGCCACTCAACGGCCGAATAGTTTGGCAGAGAAAATCTGTACCGAATTTCTCGTGGAGAATGACGTTAATTGTGTCTGATACCCACCTGCGTTTTAGAGAAAAATTGTTTGGTTTAGTCCGTATTTGCAATAGATCTGTATTAATGGATGTGTTTCACAACAAAGAATTGTTTAGCATGTATAAAGTTTTACAAATTGTTAAAACTGCAAAATTGTTTGAAAATAATTCATAAATTGATTTAAAATAGTTTTGGAATAAAAATAAGAGACAATAAAAAATGCTGTCATGTAGATTGAGCCAATATTCTACTAAAATGTTTGATGTATTTTATTAAGCCAACATATTGGCCAAGAATTCACCAAATGAATAACAAGGATTAATTTGTTGAGAACTAATTATTTATGTAAATAAGATTTCAAGCAGCTAGAATCCGAAGAGAAACATTATTTCTGTGGTTGGACTATAAATTATTCGACCAACTATAAATTTGCTGTTGATTCCGACACCGGCCAACAGCACTGTGTAACTCAAATTGTTAGAAGAGAGGAAACAGCATTGTAAACACAATTATGCGTGAGGAGTATTGCAGAAACAAGGCTATGTATGTCCTTCTGAATTCCCACTTAATTCAAAATGTTTGCATTTTTTATTGTGTGAATATTGTGTTTGTTTGTCTTGGGATCATAATTAAATAGGTCAACCTGAAAAATTTGCATCGTTATGCAACCAGTTTTTTTTACAACTTTAGAATGAAAGTTAAGAATAAAAACCTATGGGTAATAGGTTTCACTGAGACTATCAATGGAACTAGTTGGATCATTGGAAGTTTTTTGAGTTTTGTGGACTCCTTAGATGAAAATATGTGGTTATGGTTAAAAGTAATTTTGCCCACCATATCTTATTATAATTTTCTCATGGACTTTGGCCCACTAAACACGAAAATCACATTTAAAAACTTTTAAATGGTAACGTTTCCTAGACGTAAATTTAAAAAAAAAAATTTGTCAAAAATCGGGGTCAAAAATTCGCATATTGTCCTGGGAAAAATAGAATTTGCAAAGATAAAATATGTCTAAATTTCTTAAAAATTATTTTTCAACTTTTACAAATCCTTTTTTATTTACCTTTGTTTAAAATCCATGCTAAAATGCTGAAATTTTGCATTTTTTAGTGGAAGGTTTAAATTTTGCTTTTTGACAATTCAAACGCTTTTTCTTTATTTTCTTTTTTCAAATCAGTTGAAATCAAATATTTGATATTAATTTTTAATTTATATATTTAATTAAATCTTATAGATTATATTTTCCTAACTTACAAAGTACTTAAAAAAATAAATAAAGAAACTAGTTCGAAGGAATAAAATTTAGAATATTAAATTAAATGGTTGCATCTTGTTACTGGCTTAGTACTATCATTAAGTCCTATGAAAGCTTTCCTCCAAGATCCGATTAAAATTTTTTCAAAATGAGAAAACATTCTGGCTCCTCTGTCTTTTGTAGCTTTTGTAGTTTGTTTCTCTTGTAAGGGACCAAATATTATCACCCATCATGACTGTATCCCAGAAGCCGCTATATCGTTGCTATATGGCCTCCATTTGTTGGTGAAAACGTTCTCCGTGCTCGTTCCTAAAAATCCGGAAAATTATATAATATATAATACTAGCTATTTTCCGGCAAGCTTTGCTGCACGTTATCAACATAAAAAGCGTTAATTTTAGCGTTATTATTTTTAAACCATCTCGTACTTGAAACATAGTTACTGCCCTAATTTGAGCTTAATCAGCCCAGTAATTTCAGAGTCTATAGCAGTGCCCTCTATCAGAATTTTTTTTTTCCAAATTTTTATTATTCCTATAACATCTCGTACTCGAAACATAATTACTGCCAAAATTTCAGCTCAATCGGCCAAGTAGTTTTGGAGTTTATAACAGCGCCATCTATCCTAAATTTGTTTGCACTTTTCATTTCCCAGTAGCAGAATATTTCCAAACCGTAACACCATTCTAACTTTCAATGTTCTGTGACTCACTTCCATAGCTACTCTGTATCGTAAATTTGGCTTATATAGGTGGACCCACGCCCAGTTTTTGAATGCCCGAACCAGTTTTTCAGTAGAAATTATTATAGTATAGTAATCAGAGAACTGCACAAGCTTACTTGAAGTTCAAGCAACTTCAAGTACTTGAAAAATTGAATTTATCCATACTTGAAAAACTAAGCTTTAGCCTGCTTACAAAAATAGCAAACAGATACAAGTCATATCCCTGCTTTTTCGTTGACTTGACTTGTTATGACTTACTTTGTCGTGTCTGAAAGTTGAAAAGCTTGAAACGATCGGCAAAAACTTGTAAGCTCACAAGTATCCAATTATTTCAAGTATCCAAAAATAATTCAAGTATCCAAATAATTCAATGAAGTGAAGGAAAAACTTTAGCGTATTAAGAATATTTAGGGTTCTATAGATTTCGTGTTTAGCAGTTTTAGGGTGTAGCTGATTTCGAATCCGATGTCAGAATTTTAAAATTCAAGATGGCTGATAGGGTTACCACCTAATTTTTTTTTATTTTACGAATTCGATGCTGGGGCGAACACTAGGTAAAAATGGGTCGCTGAATCCAAATCCGTTGTCAGAATTTCAAAATTGTGAAATTTTTAACCCTATAGGGTTGCCACCTAAAAATATGCTTTTTTTAAAGTTTTAATCACTATTCTGCAGTTTTAGGGGGTCGCTGATTTCGAATCTGAAGTCAGAATTTCAAAATTCAAGATGGCTGATAGGGTTGCCACCTATATTTTTTTATTTTTACGAATTCGATGCTGGGGCGAACACTAGGTAAAAATGGGTCGCTGAATCCGAATCCGTTGTCAGAATTAAAAAATTATGAAATTTTCAGCAATAGAGTTGCCACCTTATAATAATTTTGAAATTCTGATAACGGATTCGGATTCAGCGACCCATTTCTTTCTAGTGTTCGCCCCAACACCGAATTCGTAAGAATAAAAATAGGTTGCAACCCTATCAGCCGTCTTAAATTTTAAAATTCTGAGGTCAGATTCAAAATCAGCGACCCCCTTAAACTGTAGGGTAGTGTTTTAAATTTTTAAAAAAGCATATTTTTAGGTGGCAACCCTATAGGGTTAAAAATTTCACAATATTGAAATTCTGACAACGGATTCGGATTCAGCGACCCATTTTTACCTAGTGTTCGCCCCAGCATCGAGTTCGTAAAAATAAAAAAAAAATAGGTGGCAACCCTATCAGCCATCTAAAATTTTAAAATTCTGACATCGGATTCGAAATCAGCTACCCCCTAATACTGCTAAACACGAAATCTAAGAATCCTGAATATTCTTAATACGTTAAAGTTTTTCCTACACTTCATTGAATTATTTGGATACTTGAATTAATTGGATACTTGCTTTTAATTTCAAGCTTTTCAAGCTTTTTGCCGAACACATCAAGTTTTTCCTTTACTTGGTACTTCGTGTCGTTCGCTTGTAAGCTAGCGTAGTTTTAAGTCACAAGCTGACGTGGGCTTACTTATATTCAAGTACAAGCTTTAATTGATTGAAAATTATCAAGTTCAAGCCAGCTTGTACTCATATTTATGGCAAGTACTTGAAATAGGTTTCAAGTAGGCTTATGCAGTTCTCTGATAGTAATTACCTGGTCAATTAGTACCTCCATACTTAGTTTCATTGTTATATGACATTTAAATCCAAAGCAATTCGATATCATTAATTTAGCCTGTGTGGGCGGAGTCACTTACCCCTTGTTGCTCGCTCAAATATATATAGTGACCTCCTCTTGAGCCCATAGTATCTACATACATACCAAGTTTCACTATCAAAACATGTACAACTCAGGAATTATAATGATTTTAAAAAGTGGGCGTTTATATAATTCGACCGTTCATATTTTTAGTATAGTTGTCGATAGTTATTATGCGAACATAATTACCAAATATTAGTCTAATACGATAAGAAAAGTGTCAAATAAAGCATTTTTATTGATTTTTGGGCGGTAAAAGGAGGTGTGGCAAATGTTTAATATGCCTATATTTTTGGAGACACAAAAACAATTAAAATGACACATAAAATCCACAAAAAATTTGCATTTTTTGCTTGAAACAGTTTTCCAAAAATTTACAACAGTATAATCACTTTGGTCATTAAATAAAAAAGACAAGTCATTCCATTCATCCTCCAGGGAATACTTATATCCCTCTACAAATTCGAGAGGAAGGAAAGATCTTTCGAATATTTTCTTGTTTTTTAATCTAAAGCTACTTAAGGGTCTAAAAATTCTAAAGTTTAAAAGAACTTATCATTTATCGAAAATGTATCAAGCAACTCAGTAACACATTTTTTTATAAAATTTCCGCAGTTTGTGTTTACTTTGAGAATTTCATCTAAAGACAAGTTCTCTTGAGACTCTTCATAGGACAATTCTTCTCCTGATTGAATTTTTGACGTAGAATACGCCATTCTCGGAGGTAAGTAGGGTGGTTGATAGTGATCAGGTGTCGGTATTTGTATAACAATTTGAGCCTTTGGTGTGCCTAAAGTACTGATCGTACAATGTTGATGTTAGCACTTGTTGGTCTGCTTGATCCTCATTGGGAGAAAAATTCATGTTTGAACTCTCTAACTTATATAAATTTTACACAAGTACATGAAATATAAAGCCAACATTTGATGTCTTTGTTTGCTTAAGATTGCTACCTGTTGATCGACAGTTTCCGGTTTTATCGACAAAACCATAAAATTTGTATGGGAGCCCCCCTAAGGAGAGGTCGGAGGGAATAGGTGTCAAAGGAAGAAATGTTCCTTTTGCAAAAGTAATGGCGGTTGGTGATACATATTAACCCTTTCCGGCACTCTTTTAAAGGTCATATGCTCAGGTGTATGGAATAAATATACAAAAACCATAAAATTTGTATGGGAGCCCCCCAAAGGAGTGGTCAGAGGGAATAGGTGTTAAAGGCAAATATGTTCCTTTTGCAAAAATAATGGGTGTCGGTCATACATATTAACCCTCTCTGGCACTCTTTTAAAGGTCATATGCTCAGGTGTATGGAATAAATATTTTGCTAAATATTTTTTAAAAAAGATGTCATCAAAAGCGAATTGAATAATTCTACGTCTTGTGTTACGACATAGTCGAAACTACTGTATTTTTTAATAGTGTTCTTAAATTAAACAATTTTTCCTAAAATAATCAACACATGCTTAGATTATTCATAAAGCTTTTGTATTAGTAGTTCATTTGCTTGACATAAAGCATTAAATCTATCTATTAAAGTGTACCAATAAGTTCTTTAAAATATAAAAATATATTTTTATTTCAGACTTATTTGATATATCTAGGATTCTCTGCTTTAGGATTATCTGCTCTTTATTTTCTTTCTGAACAATTTGCTTCATACAAAAAAAAACATTCTAATTTTTCCGACATATTCTTATATTCATATATATATCTCTCAAAACTATTTCGCATTCATTCGGCAAACAAATTTATCTTGCTTTTAAAACCAGTGCAGATGAATGACAGATGCATTTAATCAGAATCAAGTTTTGGGTCTATTGAATATACACACATATCCCTTTCATACATATGTATTTAGAATCAATGAAACATCAATTGAACGAACATTCGCAAAAGATTCCAAAAAAGTGATGCCAACCAGTTCTTTTGTAAAGAATTTAAACTTTTCAAAATTATGACAAAGTAGAAAATCCCACCTAAGAATCCGAAATCCCACACGTTCTCAAATTGGCCAAATATCCCAAAATGAGCCCGAAATCCCATCAAATCACATCACTGCATGGAACATCGATTTCAAACGCGATGCAACTTATTTTTATATATTAGATTTGTACTACAGTGCCCTGTGGTGCTCTAGATGGATCAAAATATATATCGTCAAAAGACTCATCGTACCTGAAAATCACTGTATTCAAATTTTCATGGTAATCAAATCAGGCGTTTAAGTTCAACAGATGAATCGTCTTTGTGAGTCGACGATATACATAGGTATATGAAGTCTTTCTTGTTATGATCTGATTTTCATTAATTTTTTTATTTTTTTCCAACCCTCGACGTTTATGAAAAATGTTGACAACTGATTGCGACTACATTGTGGTTAAATAATACCTTTAACCCTACTTAAATATTACAAATTTTTGAATTTTATTGTTTCTAAAAGTCTGTCTGCTTCTAAAATTTTTATCTCTATCATATTTTTAATTGATTTCATTTTCATTTTCTTGCAATTAAGTTCAGAGTTTTCTATTATGACTGTGGTAAATAAATGATACAATTAACGAATGGTGATTTGAAATCGTCTAATTGGTAAACTTTAGCGTTACACTTTTGACAGCTTGATCTAAATTGCAATGAGGCCAATAAAATTTAAAATAATCGAACATGTTTGCCAAACAAGGCGTCGACTGAGTTTGAGGGCAAATGGAGAGTCTGAAACTGATTTAAATACATTAAACATTAAAAAAAATCTGTAAGAACTGTAGCAGAATTGCATCAGCTCGGTTGATACGTCAGAGGAAGCGCAGGTACCATCTGACGAGAAATCGAGAGCACGTAGTTGAATGTTTGTTTTAATTAATTTTTCGTCCAGCTTGATTAAATTCGATTTTTCTAAGTGTCAACCTCGATATTTTTTTTTGTCATACTTTTCCACTATCTCGTTGCAATTTAAAATGTTTGCCTTAAATTTAGATTATTTGCAGCAAGCCTTGAATTATCTGAAGCCGAGAGAGTAAATTTTTAAAATAAATTTGAAATTTTATGATTTAAAAACGCCTAACCCTGATTTAGAACCATAAGCTTTTGTATTAAAAATTAAATGCATAGTTTTAAAAACTTTCGAAAAACGTTTGTTTTAAATGATGCGCGTTTTAAAAATCAAATTTAAATCGTGTGTTTTTAAAGAGACTTAATTTTGTTTTAAATACTGACTCTTAAACATTAATTTAAAAGTTCAATACAACCGAAAAAATCTTACCAAAAAATTGGCAGATAATTCTTTAACAAGTAAAAATTGCTAGCTTAAGAAAACTACATAGTTTTCTAATATTTTGTATGCGAATACTTGCCTTTACTTTTGAGACCTTGAAAAATACACTTAAAGTACTGAATTTTTTGGGAATATTCTACGCGTAGGGGCAAGACCAGCAATATGCGTTTAGGGAACTGCAGCGATGGCTCACCGAATATTTTTGCTTCGATTGTTCAGACATCTGCGACTATGGTCTTGGGGCAATTTTGACTCAAAGAGGCTTAGGAGGAACAGAGAGAGTCGTCGCGTACGATAGCCAAAACCTAAATAAGGCCGAAATCAATTATACAGCCATGGAGAAGGAATGTCTATCTGCAGAGTCACAAGTCACGGGCATTACGGATAACCTCTCACTTAAATGGCTCAATTTCATTCAGGGCATGTTGGGCCGCATCGCAGAGTGGACAATTGAACTGCAGAAACACACTTTTATTAATGGAACCTGGTACCAGTTTGGCAATTTTGGCGTTGTTATGCGGAACGCATCAGCGTTTTGAGAGATCGAGAAATAAGTCTGAAAAGTTTACAAGAGTCTATACTCTTGTGTAGCATCGAGAGCGGAAGACTCATCGTCATTTTCCCAGAACTGTTGGCAACGACAATTGCTCACCAGGCAAGCTGAGTCTTCGAAAATTTGGGTCCAATTAGGATATAGGGTGCGCTATGTTTTATGTCGCTATGTAAACATGGATGGATGGAACGTGTTGGCGGCCGTGGCGCAGTAGGTAGAGTGCGGGACCCATACGCCAGAGAACCCTGGTTCAATTCTGACACCATCTGAAACAGAAAGTTTCTTCAATTGAATTGATTTTTCTGTTCGGCCGTCACCTCTCTGCATACAATGACAAACCTCAGAGTGTAAAAAATGCCATGCACAACACAATTTGATCATAAGAAGTTCGGCCAAAGTCCTTTCAAGGGCTGAAATGGCCAGTTTATTTATTTAATTTATTTTTATGTAAACATGGAATAACTTTGACATTTATCAGCCGATTTACTTGCGTAGACAGTATAACGAGCAATTGACTCAAAAAATATTGCCGACAGACCGTCCACATCGCTTGGAATACGGCGAAATAGAAGCTCGAAAGGTTAACACTAAACCTGATTTTTGGAAGCAAAATTTTGATGACCAACGAGGCCCATTTTACACTCTCAGGCGCAGTTAACAAGCAACAATACCGTTTTTGAGAAACGGAGAATCGACATGAGATCTATGAAACACCATTGCATTACCAAAAAGTTACTGTTTGGGCTGGTGTTTGCGCCAAAAACTATCATTGGACCATTTTTCTTTAGGGAAGGCGAAACAGTCGATGGGAATCAACGATATAGGTGGATGTTGGCACTTTCTCCAGAAATTTAGCCATTTCCATAAAATATGCAGTTCATTTTTAACCAACTTTGTATTATTTGTAGCAACGAGCCACTGGAAAATTTTTTTTCAGGATAACTCGAAGGCTTTAACGAATCTAAGAAACCATGGGCCGGCAGTAAGTACTAAACAAACTCGGAAGCAGCCCACACCAACCCAACGAAATGAGATCTCATGGCTTTAACAAAAACCGACCGGGGAGTCCTTAACTCATCACCCAGCCATAGGCTTGCAAATCTGTCACTAAAAACGATCTGTAGAAACTCAACTGCATTGAAATCCACCAAGGCAGTGAACCGCAGCCCTGGAGAGCAAGTAAACTCCAACGAGGGTAGCAAGAATTACATTAACTTAACTGTAGTCACTCCCACCAAGGCGATTAGTCACATCACTGAATTTAGTAGAGTTATCAGCAACTTTTGGCAAGAACTGTAAGATCCGAAAGTTCAAGCGAAAAAGTTAAAACTGTTTGGTTAGAGATTCTTTCAAGAATAGTAAATAAAAAACTCCAATTTGTCGGGTAATCTTTATTATTATAACAAAGTATCTTTCTTAACTTTTACTTTTACACCAAGGGAAAAGTCTAGATGTGTGAAATCACATAACCTAGCCGTCCTATTTCCGAGCACGAAGTGACGAATAAACCGTCAACCCAACTGTTCTCACAATAGAGTCATGGTTTCATGGAGTGTGTTGCAAGTAGTGTTGCAAGTAGAGCTTATACTCTCTCCAACATATCGGCTGGTATCTCACGAATAAATTCTTCAATATTGGCTTCCAGTGTCTTAACCGTTGCGGGCTTGTCCCTATGGACATTAGCCTTAATATGGCCCCAGTCTATATAGTCTAAAGGCGTTAAATCGCACGATCTAGGCGGCCAATTAACCGGTCCTGAACGTGAAATAAACTGTTCACCGAACTCTCCTCTCAATTGGGCCATTGTTTCGCGTGCTGTGTGGCATGTGTCAGGCAAGTCCAGCTCTTCCATTTTGCTTTCAATTTACACGCTCCCTATTCACAGTAACGTTCCTGCCTTCGTCGTCTTTGAAAAAGTACGGTCAAATGATGTCACCGACCCATAATCCACACCAAACAGTGCATTTTTCGGGATGCATTGGCAATTCTTGCAATGCTTCTGGCTGCTCTTCACACTAAATATGGCAATTTTGCTTGTTCACGTATCCATTCAACCAGAAATGAGCTGAACACAATTTTCCGATAAAAAAGTGGATCTTCATCCAACTTTGCCACCAAAAGTTACCCGTTGTGGTAGGTCGTGTGGCTTCAATTCTTTCACCAGCTGTATTTTAAAAGGTTTTACACCCAAATCCTTCCGCAACATTTTCCAAGTAGTGGAGTAACAGAGGCCAAATTGCTGCGAACGGCGCCGAATCGAGAATTCATGGTCGGCAACAACACTGGCGGATACAGCTACGATATTTGTCTCTGTTCGCACTCTACGTATGCGTATTGGTGGTTTAATGTCCAGTTATGTAAATTTGGTGCGAAACTTAGTCACAATATCGGAATCCGAATAGACGTGCACGATGCACTTTCTTAACCGAGCATGAATTTTGATAATAAAATTCAATGATCTGCAACCGTTCTTCGATTGTAAGTGAATGGTGAATCGTTCTTCGATTCATGGTGAAATTATAGACCAAACTGAACATGTTTAACAGTAACATGTTACACGACAATAGCTGTGCTGCCAAAAACAGTCTTGCCAAAAAGAAAGTTACTAAAAAATCACCCTTTACATATAAATGAGCCCTTTATCAGTGGTCTTGATCATAAAATACAGGGCCGGCCCTAGAGCTCGGGGCGCATACAGATAGGGGCGCTTTACATATTTAAAAGAAAATATATCAATCAATATATATGGAAACATATATGGCTACCGAGGCATGCATGTTAAGTGTGTAGCTTGCATGCCTGGAGCGAGAGATTGATTCCCTCTCACGGCAAATTTTTTTTAATAAAAATTTTCTGGTCGGTCATCAGCTCTTTGCAGACAATGTCAAACCTCAGAGAGTAAATCATGCCATGAAAAGCTTCTTGAGAACATGAGCCGTGTGGAGTTGGCATAAAACATGTAGGTTCAGTTCTCGATAAATTGTGTACAAACATTTTATAACACACACAAGACGACTGTTTGAACGATGATAAGCAACTTAATATTACCACAGCCACAGCAGCGAAAAATAAGTCAGAAGCCACAGCTATATTGCACAAAAATGAAAAATATAAGTTACAAAATTGTGGCATTTTATTTATTTATTTATTTATTTATTTCATCTAACAGAGATCAACTCTTACAGACTACTTATCCAATTTTTCATAGATACATTTCAATAATTTGATTCCAAATCGTAAACATTAGTGAATTTTTTCATCAATTTTCATAAATACATTTGAATAATTTCATTTCCAAAATTTTAATTTCAAGTGGTAAATATTAATGTTTCAGTGGTAAATTTGTTTCAGTTGATTTAGGAATGAGGAAAGAAAATTTAGAAAGGTTTTTAAAGCGAAGGACCATGGCCTGGCCGGGAATCGAACCCGGGACCTCTGGGATAGCAGTCGAGCACGCTACCTACTCCACTACCGAGGCCGCCAACATTTTTATATGTTTACTTAATTTTTATAATTCTTAAAAAACATATTTTTTAAGAATTATACTGGGTGTTTTTTTTAGGAGTTTGTTTTTCGAATAGAGATAAAACTGGCATTTTGTGGTCAAATCTGGCAACTCTAATGTCATTTATGTTCAGTTTGGTTTGCCATTTCATCATGAACAGGTTGACAAAAGAACAACGCTTGCAAATCGTGCAAATTTATTTCGAAAATAATGGTTCAGTTCGCGAAGTTTACCGCAAGCTCCGTCCATTTTATGGTCGACATAATCGTCCATCAGAGCAATTAATTCGGTTAACCATGGGTCGTTTTCGCACTACGTTTACTCTATGTGATAATACGCATCCGCAGAGACGTCGAACAGTGCGCACCGAAGAAACAATTGCCGCTGTAGAGCAAAATGTTGAAGAGGACCCGAATGAATCGATTCGCCACCGTGCACAGCAATTGGAGCTTTGTCCATCAACTTTGTGGAAGATTTTGCGCAAAGATCTTGGCTTGCGACCTTACAAGATCCAGCTTGTGCAAGAATTAAAGCCGCGAGACCATGCAATGCGTCGTGATTTTGGTGTATGGGCCGAAAATGAGATTGATCTCGATGCTGATTTTCATCGCAAAATTTTGTTCAGTGATGAGGCTCATTCACAACAAGCAACATTGCCGCATTTGGAGTGAAGAGAATCCACATGAGATCCTTGAGACGCCATTACATCCACAAAAACTGACTGTTTGGTGTGCTCTATGGGCTGGTGGAGTCATTGGGCCATACTTCTTCCGAAATAATGCTGGAGAGTCAGTTACCGTTAATGGAGACCGGTATAGAGCCATGATAACCGACTATTTTGTTCCCGAATTGGATGACATGAATGTGGATGAGTTGTGGTTCCAACAAGACGGCGCTACATGCCACACAGCGCACGTCACAATCGATTTATTGAAGGAAACATTCGATGAGCGCATAATTTCGCGGAATGGACCTGTCAATTGGCCACCAAGATCGTGTAATTTGACACCATTGGATTATTTTCTTTGGGGATATGTGAAGTCGCTCGTCTACGCCAACAAACCAGAAACGTTAGGGGACTTGGAGGCCAACATTCGTGGCGTTATTGCCGACATACGGCCCCATATGCTCAAAAAAGTGGTTGAAAATTGGACCTGTAGAATTGGCTTTATTCGAGACAGCCGCGGCGGCCACATGCCCGAAATCATATTTAAACATTAATGGCATAAAATTATCCTTCCAATAAAGCCAAATTGATGGACAATAAAACGATTTTCTTGTGTTTTATTTCAATTCGAAGTTCTATACCTTTAAAAAAAACACCCTTTATTAAGAGCTTTATGCCAAATAATTCATGAAGCAACAGGTTGCTACAACAACAATGTTCTTTGCAGAACAAACCAAGCTGACTAGACCATGGTTTCGTCGGACGCTACTCCGACTCATCAGTAGTCTCAGTGGTTTTAGCAGTCCACTAACTTTGACAAACTAATACGCGCAAGAGCAATAAAACCAAAGCGGAATTATAGAAGCGCTATACTTTATCAAAGCAATGTTTTTCTACTCTTTTGCTATTCGCAAAATTTCAAAAAGTTGACTGCATTGATTCTGCAAAGATTTTGTTGTTGCGCTTTTTTGTTTACTTCTTTATCACCAAATAACTTATCGAAAATAACAGTTAAAATTTTATTTTTACTTTTCTGATCAAAAACAAAAGTTATAATTTGAGTTTTATTTTTTCTATCAAAAATAACAGTTAAAATTTGATTCATCAAAAGAGAGTTCATTTTTTGCTTTAATTTGTGTATTTTCAATAAGAAAATGTGCACCACTAATTTTGAAAATTTAAATTATCATAATAGTTGTTAAAAATAGCACAGTTAAATTTAAACTGTTATTTTTGATAGAAAAAATAAAAGTCAAATTATAACTGTTGTATTTGATCGGAAAAATAAAAGTAAAATTTCAACTGTTACTTTTAATCGAAAAAATAAAGGTATTCTAAAAAACTAAAGTCAAATTCTTAGTGTATTGTTTTAATCGAAATAAAATTGGTCAAAAAATAACGATTGATGTTGACTTTTTGGAAACATTTTCTTATGATTTTTGACTCGATTCTGTTTTTTTTTAAATATTTTTCTTTGTTTAAGTGGTTTTTTGCCCGTTTGAAGCCAGCCTTCATCGATTGAACATAGTTGAACTTTGTAAGTTCTTCCGACTTATGGATTCTGTAAAAAAAGTAAAGTTTTTTTTAATATAATTGCTGACTGATACTATTTTAAATACAGTGCTGTGCTACTTGCACTAATTTTACACTCAGTTGTGTATCAGGTTTGATAGCACATAACGTGGGCACACGCAGTTTCTGAATAGCACACAAAGCACCCACCACTAAAGATTACACGGTGGGTTTTAAAAAGTTTTGTTCGCCAGTGTATACCTGCATATACTTACGTTGATACGAAAGTGATTTATGTACATATATACATGGTGTCCCGCAACTGAGTGCAACTATTTACGGATGTAAAAAGTGATGTCGAGTTGAGCAAAACATCATATCGGAGGGGGTGTATTTTCACACCCTTACGAGCTAGTAGGGATGTGCAAGTCGAAGTCGAAATTAGTCGAAAATCGATTTTCTTTTGATAATTTTCGACTTTTTTCTACGTTCAGTTGGTGAAGACTTGTGGTTCCTTTAGTTGTGCATACACTTATGCAGAAACATATCGCACGCTAACAAGAGGGGCTCAACTCAAAATTTACAAATTTTCAGGAGAAAGAAAAAACTGCTTTATTAAATGTAAACGAGATATTTTAATAGAAATAGTAGGTCATTATCAAGGACGTGCTCAAAATAATACCATTTACATGTAACTATTTCTATTAATATGTTTGGTTTACTATTAATAAAGCAGTTTTTCTTTCTCCTGAAAATTTGTAAATTTTGAGTTGAAACCTTCTTGTCGTTAGCGTGCGATATTTTCTATTTAAGAACTAAAATAGCAATATTTTGTTTTGTTTTTTTGTATTTTATTTATGAACTTTTTTTTAAGCAATAAGACACATTTTCATATTGAAACATTTGCTTCTTAACTTCCGAACAATAGTGATAGGAAGGTAATTCGAAAAAAGTCGGGAAAAGTCAAAAGGTCGAGTTTTAAATGTTCAAAAAGTCGGTGAGTCGACTTTTACATTTTTAACGCTGAAAAAGTCGAAGTCGACTTTTGCTGGCAATTGCACATCCCTAGGAGCTACCGGACTAATTAGTATTTCACGATTGTGATTCGCATTATTGTTTCTAGCAAAAAAGCTAGCTCACAGAAAACTTATTTTGGAAACTCATTGTTAAGACAATGAAATCGCCTTTTTAACGGTATGTCAACAAACTAATGTGAATCAAAATCGTGAAATACTAATTAGCCCTGTAGCTCCTAAGGGTGTAAAAATAGACCCTCCTCCCATATGATTTTTCGCTCAATTCGATATCACCTGCGTAAATAATTGCACTCAGTTGCGGGACACCCTTTATACACATATGTATATATATATTAGATTTATATATATAACATATATTAATATATCTAGTTATTCTACTGTTTATTGTAAGTCTTTCTGAAGGTATGCCAAACGTTATTATTGACGAACTTACCAAAAAATACTTCGTTCGTTTTCACGAACTCCTTGAAAGGCTTCTTATTTTGAAGCCCGTCGTAATTATACGTTGCCAGTATTTCTGAACCCAGAAGGCTTCCTAGGCGCTTGGTGAGCCCTGATGTTAAAATAATTTTGCGAACACACTTAATCTATAGAGGGGAATGAATATATGAATAACAAATAAAATTTGAAAAATTTCTTTTAGAAAATACTTACTATTAAATCTTCGCTCATACTGCAAATTGAGCTTTCGAACTTAACTAGCTCCTCAGTGTTTTTTAATGGAAAAGACCGTTCAACACTGTCGCCTGTCTTTTTATTGGTACAAAGTACCCGCACTGACACTTTAATTGCAGCTAGCTCTGTTATTATAAGATTATTTTGCGGATTAATTGTGTCTGTTCTGTAAAACAAATTCTAAAAATGAATTTTGCAAAATAATCAAAAATACTTACTGGCGATTTGATCAGACATTGTTGTAAGTGAGCGATGAGGAATATTTTGTTCTCTATCTTCTGCATTCTGATTTTTTTTGTCAATAAAGCGCCGAAATTTTGGGATAGTTGATTTGGCATTTTTTTCCATTGTAGATTTACTCAAAAAATACAAAGGATAAGTTAACATTCAAATAATAAATAACACTGGCCAACAGTGAACAAAATAACAGCATGCCACTATATAGGTTCGATATTATGATCAGTGGTGAGTATAACCCTAGCGCGGTTTTGCGAGTTTTGCGCCCGTTTCATTTTTATGGCCCATTTTATATTGTGAGTTTTAGTGATTTTGCCAAAAAAAGGTACTATCAGTTGTTCTTCAATAACTCCGTCAAAAAAATGTATATCGGTTTATTGTTTATTGTAAACTCATCCTAGTATCGAACCTATACAGTGATATGCTGTTATTTTGGCAAAAGTGTTTTTTGTGTCATACTGTAATTAATATTGACTTTTATCAAAACTATGTAAAGAGGAATTATCACAAAATTTTTTTCATCTGGTAAACACATCATCTTGTATAAAATTTCCTGAATGCTAAACAGCTCCCTCCCATTACTATCAAAATTTCTGTCTACAGTACATATTCCTAACACATCAAGGGAATTTACGGGCTCTTCAAAAAAAGCTTTTATAATTTTTAATCTAACTCCTTCAATAAATCCCTGATTTTCATCTAAAAAACCTGTTATCCTTATAGGTATGAATGGCTTTATGCAACTAAAATTATCTGGCTGAGTCCTACTCAAGTAAAAATTTTTTGTTCTGTAACTAATTACATCATTACATCTATTTTTTTTAAATCCATTCCAACATTTTTATGAAACAATATCGGCAATGTCAAATTTATTTTTTAATTGTTGGAGAATTTTCGAGGGCTTTCGAATTTTTCTTTTTAACTGCTGCATACAGTTTTCAAAATCATATGCGCTAAAATTTGTTACAATACCCATGTCCCTTACAGAATCGCAAAGATGAAGCAAGCCATGCACGTTAAATGTAACACTATTTTCTCCAAAAACTGAAGGGAAATTTGAAGGGAACGAAGAGTTTTAATAATTCGTTTGGAGTATTTATATTCGCGGCAAAATTTTGTGGTGCAGATAGCAATCTATATGCCGTATGAAGTAATAAAAATTCATAATAAAAATTATCAGAAACAATATTTTTTAATACAATAACTCCAGTGTAAAGAATAAATTGACGGAACTCGGTTGCTTTCCATCTTGAAAGTTCTTCTAACGACCTAGGTTCTCTCTGAAATTCAATTGGAATATGGGCAGAAAGTGCCACTTATCGTAATGACAGATTTTTCTTGCAGTTCTCAGTGATCTTTTCTGTATTTTTTCTATTCATAAGGGAAAGTAAAATCTTACGTGTAACTCCTAAATCTACTAAGTGCATTGGCTCTAAAGGAAATTGAGTAATCATTCTTGTTCCTATCAATTCTAAATCACTTGCAGTATTCCTGTGCAAGCCTTTGTGAAACTCTTTTTGTTTTTTATCTGAGAAATCCTGATCTGTCCTAAGTAGGGATGATACGGTACTAAAAGTTGTTACATGATCAATGCTTTTCTCTATTTGATAGCATTTGCTACATCCTTTCAACGCATTGTGGCCAATAATATCGCACATAAAAGCCCTGGCGGGTGTGTCACATACATATATGTAATACTTCTATATTGGCAGTACATTCAAGGTATATTCGCCAACATTAGAGTGCCGATATATTGTTATATGAGCGAGAAAATATACAAACGAATGTACCCGAAATTTAATTTCATAATAAAAAAACTCAGGAGCGGTGTTTTCATTGTCAAAAATTTAATTTAAAATATTTGTTGTTTGAATTTTTATGGATTAAATTTTGCATTCTTGAATTTTTCTTTTTAAATTTTAATTATATTTCACGCGTTGGTGTTATAATTGTTTTATATTGGTGCGTACCTATGATTTATGCAAAACAAATATGTATATAGTAATGTAAGTTACCTATGTACATATTAACATGACTATTTATAAACTATTTACTATAAACTATTTACTATAAACTATTTACTATAAGCTATAAACTATAAACTATAAACTATAAACTATAAACTGTAAACTATATTTATATATATATATATATTTATATTATTATAAGCTAGAAATAAGAGAAATTAGAATAAGAGTATTATTAAGAGAAATTAGTTGTAAGCTAAAAATAAGTGAAGTTAATTTAAAATTGAATAAAGGAGTTGAGTTCTTTCCGAGACACAGAAGACTGCGTTTGGTTTTTTTAAGAACGTTAATATATTCTGTTTTGTTTTATGTTTTTCTTAACAACCGCCACTGTGACGATTTGACATTTTCTTGTTTGTAGTAATTTTTAATTATTCAAATATACTAATACAAACAAAAAAATCTTATGTAGGCTATCTCTCTTTGATTTCGTAGTTGAAATTCATTGAAAATTTAGGTTACTGCCAATATAGAAGTATTACATATATGGTCACATATGAATGCCCGCAAGGTTATATAAAAATCTCGATTATCAAGAACTATACCATTTTCTGAAATGCTTTTTAAGTCGGACAGAAGGTCATGAAGGTAAACATCTACACTATATGGTTTCTTATTTCCAAGGTAACTTCCTATAAGAAACAAGTTAATTCCTTCTACATTTATCGCTCTACCTATAATTGGCCACAGACTTAACGAGCTACTTTTATAAAGTGGTAACCCATCAACTCCAATATCAAGAACTATAGTATTATCCCTCGGCAACATTAAATAAGGTATTTTTTTTACTGTTTCTCTAAACCTAGGTGGTAGTAAGTACCAGGTGCTACAGTTCTAATTATAGCTTTCCTATCCTTATACCTATCAATTTCTGCACTTACCAGAGTTCTAATATCCAATGGAACATTTTAACCCTCAGAATTCAAGATACTAAGCAATGCATTGGCACTTGCTCGGGTTGGGTTATGCTCTTTATATCAAGCGAGAATTTTTGCTTGCAAACTCGATTGTTTTCGCTTGACATTCCTACTATGGCCCTCTACAATTTCTACACACTCTGTCATTATATTTTCGTCTATCACTATTTTTTCATACTCCGTCACAAATTCTTCAGTTTCTGTTATATCAGCACTAAACTCTATTTTACTATAGTCCGCCACAATGTCTTCATTGTCCATATCAACAACTTCAGTGTCAATCATCATATCACCACCCTCCGTCACAAATTCTTCTTCTCTCATAATATAAACACCTAACTCTTCCAAACCTTCTAAAGCTTCTTTACTTTGAGCTACATTTCTTTTTTCATTCTGGCCAAAATCCTTACTACTTTGTCTAACCAAATCATTTTCAATCGCTTTCATTTTGTTTAACAAATCTAATTTTACCTTAATATTTTTATATATTGCACTTGCACTATTTCCTCTATTATTATTTGTTTTTTCACTCATTTTGACACTATTAAATGTAATAATTTATAAAATTCAAGTACTCACCTTCAAGTTCTCCTATTAGCGCGAAAATTTATAATTGATTATAACGAAAGCATCAACCAAGGTTGCAGAAGAACGTGCTTTTGTACCATTTTGAATACGTTTTTATTATTTAGTACAAAGTACTAAAATTTTCGTATGGTACAATATTATTTCATAAAAGGTTGAATAAATAAGGCTGTCGCATGGGTGAGACCGAGTTCCCATATGTGTCAGATCGAAGTTGACAGCGCATACAAAATATTAAAGCGAAAATTGATAACATGTAAAGCCGATGAAGTTGTTGTTGTTGCTTTGCATTGATTTTGACAATTATGGGTACTGAGAAGAGAGTACGATCAACCACGAGACAACCTTATTTATTCAACCATGATTTCATATGAGTCAGACAGTTATGCTAGATCACACGGATACGCAAAAAGGCGTTAAATTTTTAGAAACGCTGGAACGAACCTAACGTGTTCTTTATAAAGAATTTTTTATAAACCTATCGCGTTTGGCCATATATGTATGTATATGACGTTAGGTTCATATAAAATTCTCCAAAGAAATGACGTTCGGTTTGTTCTAGCGTCAGGTGAAATCCTAACGCCTTTTTGCCTATCCGTGTGATCTGGCACATCTGTCTGCCACACATATTGTAACCATTAAAATTTCCTATAGCTGTTCTCCTCACATTCCGTAAAGAATTCAATGACCAATTCAGTTGTTTAATCTAGTGCGCATTTAGCGTCCCGTTAATTTGTAATTACGTTAGAGCTATCTACCGTAATGTATTTTGTTCTTGGTGAAAAAAAAATGTCATTCCCAATTGTACAAGGTATGAGTGGCACTTTTTTCGTCATGAAATTGTTCATATCATTAAATTAATCTCTTGAAATATTTCATAAAATATATTTCATGAAATGAGCTTTTCAGTAATATATGTAAATGTGTGCATTGTTGACTTATATTGACGTTTCACAGCGAATTTCAGTTTGTTTTGCAAATAGTTAATTTTTTTATTTCAATTTCACAATAGTATTATTATTTTTGATTAAACTTGCGTCCGAATTATTCATAAAATGCAACATTTTCATAGCATTTATTTTATATGTTCTATGAACAATCTATTACAATTTTTATTGCCTGCAAGTAATTTAACAGTTTTCTGCAATTTGTCCTTTATTGTCTCTCTTTATCAAAACTTATTGACAATCGCAGGGAAATATGTTATAATAGTTACACCCATAGTGTAACAATTATAAGGTGTTCTCATCCCATATATTTTTCAATATATTTTTTGACATGCTGCCTTATTTTGACAATCTGAATCTGAAGGCAGCCAACTTTTTCTGGTATTCCGAATGAGAACACCTTATACAAGGTGGCACAAAAATAACCTTCCGATGTTTTTGGCTGTAATTTAAAAAAAAAATTAAAAACTTTGATTCTTCTTGTGGACTATTTTTATTTGGTCTTTTAATTTTTTTTACATCAAGTCGAGAATATGATGTCATGTAAATGGCCGCCGCCACAGTTGATTGTCATTTGAGCCCTTTTTATGGCATTTTCCATCACTTCGGCCAAAACTTCCGGCGATAGGTCCTCACATTCTTGACGGATATTGTCTTTAAGAGCTGCAAGAGTCTGAGGCTTGTTTACATAAGCCCGCGACTTCAAAAAGCCCACCAAAAAGAAGTCTGGAGCGGTCAAATCAGGCGATCTTGCTGGCCAGTGCAAATCGCCAAATCGGGAGATTAGGCGCCCGGGAAATGCATCCTTCAGCATATCGGTTGTGGCACGTGCAGTGTGTGCCGTTGCACCGTCCTTTTGGAACCATATGTTTTCCAATCCCAATTCATCAAGCTGCGGCAAAAAGAACTCGTTGATCATTGCTCTGTAGCGCTCACCATTCACAGCCCGGGATGTCTTCGAAGAAAAAAGGTCCGATGACTCCTCCAGCGAAAACAGCACACTATACAGTGACTTTGAGCGGGTGTAATGGCTCTTCGTGGGTTACACGCGGATTTTCAGTGCCCCAGAAGCGTAAATTTTGTTTATTTACGTACCCGCTAAGATGGAAATGGGCCTCATCACTCATGATTATTTTTGATGAAAAATCATCTTCCTCTTGGTGGTGGTGATATTCCGCGTTCTGGAGCAGTGTAGCGTAACATTGTTTATTAACGTGTATTTCGCATGTGTTTACTACACAAATGTCAAAACAGAACTGACATTAGGGGCCAATCGCAAAATTTATAGCATTTTCTGATAGGAGGATTACTTTTGCGCCACCTTGTATATATGTCACCATGGTTACACCCCCATGATACAATAATTCATGGTAGACTTGAGAACGTACTATTTTCTCACGAGCTGCTTGCATCAAATGTCATTTGCCTATATATATTACTTTATATATTCTTTTCTACTTTTTCTGTTCTCTATTTTATAGCCTTTTTGACAGCTAGTGCAAAACGAGCAAACTGTCACTCCTACCTTATAAAATTATACCATGGTTACACCATGATCTGAGCCTACCTTGGCGATATCGTAGCATGGCTACTACCTTTATTTTAATGTACAATGATTGTAAGTAAGCAACATTGACACATTTGTTTCATCTGCCATGAGCAAGTAAAAACTAATAAAAAGTTTGTGTCAACAAGTTGGATCATCTTTTGGCTTTGGCAATCGTCCCATGGATATTTTCTCTTCCTCGCGTAACTCGTTGCTGCTGCATCCACGTCGCCACCATTTGCCGTATGATCGCCACCATCACGCTTTGACTCTTCATGCTGCTAGTCGTCAAGTTTGCGTGGATGTTTCCAAGTTCATGCCGAATGAATTGACTGCAAAGACTGGAAAAAACTATTGTGGTTGACGGCAAGCACGAGGAACGCGAAGACGACCATGGTTTGATTCAGCGTCACTTTGTGCGCAAGAATACGTTACCCAAGGACTATGATCCACAAGATGTGGTCTCAACAGTTTCAGCGGATGGTATTCTCACTGTCAAGGCGCCACCGCCACCAAGTAAGGCACTCAAACAAAATGAGTGCATCGTTCTGATTCAACAGATTTAACCAGCTCATGAACGATAAATTTTCGGCATAATTGTAGTTTAGAGCCCATGCTCAAATATTTTTTTTCTTATTTTTAATATATGTATATGGTCCTCCTAAGCCAAATGGTGCAATTAAATTTTGTCGGTCTCGAATGGTTTCGGAGATAAAAATCGTGGAAATTTTAAAATTCAGTGCAAATTTTTAAGTGCGTGGAAGCTAATTTTTCCTTATATATAATACTTCCTATCATTAATGCTGTATATTAAACGTGTTAAAATAAGTTCACGGGCAATTTTAAAAAGTGTGATTCGGACAAAATTTGTACATTCATGAGCAGGTAAAAAATTTTTATTAAAAATCGCGGTGATAAAAATGTAAATTTCGCGATAATATAAATATTGTTTGCAAAATTTGTACTATAAAAATTACTTGCAAAATATTTATTTGGATTAACTGAATTTGTTTTATTTAATGCAACGTTGACTGAATTTAAAGCTGTATGTTTCCTTTCTTTTTCAACAGGCAGACTTTTTTTTAATTTTAGCTTGTAAGCTTTAAAAAAGGACAGTCTATAATTTGCTGGATGGCCAGATTGCCGTGCAAAACAAAACAGTAAACTGCCGTGCAAAACATATGCAGTTAACTGTTTTATGAGTTGAATCGCTATTTTTTATAATCAGACATTCGCCTGGTTGATGGACCTGCTCGCATTTTCCGCAATAATATGGTCGGATGCGGTTGCGAGCGCTGTGCCCCCAAAATTGGCATCTCTTGCACTGTATTTCTTTAGAATTTGGCTTTGGAGCTTCCCAGGAAATACACTGATTCAAACTGTAACGAAGTTTTTCTATATCACCCAATTTTTTACCAGGGTGAAAGTAACTCTTCAGAAAAAAACATGTGTCTAAATTAATACTTATTGAAAAAGGCGTTCTAAACTTTGCAACTTTGTCACTATTCGAAAATTTATGTATGTATTGCAATATTTCGGTTCGATTTCTGTGATAACAGTTTTCTTTTTTGTTTTGCGTTGCACAGAAATAAAAAATTTTTGAGCTCTTCTTCAAAGGGCTTCTAGAAGTGCTCATTGGTACAGCGATATAAGGAGGTATAAAGATGCCAATAGTAGTAGTCTTAGCATGCCTTCTTTTGTTAAGGCCTAGTATAATTGCCCACTGGGATAGAAGGCGTGAAGAAGGTTTTTTTGAAAACAGATGTTTATTATATGCGCAGACATATAATCAGCCCTACCCTATGAGTCGTTGTCAAAGTCGTCGTCGACTCGTTGTCGTTGTCACTTGCTAACCATGGTGTAATAATACAAGGTAGCATTGACAGTTGCTTGGGAAATGATATACTGTCAAAAAATATACTCAAAAAGAGAGCGCTCACAATCCGCCATTGAAAACACAAGCAATGTTGAAAACGTTGAAGTGAAAAAAAACAACAACCACAGCAGCTGCTGATGTATTTCCACAAAAAGCTGTTTTTGACAGTTTATGTTTTCCTGTTGAAGAGAAAATAAGCAGTTGTCAATGCTACCATGTATTATTATACCATGTTGCTATCGACGTCGTCGTCACCTCAATGCTAAATCGGCACTCGCTACGTCGTTTCATCCAATGACAAGACGAGACGACATTTTATCGATAATTTAATACCATCTTCAAATTTGCCTTGAATGTGAACTGTCAAACTGCAAGAAATTTCGTATTCACAAATTTTTCATTTAACCCTGCAGTAGTCGCGCGGATTACATATGTAATCCAGTCATGCAAAATTATGAATTTCACAATTGTCTGCAATCGATATTCGTTGATTTTACGTACTATAAGAATTATGTTTATGTTGTTTTTTTAAATAAATATAATATAAAATAAAGTAATGATAAAAATTAAAACAAATAACTAAGCATTTTCAAATTGCCATCTTTTATTTTAAACTTTAAAAAACGGATTACATATGTAATCCGCGCGACCACTCTCGTCACATTTAGGTACGCGACTACTGCAGGGTTAATTTAATTTTGATTTAATATGTATTTTATGTCGGATACAAGTTCAAGTGATGAAGAACAGAAAAAGGGCCTTATTTTGCATAGAAAAATAATAAGGCAAAGATCGGATATATTTAACCTGCCAAATTACAAGTAAGTTTTATAATTTTGATATTTCTGGTTATTTTTTTTTTTCCTAATTAAAATTTGGTTTTACAACAGGTTTGAAAGTTATTTTCGAATGAATAAAGCAGCCTTTATATATGTGCTTCAGACAATTGAGCCAAAAATGAAAAAAAATATTCGATCAACATCAGTGTCCAACACATTGAAGTTGGATACAACGTTGCGGTTTTTGGCGCAGGGGTCATATCAGCTAAGTGTCGGAAAGGACTTCCACCTCGGACTGGCTCAACAAACTGTTAGCACAATCCCGACGGAAATGCTTGACGTTTTGGAAGCTTTCATCTGCCCCCACTGGATTACATTTAATATGTCTGAGAGTGAAAAAAACGAAGCCAAATTGGCTTTTTATGAGAAGACAGGGTTTCCTGGTGTAATTGGATGCATAGATGGCACCCACATCAAGATTTTAGCTCCAAAGAAGGAAGAGCAAACTATTTATTACAATCGTAAAGGACTTTTTAGCTTAAATGCTATGATTGTAAGTCTTTACAATTTTTTTCTTCAATTAAAATTCTATTTCAAAGTTTGTTTTGAGATTTGCGATCACAAAATGCGCATAAGGTTTCTTGATGCTCGATTTGCGGGCTCAGCTCATGACTCCTTGATTCGGAATATGAGTCACGCTAAACGGATTATACTTGAACGTTATGATGGTGGTGACCGTAATAGTTGGCTTTTGGGTAAAAAAACAATCACCTTATGAGAATATACGTATATACTAAAATATGATATTTATGCAGGTGACGCAGGCTATTCACTTGAGCCATATCTGATGACGCCATATCGTTCTGCTGAAGAGAGGAGTGCCGAGGTGGTTTTTAACAACAAACATGTTAAGGCCAGAAATATAGTGGAAAGAACCATAGGCATTTTAAAGAACCGCTTTCGCTGTTTGCTCGGGGCTCGTCAGCTTCATTATAAGCCCGGCAAAGCATCAAAAATTATAAATGTTTGCTCAGCATTGCACAACATTTGCATCGAATATGGGGCAAGTATTGCAAGCAATGATGTACCTTTGGAATACAGCGAAGCAAATATTGAGAATAGCAATGATGATGAAAATATACAAAGCATTGAAGCTTCACAAATAAGGGACCAAATAAGAGCCAGTTTTGTTTAAGTTAAAAAAATTAAAAAAAAAAACAATATAGCACACTCGTGACGTTTTTTAATAAATAATCAAATTAATGAGAATAAAATAAAAAAATAAGAAATTGCATTTTTTATGACTAGTAACAGAAATATAAAAACTTCATTGCTTAAAACTTAAGATAAAGAGAAGAAATATAAAAATAAATAAAAAATAAATAAGAATAAAATAAAAAAAAAAAATAAATAAGACTAAAATAAAAAAAAAAAATAAATAAGACTAAAATAAAAAAAAAAAATAAATAAGAATAAAAAAAAAAAAAAATTAATAAGAATTAACACTAAAAAAGCGCAGTTATGGAGTTTTCCCATAAACTTCATTAAGCATTTCCAATTTTTTTTTCTTAATTTCTAGGACAATTTTTTTTATTTGCATATCACTTTTATGTTGCAGTTGCTCTCTTTCATTTTTTCTTTTCAGCAATTTTAATTTCTCTTCTTCGATTTTTTTATGTCTTTTAAATTATTTTTCATTGAAATCAATGTTCGAGAAACTTCGTTAAACACTTTTTCCTGCATATTGTTATGCATTTCCAGCAAACAATCCCGACTACCTTTGTTAGCGTTCCTTTGCTCTTTGCTTTTTTTTCTGGAAGCAGTTGAAGGTCTCGGACGCTCATCAGAATTTGATGGCGCACATATTTTTTCCGATATGTGAGGTTCCCCCTCACACTCTAGCACTATAATTGTGGAATCTTGCACCACAAATCCGGGCTCTTCAACTATAAATTCATCGGGCGCACATATATTTTCTGATACGTGAATTTCCTCCTCACCTTCTTGCACCTCAAGTCTGGGCTCTTGCACTCCAAACACTAAACCTTCAGGTCTCAACTGCTTTTGGAATTGCATTAAATTAGCAACTGCTTCTTCCAAAGGGGAAAATTTGTAGCTGCTTGTATCTTCCGCCAACGATTGCATTGCATTCTGCCTTGTTCAATGCAATTTTCTTCTTGACTTTAAATTTTAAGTCTCTCCAGACCTAATATAAAACAAAGTAAAATTATTTCTTTGCTTATGTCCAGTATTACAAGTGGTATTGTTCCTTACCTTCTGCCAACCATCACTGTCCCTAAGCGGTGAACCAAAAGAATTTAGCTGTTTGCTTATTTCTTCCCATTTTGCTTTAAAATTGGCTGGGACGTTCCCTCTGGTAAATCCTTTTGCCAGGTTTAGATTCTTCTCCAGCTCACGCACCAGATGTTCAAACTGACGAACGTTTGTTATTTTTAATTTTTTTTCCATTTCAATTACACTTTACACTTTATTCAAAAATGAACAGTAACGAAGAAAAAATCAAACACTTTGCTTTAAGTCGTTGCAACTCGTTCAGGAAAAACTCAACGAGTAGTATTGAGTCCTGTCGACAAGACATATTTTTCAAAACGACTTGGCGAGTACCGCATACTTGTCGTCAGCTGTCAAAATTTATCGATAACGACTTCGGTGGTGCCAATTTCAAGATGACGACAGAAGACGTAGACGATAACTGTCGACGACGACTCATAGGGTAGGGCTGAATATTTCATCATGTTTTCGTAGGTCGTGCTCGCACCAGTTTACATGAGTTACAAAATTGTGGCATTTTTATATGTTTACTTAATTTTTATAATTCTTAAAAAACATATTAACACGACCTACGAAAACATGATGAAATATATAAATATATCAGAAGTCTAGGTCGTAAGATTCGAAACGTTTTACTAAGATGCTTCATGTAACTTCGTAAGTACTTCGTAAGCTCGTATATCTTATCAAATTACGAAACGTCAAAACTATTTCATATAAACATTGCCCTACAATAGGGGTGGGCAAAGTTGCCCGTATGGGCATTTTGCCCGTACGTGTATTTTGGTTGCCCGCTGCTTGCTTCACGGGCGACAGCATTGCTTCATAAATTCGATGGTAAAGGAAACGAGGGACATGCACAAATAGCGTAAGAAGAGCGTAATATAGATAGTGTGCTCATTGCGCTCAGAGCAGTTCATAATAAATGTTGCATGCCATTTATACAAAAAAAAAAGGGCGTTTTATAATTTTACTATTTAACATTTTGAATTTAATTGAATTCAATCACGTTGAATTCAATCATATCTCGATAACGTCTTGTGTCCTAAACTTGCTTTTAAGTAGTTACGCGCAAAATAAAAGTATAAATTTATTATGTGGTTCAGTTCTAACAAAATATTAGTTAAAAATATGTTAGGAGGCAGATGTAGAATTGTAATGGTTACATGCTCTTGCAAAACAATTATAAATATGCCAATAAGTTGTTTTTGCAAAGCGATTTTATAGCTGCTGGTAGTAATTTAAAGAAAAAAATCCCTTTTAATAAGCAATCCTCTTAATATATTAGATATGCAACACTTACTTTTTACAACAGCATGCTCTCGCTCTTACGGGTTCTATTTATAAAGCACACTGAAAACAAAGTAGTGCTAAAGTGGTTTTTGCGGAAATTTTATAGATATTTGAGATTTTTTCTTTGCTCTTATTTATACTGCGAAATGAAATAAATGTGTAGTGGACGGATTATAAAAATTAAACACAGTGACAGATGGTTAAAGTGAAATACAGATAAGCAAACGGACATGTAAAAAGCTGAAAACAATCCATTTTAAATTTTTTGGTTTGTATATCTCGGCTAAAAGTGCACAAAATTTTATTATGGGACGACGATGGGTTCATGGAAAAATGATAAATGAAAATAAAAAAATAACAAAAAATTTCATAGAATGTTAGATTTGATTTTTTGAAACAACCCAACAACCAAATTGATTCACTAATGTTATCGCTAACGAATCGCATTCTCGTACATTTTATTCATTAGCAATTATTAGAAGCGATTCACTTATAATATCGCGAGAGGGAGAAATTCCTCCTTCGTTAACGAATCGTCAAATCCGAAAAAAGGAATTTGTTAACGAGTCCCCAAAAATATAAAAAGCAATTCGTTAACGAGTCTCCAAAACTAAAAAAAGCAATTCGATAACGAATCTTATCTTATCTTATCTTAATGACAGATATTTTGAATAAAAATTTTGGTATGAACCAGAGCTTTGAAATGATATAAGTTTCATTCGCATGTGTTGTTTAAAAAAGGGGTAAAAGGGAGGCGGTTTTAAGTTTGCGCATTAATATAAGAGGTAACAATCACAAATTTTTAAATAAGAAAGATATATTAAATATCGGAAATAATTGGGGACATAAGAATTCGTTCACAAATCGTAAAATAAAGCTTAAGTCAATCGGTAACGATTCGCTAAAAATAAAAGTAGTGATTCGTAAATGAATTCCTAAAAATGAGAGAAGCCATTTGCTAACGAATCGCTAAAATTTAAAGACTTGATTCGCTAACGAACCACAAAAATGTTGAAAGGCGATTCGATAGCAAATCGATGCTAAAAGCGTCCTCAATGGACTTAAACAAAGTCATGATTTCAATCAATGCTTTCTTTTAGCATCAAGCCAATCTCTGATGCAGTAGGAACGAAACTATTCGAAAACAATTAAAACAGCGATTCATAAGTGATTCGTTAACGAATCACCACTCGCCACAATGTTTGTTGGGAAAGTAATTGTTATAGATCTTGAATGATTTTAACAAAAAATAAATCGGACTTCAGGGTCGATGATTTAAAATAAACATTTATATTTATTTGAAAAAAAAATGTATGAACAAAAAACTACTGCAATAAAAAAATTTGCATGCATGAAATTTTGTACAGTGTACAATTTTTCGTCATCTATTCAAGCAACAGGCCAGCACAGATGTTGCCTGCTTGACGTTCGCTTGAACACTGAAGCTTTGATCGTTCTGTACTTGAGATTAATATATATTTTTCTGTACTAACGCAATCTCAAGTGCGCTCTTGTGATTGCATATTGTGAGAGGATTACAGAGAGGATTTTCCGTTCCGCAATCCGATTCACCTCCAAATTCATCCTGCAATTGATTTCGCACGCTGCTTGCCCGCAGTCGCAGCACGGGCAAGAATTGTGCCCACCCCTACCCTACAAGAAATGAGTAACCGAAACTCCAACACAATCATGCGGCCTCGGTAGTCGAGTAGGTAGCGTGCTCGACTGCTACCCCAGGGGTCCCGGGTTCGATTCCCGGCAAGGCAATGGTCCTACGCTTTAAGACCTTTCGCATTTGCAATTTTCTATCCTCTTTTCTAATCAACTGAAATTGAAAATTCATCAATATTTACGACTTGAAGTTGTAGTTGATGGTAGAGAAGTTTGTGGATGAGATTGCCTTATAACTTGAATTGACTGAGGTACAGGCATAACACTTGCCTCTGATTTAAATTCCCATGTTTCTTTGGCTTTCCACCACACTTAGAACATCCTACACGTGTTTCACCTGATTGATCTATCCTTCCCACTAATCTATCACCCCATTTCGAACCAAGGCAGACTTGACTGAATAGGTATTCCACCTGAAATCCTTGGTTCAAATCTAAAACAAAAAAAAAAAAAAATGTAGAGAAAGGCAAAAGGTATCATCTTTGAAAAGCATGTCAAATTTTTGTCTGTCTGCCATTGTATTGTATCATTATTTTTTATTCAACAACTGAATAGTTTCAGAATTTCAAAAACTAAAAAATAAGTTAAAAATTAATTTGCGTGTTATAACTTTAAACTAAAACGCTTGTTAGTTTGGGCGTAATCAGCGGTGGCAAACAGGGCGGCTCAATTTCAAAAATAATTGCAAGAAACTGTCGAAATCTATTTTCGCTGTGCAGTGGTAGGTTGTAAACTTCTTTGCCTTTTTAATTGTTTTCGAAGTTTTCTACAGTTTTTCTTTACCACAGTACCTGCTTCGATCTGCTACCCTTTCTCTCAAGTTTTGATGCATGCAACTGAAGGCTCTTAACCCTATTCATATCAGGCTGTGTCTTTGGGTCACTATTCAATTTCAAACCAATATATATGATTTAAAACTTGTTTTAAAGCAAAATGAGTTAAATGTATTTTATTATTAGTCATTCTGTTTCTGTAATATATAATGAATTTTGTTTTTTTTTTTTGTTTTGGTAATATTTACTTATTTCACAAAATATTAAAAAATAACATGAACTGTCACGTAGTGACTCTTAGAACACTGGTATCTGCAAAAGACGCGATAATGAAAAACTTATAATGAAACCTAGCTTAAAATGCATCGACAGTATAATCAAAGAAGAGGCATCAACGTAACTGTTCCTCTTATAAAAAAGGACGATTTTCTAAGCAATTCCGTGGAAATAGTCAGAAACCCATGAGTAACAAGCATTCACAGAAAAATGTAGTTTGCCTTAAATGTACAAATAAATAGTTTAATAACAATTCCCACATTATTTATAAATAATTTAATTTTTCTTTTTAATAAAAGAAATTAATTCTCCATGAACGATATTTTTTATCAAACTTGCTTTTTTTCAATAAAATAATTATGTTTTTTGTATTAGTGTCTCTAAGTCACACCATGACAATTTACCTTTTTTATTACGTTATTCAGATAGCGTGACATGAATAGGCTTAAAGGTGAAATGCAAGCAAAAGTACCCAAGGACGATCTGACCCAGTTAGTGGTGGCAAACAATGCTAGAATTAAGGAATATAATAACAAATGAAATGTGAGACTTAAGTTTATGGAAAAAAAATATATAATTAATATAAAACAGATGTTTTAAGATAACAACGAATTACATATATTGTTATTTTAAAAGAAGAAAGTTAGATAAAACTGATATATACGTTATATCTAACGGTTACATATAACTGAGTTTTCGGTTAGATCTGTCTGGTGAAATTTGGCTACCAAAAACCTGTATTTATGTTAACAGTAACTAGAGAGAGCGAGAAGGCTATATTTCGATATTATTATCTATACTATCTATACTAATATTAAATTTTGAAGTGCCTTTTTTATGTTCGGAACAATCTTGAGAAAGGCCCGGCCGTTTTTCATGAAATTTTTTATAATAAAAAGCTCTCGACCTGGTGAAGGTTTTAGGCCAAAAAAATTATTAAAAAGTTTATTAGAAAAGGAGATTCATGGCTTTCAAAATCCTTAGTAAAATTCACCTGCAAGCACAAAAGGACATGAACGACTCATCTATATATATAAAAAAGGAGCTTATGTTTGTAAGGCCGCAATAGACTCCTAAACTACTCATCCGATTAGCATGAAAATTTGTGTATAGAAGTTTCTTGGTACGGTGCGTGTTTGTGGGCTATCAATTTTGATCCACCTTGAACACCAGACGGCGCTGTAGTACAAATTTTTTACAAAACTGCCTAAAACTCATAAACTGCTAATGCGATTAGAATGAAAAGTGGTATACAGTGGGTTTCATGTACGTTGAGTGTTCTGCTGCTATCGTTTTCGACCTATCTTGAACACCAGAGGGCGCTATAGTACACATTTTTTACAAAACCACCTAAAACTCCCAAACCGCTCATGCGATTAGAATAAAAATTGGTGTATAGCAGTTTTCAGGTACGATGAGTTTTTTAGCACTATCTTCTTTGACCCACCTTGGACACCAGATGGTGCTGTAGTACAAATATTTTACAAAATCGCATATTTTTAGTTGTTTTCTTAGGTTACATGTGCAAATATTTACAAAAGATAAAATATTTCTTAAATTAAGTAAAATAAAAATAATTTCCGTTATTTTCACATCAAAAACATGAACATATCTTGAAAACTATGAAAAATTTTAATACAACGATATATTTAATGTAACATCGTTGCAAAAAAACAATCAGAAATTTAATTTTGCAACTTTCGAGTCAAATATCTCCGCTGCTTTTGTATACATTTTGTTAATTTTTTTTTTTGTCTTAAAGCTTCATCAAAGTACTATGAAAACCTTATTGCAAAAATACCGTTAGTTGAGTATATATATTTTAAATATTTTTTTAAAAAAGGTCTGAAATTTTGGAGTTTTCCTCACAAAAAGGCTCAAAATTTGTTTTTGTTGTAAAAATAATTTAAATTCAAATTCGCAAATTTTCAACTCTATTTAAAAGTTATAACATTTATAACCAAAAGTTATGTAAATTTTACGCAAAAATTAAAAACCAGTTTTGTGATTCAAAAAGCAAGGCCTACCCTAGATTTTTTCGAACAAAATTTTTTTTTCCAATATTGTGTTTTTATAATTTTGAAAAAAATATAAAAGTTAAAAAATTATTTATTAGAAAAAATTATCTAAGTATCTCGTACCAATCAAAAGTTATAGCCAATAATCTGTATCAAAAATATATATACAAAAAGCAAAACGCTGTGTGATGGCTGGAAACTTCAAAATTACTTAGCCGATAGAGCTGAAATTTTGGCAGTATATTTTTTTTAAGTACGAGATGGCATAAATTTCTGTCACACCCCATTTTACCGCCCACATATCAATAAAAATGCTATATTTCCTACGGTTTTCGTCGATTGGGCTACATTTTGGTAATTTAGTATGTATGCTTACTGTCGGCAACTGTACTAAAACAGGGAAATGTCCATCTACTAGAAAACTGGGATGAGCATTATATAAGAGGGTGTGGCTCCGCTCATACAGTTAAAATTTGTATTATCGAATAGCTTTGAAAGTAAAAGTAGCAATACTTACATACAAACTCAAAATGGAGTTACTATTTGGTGATCTCCTGCTACTGGGAAACTGTAACGGGCAGTGGGAAATAACAGTAGTGTCAAACTATGAGTCTAAGAAAAGTTTTGAATACACCTATTATGTTCCCATATAGTTGCAGGGTGCAGCAACGCGCGCCGGGAAAAGGCTAGTAGCGTATAAAAATTGTTGTTGTTGTAGTGAAAAATAAAGCAGTGTGCGGCACATCGACACGATGCGAGTGTTCCAATATTTTACTCTCCCATCCTATAGTGAGTATTGCTTTGCTGAGAATAGCAATGTGATTTGTTTTTGTTTTGCCTACATATGCCCAAGCGTGTGTGTGTGCTATGGATAGCAACAGAGAATGGCAATGTATTTTGTTTTTGTTTTTTTTTTGTCGTACGCTATGCGTGGCGACGTGAAAAAAAGACAGAGGCAAGCAAAAACAAATATAGCCAAACATTACCATGCTGCAGCAGAGCTGCCAGATATCCTGAACCCTCCGTCCCCATTTGACATGTCTAAAATCCCCAAAATCCCCAAAGTTCTTCAAAAATCCCCAAATTTCTACGAAAATCCCCAAATTTGAACAATCAAAATTACAACTAGAGAGCACTGGTCCAAAACTTCCTAAAACAATAAAATAAACATTAAAATTTACCCAGAATAAATCACATATGCCACTGTTTTCTTTGCCTCTTTTAATTATTTTTCAATTTTCTATCATAAATGAGATTCTGTGAACAAAATCAATAAAATATTTATTCAACTTTTCAAATGATCAACATTAGAAAAAAAATGTAAATAACTACCTACATAGGAATGAAGGATTTTATTAAAAAAGCTGTATTTGAAAAATACAGTAATTTTTTACAACTTGTATATTTTTAGATATATCGCACTCTTACTACAAAACAGACACAAAATTCTTAAATTTGCAGGAGAAGCAACAAATAATTTTGTTTCTCAAGTTCTTAGGGTGCGTTTATAGTAACGACTTATTGCCGAACCGAACCGAACCGAGAAGAAAAGCTGAAAAACTCTGCACATACAATCATATGAAATAAGTTCAAACTGCGTATAGTGCCAGCTGAATAAGCAGCTGAAAGCAGCTTGTGCAGCGTTATTCGGCGTGCCGATTGTTGCTTTCTCGCTCGCTCCCACGGTTTGCATGTGTTTTGTCTTATTTTACACATGGCAAACTTTTTATATGCATTAAATAACAAAAAAAAAGAGGAGCAAGAAAAAATCAAATAAAATACATACATACGTACACGTAGTTCTTTATTTTTTTGTTGTTGTTTTTTTCTTTTTTATTTGTTGCTTTTTTACAACAACAAATCGTTGGATACGTAGTGCAATCAGGAATTAGTAGCATAAAAAACACAAACAAAAAGCAATCGGTGACGAAACCACACGCAAAATTACCAACAAGAAACCTTCAGCGTAGCATGAGTTGTACGCAGTCGCATGCGCTAATTTACCAACAACGACAAGAATAAACAACAACAAACACACGTTGTGTTGTTGCGGTGCAGCTGCGCCTGTGAAGGTTCGGCGAATTACAACAATCACGAAACAATGTACAACATGTGGCTGTTTTGATGCTTCGATTGTAAAAATAAAAAAATCAAGAACAAAAAAAAAAACAGCGAAAAGTTTATCTAAACAAACAAGACAACGAAAAACAGTAGAAAACAATTGGGAAAAAGTCGAACAAGTGTGGCTTTACGCGGCTTAACGCAGCTTTCAGTTTCTGAAAGTGCGTTTCAGCAGCGTTGTTTCGCTTTTATCTCTATTCTCTTGTTGTCCGCTGATTTGAGTAAAGAAAAAAGCAGACAAGAAATCAGGCGACATGCAACAAGGCTTTTTGTTCTTTCTGTGCACTTCTTTTTTATCTAAAAAAAAAAAACAAGACAACGAAAAACAGTAGAAAACAATTGCAAAAAAGTCGAACAAGTGTGGCTTTACGCGGCATAAAGCAGCTTTCAGTTTCTGAAAGTGCGTTTCAGCAGCGTTGTTTCGCTTTTTTGTCTATTCACTTGTTTTTCGCTGATTTGAGTAAAGAAAAAAGCAGACAAGAAATCACGCGACTTTTTTGCTGCTCAAATTGCAATAATAAACAAAAAAAAAAACGTTACATAAAGAAACAAACCCAAAATAGTTAAAAACCAGCTACAATAAGTCGGCCGCGGAAAGCGCGCACTATACGCACTACCAGTTTCTTTCAGCATGACGCGTTTTCAGTTCGGTTCGGTTCGGCAATAAGTCGTTACTATAAACGCACCCTTACAAAACAAAGATACAATCCGATTTGTTTTAATTAAAGAGAAAGAAGATAAGTAAAAAGTTTTAATTGCTGATGAAGATGATCACTAAGAATAGTTTTGCATTAATTATTAAAAATTTGTAAAATTTGAGTTGTAACTGTTTTGCAGTTAGGGTGCGATACCACCACTTGAAATTGATAAGTATTAATTTGCATTATAAACTTTATATATAAAGTTTAGGTTTTTAAAAAAAAAAAACAATTAAAAAAATTCAAAATAGATTTTTCTTGAAAATCTGACGTAACAAAAAGATATATAATAACTACACAAATATAATTTTACAGTATGTTGCCAACTGTCTGAAAGACGTCAATTTCATTTTGCTCAGTCAAGTCCTGTTCTTCTTTTTTTGTGTACATATTTGTTGATTTAAAACGAGCTAGCATGTCCTTAGTTGGAAGGAAATTTCGACAGCATATAGAAAATACATTTAAAAAAACAATTATGCGCAAAAGTGCCTCTAAAAGTTCATATTGCATTGAGTTGCGTAATTTTGATTTTGTAATATTCATAATGGAGAAAATTCTTTCCACACAGGCATTACTTGTTGGAACAATCAACATACGCAAAACTACCTCAGCAAGCTCTTTAAAATAACAATTTCCAGAGCCATCTTTATACCTGTATACTTCAGGCCAAAATTCTATTAAATTATTTGGTGATGCTTTAACAAAATGTTTATTCCAATCGACGAATGGCAGCTTGTTCCATTGATTCTCATAAGTATCATAAGAAACTATTGGATCCATAAAATCTGTAATGACATCTTGCACATTTGAAAAGTTGTCATGGCTAAAAGGATTGCCACACCGGGTTAGAGAAAAAAGCTTGTATTTTCTGAATGTTCCTATATTTTCGGGCAACCGTATCAACATTTCCTTAAGAAGTTGCTTTACATAGCTAATACAACATTTTTTAAGTTCTTCTGTGTCGGAAGGTCCAAAATTAGCTCGTTTTAATTCTCTTGCAAATTCAGTCCCTAAGTCTACAGAATCAATTGGCAAAAATGTCGCTTCATCATTGAATACTTCATTTAATTCCCTTAAAAGTATCTCCTCGTTGTTTCTATTAGAAACTAAAAATGATGGTTTACAAATTTTAGACGCAAATGATAGAATCGTAAGATACATATTGTCGCAAGCACTACCAACGTCAACTTTGTCGCTTTGAAATGATACGTTAATCTTGTCCATCTCATTGAGGATAGGATTTAAAAAAATTAAATATAAATGATTTTTCTTATCAGTCAATTCCTTATATATAAGCTGTGCCGTACGGTCGCCTTCTTCATTTGCAATTAGCGAGAAGTGGTATTTAACCCTCTAACCAGTAAGCGTGCCTCAGGGCAAGCATCACAAAAATCACATTTTACATATGAAGATGTAATTTACCGTTATGCAAGTGAATGCAATGCTCTCTATCATACTGTTAGCAACATTTCTCTCTCTAATTAGAATGTTATATTATGAACCGTTTGTCTTTTGTTGTCAGTTTTTTGCGAATAGTTGGTGAAAAAGGTTGTCTTTTTGTTTTAATTAAAATCATATTTTCAGCATCAAATATTTTTATTTTGAAAACGTGCTTTTAGCTGAAGAATTTTTTTCACAGAAAGGTTAGTTCATAAACTTCATTGTTACACATTTGTTGTGTTGATAAATATTTAGTTTTATGTTTTAGAGCAAAAAAATTAACAGTGCCTCAAGGCACTCTTGTCGTTCGGCGCGAACTTTTTTTGCTCTTCGAATTTTGTATTGCGTATTCTGTTTGGTGCTTTTTTCCGCTTGTGCACCTTTTTCTATATATTTTTCTCTGCTTAATAACAATGTCCGGAAACCATCGCATTATGTCGCGTGTGAAATTGTCGAAGTTATCGGACAAAGAAATCCTTGAGTTTATGGAATCTGTGGAGAGTGATGAGGAAGATTTTAGCAGCGACGATGATTTCCATGATCCAAATTTTGAGCCAGACGAAATAAGTCCAGAAAACGAACATTTCATATCCCAATGCCTTCGGGATATGAATTCGAGTGACATGTTCATCACCGAGGCAGTCAATTATTCATTGAATAATTCTGCAGTCAAGGATACTATCTCTACCGATGAAGAAATCATTCCATTGACAGATACGATTCCATCGACTTCTACGACATTGATCTCCTCACCAGCTCAAAACAAGAGAGTCCGTTCACCACTGCCAATAGTGGAACCCACCGGTCCAGTAGTTGTGCCAAACAATGGTGGTTTCATAGGAAGTAAGAAGTTCTCTCTTTTCTTTGGAAAATTTATTTTATTTCAGGTACTGATCTTTTTTTGCAGGTATTGAATCAATAAACAAAGATTCTGCTGAATTCAGCAAAGTGATATGGCGCGAAAAAGCCTTGAAACTTCATGTAAATGAGGTTACATTCCATGGCTCTACATTATTACCTGAGGACATAAAAGAGGTCTCAACACCGTCCCAACTATTTCTTTATTTTTTCACCAAAGAAATAATTGAAGTGATTGTTCAAGAGACGAACCGGTGTGCTCTAAGTCAGAACATCAACTCGAAATTCAATGTGAATGTCGACGATATTTGCCATTACATCGGTGTACATTTATACATGTCTATCTATCGCTACCCGAACTTAGAAAGCTATTGGGGCAAGAATGCATTCAATCCCATTTGCAATACAATGCCCCTGAAACGGTTTGAATCGATAAAAAGATATCTGTGTTTCCGAGATGAAGGTGAAAGAGTCAAAAAAGGTCAAGCAGGCTATGACCCTTTGTTTCGGATTCGGAATTTCATGAACCTTCTCAACGAGCGTTTTGATTCCATCCCAAAACATGCCCGACTTTGGTAAGCCTTTGAATATTTTAAAGCATCAAACTCGATTCTTACAAATTATTTTTATTGACAGTGTCGACGAACAAATGTGCTCAACGAAAATGAAGCATCATTTACGACAATATATGCCAAACAAGCCGCACAAGTGGGGGATAAAGTTGTTTGTATTATGTGATTCATTTGGTTATGCATATCGGTTTGAAATCTATAATGGCGCGGGTGACAACATTGTTCTTCCAAATTGTCCAGATCTGGGCAGCTCGTCAAACGTTGTCATTCGTTTGTCCCAAACTGTGAACGACTTTATGCACCACATCATTTACTTTGACAACTTCTATACGTCATTGCCGTTACTGGTCTACTTGCGAGCCCGTGGTATTTTTGGTCTTGGCACAATTCGGGTGAATCGCATACCAAATTGCAAGCTCCCGTTAGATAGTGCTGTAGCAAAAGAAGAGCGTGGATTCTCAAAGGAGTTTGTGGGCTCAGTATATGGCATCAATATAAATTGTGTTCTGTGGAAAGACAATAAAGCGGTCAGGCTGGCTTCGACTTATGTAGGTGTTGAGCCATTCGCTCGACAAAACCCGAATGAACAAGTTTCTAAGGCTAAACGTTACGATCGAAAGAAAAAGCAGCACATTGAAGTCGATTGCCCACAAATCATTCACGAATATAACAGTCATATGGGCGGCGTCGACCTAATGGACGGATTAATGGGACGATACCATGTAAGAGCCAAGACACGTGATGCAATGACACGCATTTTTTACCATTTCGTTGATATGACTGCAACAAACGCTTACATACTTTACCACCGAATTCATCTGGAGAAGTTGAATGATTCTAGTAATGTATCTGATGAAGGAGGAAAAATGCTGCAGTTACCTGAATTTCGGGAACAAATCGCTGCTGGTCTTGTATGCTACAATCAGAGGCGTTCGGTGGGCCGTCCATCTATCAAACAAACTATATTGCAACCTTCAACAAATCCACCATCTACTCCACAAGAAGAACCGCTACCTGGTGCTCTGAGTGTTGGCAAGAAAGCTAGTCATCCTGTTGATGACGTTCGTTTTAGCGGAAACAACCACCTTCCGAAATGGCTACAAAAGAAAGGTGGCAAAAAATATTGCAAACTTTGCAAAACGTCGCAAACTCAGTGTGTTTGCGAAGTATGCAATTTACATTTATGTTGCTCTGCCGCAAAAAATTGCTTCTTTGAATACCACACGCAGAAGTAATCCAATTTTTTTTATTTTATTGTTCTTTTCTTCAACTTTTTGTAATAAAACTATACACTGAAAATTTTCCACCTGTGTCAACTTTTTGGCTTAAACCGATATGAGTGCCTCGAGGCACTGTTCCGTTTTTCCTCCCTGGAGGGCAAAAGAAACATCAAAATGACAAATGGATGATGCCATTGAGTTTCTAATGCCGAAATTATGCTAGAAAAAAATTCCCAACCATTTTGGATCGTTATTAGAAAGTTGCCGGTTAGAGGGTTAAGCTCAATCCATTGTTCCATGATACGGCTTACAGCCGATCCATACGCAAGCCATCTAGTGCCTGGTAAATTTAGTTAAATAAAGTTTTTATAATCTATAAAACATTATTTAAATGTACCTGATAACTGCACAAGTTTTCTGAATGAAATTGTATCGACTCCTGTATTAATGAGATCGAAGGCACGTTTATATTTGATAGTTCGAAGTGGACTGTGGCTAAAATAATTGTAAAGTTCTTTTACAAGAAACTCGACAGTATTTGGTATGAGTTTTGATGCTTCCGAACAACACCGATTTAAAGAGTGGCATGTACACTTCAATAGCATTAATTTTGGGTTATTTTTTTTTAGGAACATAAACAAGGATTTTTTGGAACCACAAAGATTACTTGCACCGTCAGTTCCTATTGCTTGCATGTTCTCTATTTTAAGACCAACATTTTTTAAATAATTTTTTAATCCTTTGTGAAGAAGTTCTGCTGTTGCCTCTTCCACAAGAAAGATTCCCAAAAAATCGGTCATTATTTTAAATTCATTCTTATTAAAATATCTAACGCACATACACATCCACTTCATCCGGGATATGTCTGTAGATTCGTCTACAATAAGCGAGAATTTGCTGATACCAATAGCTGTTACTAAGTCTTCAAGAAGCGTTGGAGCAACCACAAATTTTATGATGGCGGAACATTTTGTTCTATGCAACCTCAGTTTTTCAAATGGATTTTCTTTGTTGCCAGCTGATCGCAATAGTTCACATAAATGGTCAACAGAAGCAATCGAAGTATGTTTGGCAATAAACACGGCTATTTTTATATCCAATATTTTGGTGTCATCGGATTCGGGTATTACTCCTACAAAAAAAATGGATTGAGCATAAATTGTTAAAAAAAATAGCTACCACACACAGCAGTCTTTAGTCAGAAATCGTCTGTGGCAGACATTTAATGCTTATGGTCAAAATTATACATGTATAAAAATTTATATTGAAACTGAGAGTAAGTTTCAATCCTTAAAATGTGCGCCCTCTGTGACTTCGGACCTGGTTTATTGATGAACAACATAGCGTTATCTTCCTTGCACAGGTGTCTTACCGTATCTTTCCAATGTGTTTTTTGGATGCAGCTTAGTCAAATTATACTTGTGGCGATCGGTTTCTGAATGCTTCTTTAAATCCTTCTTCTGTGGACGCAAGGAAGTCCTGCATGTGCAGCACCATGCTGTATTAAGTTGGTCGCCGCTTGACTGCATAGAAACCGGAGCGAAATGTATTGATTTCAACCATCCTAAAAAAAAATTTACCTAACCTGCATCGAAAATCTACACAATATGTTATATATTTACCTTGAGCCCAAAATCCAGACTCCCATTCCTTCTTATAAATTCTTTTTACAATTTTCGGCTTTTTAGCGGCTTCCATCGTTACTTTTTTCATTTCTTTGAAAATTGACAACGTACGTGTTTTGATTTACTCGTTTGTTTTTGCAAAATTTGTTTTACTCGTTTGTTTTTCCATAATATGGCCAGATATTCAAATTTGCAAGTTAAGGGTATGCTAACATTTTTAATGTTGCGCCACTGATAATTTATTTATCAAATTAAAATTAACTGAATTTTTGCTCTTTCTCCTCTGAAATCCCCAAAAAATCCCCAATATAGGAATGGATATCCCCACCAAATCCTTCATCCCCAAACTAAAAAATTCGTCCCCAAAACTGATTTGAAATCCCCAAAATGGGGACAAATCCCCATATCTGGCAGCCCTGTGCTGCAGTGATGTTATGTTTGGTTTGAGTTTATTTTATTTTTGCCTTTGTTTTACTATTTTCTTGCAATGCGTTTACATTTATTTGCCGTTATTTTTCAGAGCAGAATCAAAATTTTTTTCAATTAAGCTCATTATATGTGTATGTAATAAAAAGTAAGTTCTTATTGTGCACGCGAACGGAATCGCTATCTAAATTCTAAAAATCTAAAAAGTGCATTATGCCTAAAGTGCGAACAAAGCTTTCTAGGAAAACTCCTGACGCGACTAGAATGAGTCGATTGAGACAGACTGTAGTGCATTTACCGCGTACTTTTACTTCAAGATGTGCCTTTTTTTACCAAAGTAATATTGACTATTTAAGCTTTACTGATATTCAAATTGGTAATATGGACAAAATATGTCCAAAGTGTAATGCAAAAAAATGGAAAAGTGAAGCTCCTGGACTTTGTTGTGATGGTGGAAAAGTAATGTTGCCAAGACTACAAGAACCAGCAGATTCTTTAAAATCCTTGATTCTTGGATCTCATCCTTTGTCAAAACATTTTCTGGACAACGTTCGAAAATACAATACCGTATTTCAAATGACCTCCTTTGGAGCAAATGAAGTAATTGAGGGAAATTTCATGCCAACATTTAAAATACAAGGACAGGTCTATCATCGCATTGGGTCATTACTTCCTACTGAAGGAAATAGCCCCAAATTTTTACAGATTTATTTTATTTCGGAGGCCGATCAACTTTCGACACGATTGCGCATGATACCCAGCCTTAATCTGCTTATCGAATTAGTTAAAGAAGTATTGAATAATCAAAATTGTTATATTTCGACGTTCAAATATGATTTGGAAAACAATGCTTTGAACGAAACTGACAACTTTCGTTTTATTATACACGCTGATCGCCCAGTCCATAATGAGCATAGGGGACGGTACAACATTCCTACTATTAATGAGGTAGCAATTCTCTTGGTAGATGAGGATAAGGGCCTGTAATGTTTCCAACAGGAGAGGATGGATATCACATAAATATTCCTCAGCAACATACTTCAAATCGCAATCAACCAAAAACTGTGTCCTGTATGCAATATTATGCCTACCGTTTTATGGTACGAGAAAATAGTTTGAATCATTTGCATTTCTTTAGAAATTTGCTGAATCAATATTCTCTTGATATGAAAGCAAAGATGATTGCCGAAAGACTACTCTACATAGTTGTGTGCGGATGAGTACATACACTTAAAGGATGCATTAAATCACGATGCCAACACAAATGCTTCAAACATTGGACACAACGTTATATTGCCTTCGACATTTACAGGCTCAGCTCGATATATGCAGGAAAAAACGCAGGATGCTATGACTTACGTGCGCAACTATGGTCGCCCGGACTTATTCGTAACTTTTACGTGCAATCCCGAATGGGAGGAAATCAAAAGAGAGCTTTTTGTTGGACAAAAGTCTTACGATCGACACGATTTAATTGCCAGAGTTTTCCATCTTAAAATGAAAAGGCTTTTGCACATAATTACAAAAAAAAAGCCTTTTTGGCGATGTGAAATGTCACATTCTCTCGGTAGAGTGGCAAAAACGAGGGTTGCCACAATGCCATATTCTTCTATGGTTACAAACAAAAATTCAACCACACGAAATTGATGACATAATTTGCGCTGAACTACCTGATAAAGAACGAGATCCGGCTTTATTCGAAATTGTATGTCAAAATATGGTACATGGTCCATGCGGCGAACATAATATTGCATCACCTTGCATGATAGAAGGTAAATGCTACAATGGCAGCGATTTGACGTTTATTACATTTATCATCTATTTGAATTTGAATTGATTATAATTCGTTTTGAAATAATCCACTTTTTTACTTTCCATTTCATATGTAGGAAAATGCTCAAAAAAATTTCCACGGAATTTTATTAATGAAACACAGATGGGTGAAGATGGTTATCCAACATACCGCAGAAGAGCTCCTCATAGTGGAGGTCATCAAACTACTCTTATTGTACGCGGAGTTATGACAACCGATGGATTGTTCCATATTCCCCTATCCTTGCTCGATGTTTTTTTGCTCATATAAATGTTGAGTATTGCCACTCAGTAAGGCAATTAAATACATATGCAAATATGTCAACAAAGGTTCCGACCAAGCAACATTTTCATTTGGAAGTAATACTGATGAAATTGAGACATACGTTAATGGTCGTTATATAAGCGCTTCAGAGGCTTTCTGGCGATTTTTTGACTTTCCTATACACCAAAGGTACCCAACTGTTATTCACCTAGCAGTTCATTTACAAAATGGACAACGAGTCTATTTTACAGCAAATAATATGGAAGAGGTTCTTCAAAATCCACGTGAAACTACACTTACAGCTTTTTTCAAATTATGTGCATCAGATCCATTTGCAAAAACACTGCTTTACAACGAAGTTCCTTCATTTTATACTTGGACCAATAAAATATTTTCCAGAAGAAAACAAGGCCAACCTGTTGAAGGATACCCTGGAATAAAAAAAGATACCGCGTTAGGAAGAGTATACAATATACATCCACATCAAACTGAATGTTTCTATCTACGTATGCTGCTTCATCATATACAAGGGGCTTTCTTCTTTCCAAAGCTTACGAACGGTTAATGGCACTGTTTGTCCTACCTTTCAAGCTGCTTGCCAAGAGATTGGACTTTTAGAAAACGATAATTATTGGAATGATACCCTCAACGAAGCTGCCTTATTACAATCGCCATATCATCTAAGAGAACTTTTTTCTATTATAATAGTTTTTTGCCAGCCATCAAACTGTACGTCATTATGGACCACATTTCAACAATACTTTTGCGAAGACATTTTATATAACGAACGTCAGCGGCTCAATGAACCCGAATTGCCCTTTTGTGATCGAATTTTTAATGAAGGCTTAATTCTAATTGAGGATAAGGTTATCGTCCTTAGCGAAAAAAAATTAACCAGTTTTGGTTTACCTTCACCAGAAAGAAGTCAACAAAATGCTGAATCCAAAATGCTGATACCAATGTGATGTAAATATTTTAGAGGAATATTTGCAGGCAAATCTGCCAAACTTAGTCCCAGACCAACGTGTAGCCTACGACGAAGTTATTAACAGCATCAACAATGGCAAACGCAAAGCATTTTTCCTCGATGCTCCAGTGGGACAGGAAGAACTTTTTTAATAAATCTGCTATTAGCTTATGTCAGATCAATTGGACGTGTAGCAATTGCCGTAGCATCCTCTGGAATAGCAGCAACGTTACTTACTGGTGGAAGAACAGCTCATTCTACATTCAAGTTGTCATTAAATGTGTCTTCGCAGGAGCAAACTTTTTGCCTCATTCGAAAAAATGGGCCTTTGGGAAAAATTTTACAAGAAGCCGTACTCATAGTATGGGATGAGTGTACTATGAGTAACCGTGCACATATAGATGCAGTCGACCGTACTTTAAGAGATTTAAGGTCCTGCAATAAGCTTTTTGGTGGTGTAACTTTTCTTTTTGGGGGATACTTTCGGCAGACTTTACCGGTCGTAGTAAAAGGGACTCGCGCTGACATCATCAAAGCGTGCCTTAAAACATCGCCTTTGTGGAATGAAATTAAAAAGCTACATTTGTGGACAAATATGAGAGCTCATCTTTGCGGCATTGATACTGAGTTCCCTCGATACCTACTTTGGATTGGAGAAGGCAAGATTCAAAATATCGATGGATACATCACAATCGATTCCAGAGTTGGTAAGGTGGTGCACAACGTAAACAGTTTAATTTCTGAAGTGTATCCTAATATTGAAAATATTTTAACAAAACCATACACTTGGCTGTGTGAGAGAGCAATCGTCTCACCAAGAAATGTTACTGTTGATGAAATAAATAATATCGCATTAAAAAAATTCGACGGAGAAATGAAAGAATATGCTTCCATCGATACAGTGCTTTACCTTGAAGATGCCGTCCATTATCCGACAGAATTCTTAAATTCGTTAAACCCGGCTGGGTTACCACCTCATAAGCTTACACTAAAAAATGGCATTCCAATTATTTTATTGCGCAATATAAGACCTCCCGCACTTTGTAATGGCACACGATTGGTAGTAAAAAAATTGCATACCAATGTAATAGAGTGTATTATTCTTACAGGATCAGCAGCCGGACAAACAGCGTTTATTCCCCGTATTCCTATGATTCCAACTGACGTGCCATTTCAATACAAACGTCTCCAGTTTCCCATTAAAGTTTCATTTGGAATTACAATTAACAAAGCTCAAGGCCAAACTTTTAAATATGTCGGCATTGATTTGCGCTCAGATTGCTTTACACATGGTCAATTATATGTTGGTCTGTCAAGAACTGGAAATGCCAAAAATCAAACAATATTATTGCCTTTACAAGACAAGACCAAAAATGTGGTGTATCTCGAAATACTTAGAAACTAGGAATATATAAATTTCATCAGCGCAAATAATAACAAACTACCTATAATAAATTTAAAATAAATTAAAAAAAAAGGCATTCTATGGTTTTCTTTCAAAATGCTTATTTTAATAGAAAATGCGAACAACGTCGCATACGGGCAGCTAGTAAATTTATACAAAAAACAACCTGTGAGAAAGGGATGCCAGATCACACGTATACATGAGTTTCGGTTACTTTCTTCCCGAGGCTCTTCCTAGCATAACCGAAACTTTGTATGAAGAGGTAACCGAAATTTCAGTTTAGAAAAACCGTCTTTTTTTAGTTAAATAACCGATAGTCTTCTTGTAGGGTGAGATACGAAAATTTTTAAGCTATACGCAACATATTTTTTAAAAATTTTTCTGAATTTATGAATTCATTTCATTCAGCAGGAGATCAAAGCATTTTCAAACAACATATCTTTGAATTAACGGGCCTTTTTCGATTTTCCGTACTCCTGCCAGAAACACCTCCCAGAAAAATTTCCAACAGAACTAGTCTCTTGAGTGTTGGTTGACTTACCATCTGATCACATCTCGTAACTGATCGCGTGCTTCAGATGAGTCCCAGTCCAGAGAACCATTCACATGATGAGATTTATGTCTTGGACCTTAACATTGGTTACCCCAGCGGAAGATATGCAGAGTTATACTGATTTGAACTATTCTTGAAGGTTATTCTTAAGAAAAGGTCATGGAGCTGCCTTTTTTTTTCTGAAGGCTGGCTTGGAGCGGAGCTGTTATCCAAGGATAGCCCTAGAATTTTGGCGAATTACAGGAGAGAATTTTAATTTTTATTTTTAATTCGAATTTTTTAAGATAAAGAGCATTAATTGGTGATCAGCTAAAATGTACATCTGAGCGCTTTTTAATAAAGAATGCAACCAATTTATGTTTACAAAAAGTACGAAAGTTCATAAAAGTTTGTTCATGTCAAGTTAATATATGTACGAAGAATACGATTTACGATATACGAAGACAAACGAAATGACATGAATCACCTTAATATGTTTCCATCTGCTCAAAATCTTGTGCTTTTGAAAATTGATTTCAAAGGGTTTCCATCAGGCATTTTAATTGACAATCAAGACTTCAGTTAGTTGCTTCTGATTGGTTGCTTATTATCATTCGTGACAATCATTTATCAGTTGGCATTGCCAAATGTCAATATGACAATTTTGACAAAAGCTGAATAGTCCTCAGGGATGTTGCGTTTTATTTTATGAGATTTTGTATAAGATTATGATGAAATCACAATAATTGAATTTCAATGTAGATTTAACGAAATCTCACAAAATCTCAAGAATTCGAGCAGATGGAAACAGTAAACAGTTGTTCATAAGATCCGAAAGTTCAAGTAGGAGAAGTATCGGCGGTCTGTGTCATAAGATACTTCCCTTTAATCAGGAAAAGTATCAATTGCCTGGGTAGTAGGATTCGAGTATTAGAAGTATCAGTAACGCTTGTTCGTAAGATGCGAAAGTTCAACCAGAAGAAATATTAGTAGTTTGCGCCGAAAGATCCCACCTTATAGTTAAGAGATATCAGTGGCTCATACGTTAAGCAAGAGAAGTATCCGTATGACTGGGTCGTAAGATCCGACTCTTTAATCAGGAGAAGCATTAGTGTCGTAAGAGCTGACAGTTTAAGTAGAAGAGTTATACGTGGTTAACACTTTAACTGCCACCATACAAAAAAAATATCGGGTCCTCCGGGCCATTTTTTTTTACAGTTCTAGTGTATTTTGGTATCAGAAAATCGGAACAAAATATCAGAAAATGTTTTTTTTTATATTTCTGCGAAATTTTGAAATATTTTATTGAGGCACAACATATGTACCTCACGGCCTAATGTATACGTTTACTGTACGTTTACTGTGGATGGCGGACAGATGGACATGGCAAAATCGACTCGGGTGATGATGCTGATCAAGAATATATAAACTTTTCTATACCTACCACGCTGCCTTACAAACGCCGTTACAAACGGAGTGACAAAATTAAAGTTTTTTTAAATTAAAAACCCAGTAAAAGGGGTATTTTTTTAATCGTGAGGGAATAAAAATGATGCGCTAAAGATAGGTTTAGGTATGTCAGGCCATACAGAATTGAACTACGTTTACAGAATTGCATTTTGAGGTATTAATTTTAAACCATGAACTATAATATGTAATCAAATACTGAGGCACATACGCTGTGCCTCAGAGCCTACGTGGACATTTTATTGAGGCACACCGTATGTGACTCATGGCAGTTAACGTGTTAAGGTTGTAAGATCCAATAGGACTGACGACGATAAGTAAGGATGCCATCTGCCTTTCAGAAAAGCAAATTAAATTAAATTGTAATTTTCCGGAACAGCCTTAGATATTTTTATAAATTTTTATGTATTATATTCAATTAAGCCAACTGCCGCATTTGTATTTGGCTCAGACCATTTTCTTCATTCATAGGTTGACAAAATTAGTTATTTTTTTATTATTTCCTTCTCTTGTGGTGTCGACTATTATTGATTTAATATAACTCCTATTAAGAAAGAAACTTGTAAGCCATGCGAAACACAAACCAGCAAATGCTATGCTTACAAACGCAGGTGAAGGTAATTTAAATATAGGACACACAGCAAATAAGCCGCATGCAATCAATCAGTTCTTAACACATATACAAACATAACTAATACATTTCTTGAGACTTCATTACTTAAGAAAGTTTCAATTAAGGCTACCGGATTATTCAACACTTGAGGGGAAACTCAAGTGATTTTAAAGTTTATTTAAATCAGTGATATTAAAATTTTATGGGATGTTCTACTGTACTCAGGGGCGTCCTTTGGGGCAGGCGGAGCAGGACCATGCCTGTGGCGCTAAATGTTAAGGGCGCCAAAATTAAAAATTTTTTATGTTTCTTTAATCTATTTTTATTTTACTTCGTAGAGGTACTAAACATACTTCCTACTTAAAATGGCAACACCGTTTGACAGCTGCAATACAATAATACGAGTTTCTTAACATTCTTAACTACCCAAACTTTGACAGTGGATATAATTTTTATACCCCCACGTTTAAAAAACGTAAATGGGGGTAATTTATTTTGTCACTCCGTTTGTAACACCCATAATGAGGCGTGCTAGGTATAGAAAAGTACATATATTCTTGATCAGCATCACCATCCGAGTTGATTTAGCCATGTCCGTCTGTCTGTGATCACGATTACAGCCGTAATTTTAAAGCTATCATCACGAAATTCAATATTTAAGCTTTTATCTAAAAAATAAAGGACAAGTTCGAAAATGAGCCAAATCGGATGAAAACCACGCCTACCCCCCATACAAAGTGACTTTATCAAACCGGTAAAATCTCTTAGAACTCCACAAAAATTAGTATATAGACTTGCAATTTTGCATATGAGTTTTGATATATAATATACACTTTAAGTATGAAATTGAAACAAATCAGATGAAAACCACGCCTACCTCCCATACAAAGTGACTTTATCTATAAGGTCAAAACTCTCTAAAATCCACAAAAATTAATATATGGACTTGAAATTTTGCATATGAATTTTTATATATAACATGTAGTCTGTGTATGCAATTAAATTGAGTGAAAACCACGCCTACCTCCCATACAAAGTGACTTTATCAAAAACAAAAGCGCATATTTTCTGTTAAAACTATAACGAAAACGTTTTAACAGATAAACATTTTATTGATTGCTTAAGACTTTGAATATACTTTGGTTCGGCCGTGGGGGTATCTTAACTTTGGCCCAGTCGAAGATCATTTCTTACTAGTTTTTTTTAATTTATCTGTTTGCCGTAAGTTTTTTTTTATTAGAAAACTCGCCTCTAGTATAACTCTTATCGGCAAAGCCGTCCCACAGTGCTTTGCGCTTTGGAAATAAATAAATAAAAAAAATGTCCACGGAATTGGTAACATTCGACTCCTATTAAGGTAAATCCAAAATATTTTTGTTTCAAAATAGCGAGTGTAGGCATGTTATTTTTAGTAATTTGCAAAGTGGTGTCCGATGCATAGGTGTCCGATGTATTTCTGATGCATAGAGAAAAACAATTCACCTTAGAATACATTTTTTTCCGAAAATTAAAAACAAAAATACGTTTGAAAGAAAAAAAACCATGGTCCATTTTTAGTTTTTAGAATTAAAAAAAAAACAAAAATAAATAGAATTTCGGTGAATTTTCAAAATAAAAAACTACCAAAAAAGGTAAATTTTGCAAATTTTTATAGAAATTTACGAAAAAAGGTGATTAAAATTAGTGTTTTTTTTTTTCTTTTTAGTTAAAAACCCTGGAGTTTTATCTAACAGGTTATGAAAAGATAAATTCCACTTCTTTCCCACCCTCCTTTTCCTTAAAAAAGAAAACCATTTTAAAAAACTTTTAAATCACATAATCGCTTGTCTAAGGTACCCTAGGTCTAACCGATTTCGACTATTTTGAATTTTTCTATTTGTCTAGCCTTCTGGGTGAGTTTCGTTAAAATCGGTGAACTTTTTGTAAGAACCTCCCATATAAAATCATGTGAAAAATTAATATATGGGATATCATGTGAAAAAGGGAGGTACCCCTAGGGACTGACGGATTTCAACCATTTTTAACCGACTTCAAAAAGGAGGAGGCTCTCAAGTTCGTTGGTTTCTTTGTTGTTTTTTTTTTAATGATAACATATCAATAACTCCTAATGATGTACATCGATAACTCCTAAAGTAATTGCCCAATTCCCGTAATTTTTTGTCAACAGAAACATACCATGAACGCGGAGGTCCTTTTTTAAAAAAGTGGACGATATTCGAAAAAAGGCGTGTCACTATTAGAAAAACACTGTATTTCAGTTGATATTGAGACTAGGGTACTGAAATTTACGGTAAAAATACAGGGGTAGGCATAATTATTACAAATTACGGTCAAAAAAGTTAACGTTCTTCGACTAAAGAGTGGGACAATATTAGAAACACACTGTATCTAGAATAATATTGACATTAAGCCCTAAAAAGGGCTTAATTTCATACCTAGAAAGGACTTTGACCAAGCTTCTTATGATCAATTGTGTTGTGCGACTCCGACTCCGAACGGCGATGAACGGAATGTTCTTGTTCTCAAGAAGCTTTACATGGCATTTTGATTACTCTCTGAGGTTTGCCATTGTCTGCAGAGAGGTGGCGGCCGAACAGAAAAATCATTTTAATTCAAAAAATTTTCTGTCGCTGCTGGGGTTCGAAACTGGGTCTCTAGGTTCGTTGTCATAGAGGCCACGCACTTTGATCAATTACGCCACGGACGCCAGAAAAACACTGTATATCTATTAATATTGAAACTAGGGTACTGAAATTTATACATGGGTAGGCACAGTTATTACAAATTACGGTCAATAAAGGGGGCGTTATTCAACAAAGGGGTGTGGCAATATTACAAAAATACTGTATCTCAGTTAATTATCATACTAGGGTACTAATATTTGGTATGCATGTAGATGGGTAGGTAGAATCATTACAAAAGTGGGCGGGATTACGGGATTAGCACCGACTTTAAGGCTTTTATGTTCACAAAGCAATTAATATATTGATGATAATAAAACAAATTTGAAAAAAATTAAAATGATAAGAATTCCAATATTATAATATATATAAATAACTTTTAAAATTTGATTTTAAACTTAATGTGTTTTTAGGTTACTAACTTTACTTTACTTTACTAACTCAGTCGGTCTAAGTATTAATGCTGAGAAAACCGATCTGGTGCTGTTTACAAAGCGATACAAGATACCGCCGTGGACACCGCCAAAAATAAATAACATACACCTCAGCCCGAAAACTCACACAAAATACCTAGGGGTAGTCTTAGACAGTAAGCTGACATGGAGACTCAATGTAAACGAGAGAGTGAAAAAGGCCAATAATGCTCTATACGCATCCAAGAAGATGCTAGGCAGTACCTGGGGCCTCTCACCCTCTCTGATGCATTGGATCTACACATCGGTAGTTCGTCCCATTCTACTCCATGGAATCATAGTGTGGTGGCCGGCAGTAAACAAATCAACATACCTCAAAACATTGGAGAAATCCCAACGACAGGCAGCGATCTGTATAACGGGGGCGTTGAAGACAACTCCAACTAAGGCCCTAGAAACCATTCTAAGTATGGACCCCCTGGACATACACGCTAAATTAATAGCCGGAAAAACGGCACAACGCCTTATAGCGGCTGATAACATACAGAATCAGAACTTCGGACACTGTACAATCTTTAAAGACTTGTCCAGTCTCACGGATTATATGATCCCCCGCATAACCACCAGATCAAGAGTACCAACTCTCGTAGGACCGAACGACTGGTGCAATGGAATTACCAAACACAGATGGCAGTAAACATATTTACTGACGGCTCAAAAATGCTCACAGGGGTGGGAGCGGCAGTGTACTGTGCAGAGCCCGACATAAGGCAGCCGTACAAACTGCCGGACCACTGCAGCATCTTCCAAGCAGAGGTATTTGCTATAAGGAAGGCCGCAGAATTAGCCCTCGGAATTAACACTCATCACTCTCGAATCAACAGATTTGTAGACAGCCAAGCGGCGATTAAATCAATGAGTTCCGATACCATCAAGTCCAGAAATGCCCTGGCGAGCAGGGAAGCACTAGACGCTCTGTCCGACAGAAAGGAAGTGCATATCTACTGGGTTCCAAGCCACCAGGGCATCGAAGGCAACGAGATGGCAGACGAACTAGCAAAGGAGGGCGCCGGGCTGGGAGCAGAGCTCACTGAGCATATACCGATCCCACTACAAGAACTATACAGCAACCTAGAAAAACGATCCGCACTAACAGCGAGTCGCAGGTGGAAAGACACGGCAACCTGCAAAATTGCCAGAACCATGTGCGAGGCACGCTGCAGAAAACGAACTACATACATCCTTGCACACCCACGGAGTGTCTGCAGAATACTAGTAGGTATTCTTACTGGCCACTGCATGGTGGGAGCCCACGCAAAAAAGATGGGCATCACCATGAATCAAAGCTGCAGGAAGTGTATGGAACCAGGCACCGTAGAGACCCTGGAAGACCTACTATGCACATGCCCTGCTATACTCAGATCAAGACATAAACTCTTAAGCTCTCCGACGTTCCCGTCACTAAAAGAAGTAGCCAAAACCCCTCTTGAATCCCTTCTAAAATTCGTGAACACGACGCAAATCTTTAGTAAATTCTCCTGACCCACTCAGCTTCCACCTAACCGGTACCACTAAGGACCTGTATGGTCTATGTGAGACTTCTAAGAGAGGCGACCGGTCTAACCTAACCTAACCTAATGTGTTTTTAAAATGAATTACATATTTAAATCCGTTTGTTTAAAGTGATTTAAACAAAATATGTTCGTTATTATTTAAAAATATAAATGATTTTTTCGATAACCTCTTTGAAAGTAAATGAATGATAGGGGCGCCAAATAAATATGTAGTCAGAACTGCCGAAATTGCTCTGAACGACCCTGACTGTACTCAAACAATATTGGCTTAAGTGCAAACTATTTATTTTTTCTTTAGTAGTCTCCAAAAACATACGCACTGTGTATAATGCATATCTAAGGAACTCCAATGACATCACAAGGACAAAATTATTATAACCAACACTTAAAAAACAAACTCTATTCAAAGGCTTCTTCATTCTTCTACTGCTTCATTAAGAAACTATTAGTATCGATTTAAAGAAATTCAAGCAAACTTCGTATTTTCCTCGAAACTTTAAATTCAAAATTTCATCAGCTCTGAAGCCGGTGGTTGGTTAGTTTCATTGCAACCTTAATATCAGCTCTCGATTGTAACTAACCACAGCTGGGAATACATAAAATAACTTTCCGATATTTTAATTAAGTATTCAAACCGCAAAATTAAAAAGGTAGGAGCAAAGTTCATAGAAAGCTTTCTGAGTTGAACCCATTCAATCAGATGCAAGTTCGTGTGGGTCGCATGGGCATCTCTATGGTTGCTATAGGAAGTGATGTAATAAAGTGTAGCAAGCAGTGCTTGGCTTAACATCGATATCTGCGCATATTGTGGTTGGATGGAAGGCATACAATGTAACTATGCCTGCCCAAACAGGCAGACAACAGCATCATGACATGATGCTCTGCGTAGAAAAGTGATATAATTGCCAAACTTTTCTGGCGAAAGAGCTACCTATAACAGAGTAAAAGCTTTTGCCTTGTTGGAATCTAAACTTTGTTGAAGTCTAAAGGATTCTTTAAAATTTGCAAAAGCATCGCACTGAGTATTGCGTGTCTTGCTGAAAGCTATTCACATGACACAATTTTTCACAACAGATGATGATAAATGTTTTTCAAATTTAGTGTTGCTCCTGGTCAGCTGCTGAAAGAAGTAAAGTTTGAACTGTTTTTTTTTTTTAATTTTTTTACTATGCATGCCTGCCAACAAAAAGAAATTCATAAGGATACTTAAAGACTTCAAAACTGTAGCTCTTATGCCATGAGGTTTGATAGGATTCAAATTGATATCAAATTGATTGTTATAAAAGAAAATTTTGCGGATCACTTTTATACACATTCAAAAAATCTGTCTATAAAATGGCAAGACATATTTTGAATGGCACATGCTTTGCGGTTTCTGTTGGGATAGCAAAAATTGTAAACAGTATTTTTCATGTGGTGACATTTTTTTATGCCTACGTAGAGATTTAAAAAAGTTTATATGCATATCCGATGGCATTTATTAATTTTTTTTTTTTTTTTTGGGATTTCAACAATATCGTCCGGAGGCAAGAAAAAAATAGATTTTTCCAGAACTTTTTTTGAGGAGACAATATAATTTATAATTTTTAAACCTGAAAATTTATATACCTACATATTGTGGCAACCTTGAACGTTACATTTATAGTTTTTATTTGTAAAAATAATAATTTTTAAAAATGCTTAAACCATCTCCAGGAGCCGAACTTCTCAAAAAAAAAAAAGAAAAAAGAAGTGGTGCTGTGAGCGCCATATCTCTGAACTGGATCATCTGAAATGAAAAAAGTCAAAAAAAAAAAAAATCCGCTTACAAAAGTTATGCAGCTATTATAACAAAATTCAGCTTTACTCCTCTGCTATTTTTCTGTTCAGCTGAAGTTTCGCCTCATAATAAATTTCACGAGCAGATTTTCTTTAAAGCGTTACGTCGATGGAGTCTCTTGTAATATTGGTGAAGATTGTGGTGATGGTTGGTAGCTGAGTTGTCGACTGGAGAAGTGTTTGAGTTGTTGTTGATGAAGATAGTGGTTCTTGGAAAAGAATTTGTGTTGTGGAAGGTGATAGTGGTGATTCATGAGATAGTGTGTGTGTTGTTGTTGGTTGTTGTCGCAGTGTTTCTATAGATGTAAGTGATGATGTTTGTTCCTGTGTAAATGTTTGTTCTGATGTAAGCGTTTGAAACGCTGTCTGTATTGCCTAAGGTTGTTGTGGTGTTTCGTTATAATTAAGGGGTTTGCATGGTCTTCTTCCCACATGCAGTGTATGCGCGTTTGAAATTATGACACTTCTTCCAAAAATTTCATCCATTTCCTGCATGTACGGGGCATTGCCTGGAGATGCACCTGTTTGTCGTGCATTGTCTTTTACAGATTTATATGCACTTAGCAGAGTTCTTATTTTGCTTTCCAGAGCAATTACAGTAAGGTTGGTATCCTGAAAAATTTAAATATCAAATATAAAATAAAAATATAGTTATAGTCGGAGTGGACGAGAATCCCATAGAACGAAATTGGCCCCCTCTCTTCGTAAATCAATTCTAATATATGCATACCGTAAGGCCCTGGGCCAACATGTCTTTCAATATGTGCGTGTACGCAGTTCTTTTCTTTCTGCTATGGTTAAACCCTCTCTTCTTGCCATATAACAAGCAAGAAGCACCTTGGTTTCACCAACTGTCCACACCTTTTTTTTCCTATTAAGAAATCATTATATTTAAATTATTTTGCATATTTGCTTTAGTTACCCCTTTTCAGCATCTGAAATTTTTACATATTTTTGAAATAACACTTTTTCAATCAGAAAAAACTGTAAAACTAAATTTTGTTTTTGTACTCGCGTCATATTTTGACAGAATCTATTACATTTTACTTATTCCGTACACAAACCAACTAAAATATAATAACTTGGCAACGCAACTTTACTCAACTCAACTGATAATTGACCTACTCTATACTCAACTAGCTGTTGACTTTGTTGTTGTTTTCACATATAAATTTTGAAATAAGCGACTTGAATTGGGTATAGGCTGGCGAATCGAACGCAGCTAATATAGCATTTAATCGAAAGAATAATAGAAATATTAATTTTTGACAAAATGATGGCAAAAATTAAAATAGCTGCGTTCGATTCGCCAGTGCTCAACTCAATTACGAAAAAAACGGCTACTCACTTATCTGTTACTTACTGAATAGTTGGCAACACTTTTGTTTTGACAGATCACAAGAAGTCTGTCAATAAATTAAATTGAAAACGAAGAAACTCCTTAAGGGGGGAGATACCCCTAGACAGGGTGAAATTAGTTTTGTTTAATAATTTTTTTTTCAAGTTGATAACATAATTGGATAATTCTTTTATTTTCCTATATTTTTAGTAAATGGTGGGTCTGCAGAGTATCTCCTGTAGCTGTCAAAATTTTCACACTTATATGAAACAAAAGAGGTTTTGTTCTTCGAGTACTGATATTTTGAAGGGAAGGATAAACCTGTAATATAATAAAAAAAGTTAAAAATTAAAATTTATATCGGCTGTTTAATCGAAGGTATTTTTTTAACAGTTTTGACTCCAAAAAATTATTTATTCATATGATATCTTTCAACTTGCAGGTACATCCTTCTGAAAGGAACATCCGAGCTGTACGAGCTGCTTTGTCTTGGATAAACTCTTTCGGTTCTGCTTCGCTACACGTGCCTTATCGGTATTTTCGGCGAAAACTTTGCAATAGGTGCCAATAATTATACCCATGCAAAGGATTTGTGCGAATATGGTCACTACTAGCAGTTTATCATATTTTTAACCTGTGTCTTTGGGTCACTATGCAATTTCTTGTTAAAACTTGTTTTAAAGAAAAATTCGAAAAAACATTTGAAATTTTTCTGAAACTATGAGGTATCTCCCCCCTTAAAGGAAAATAATTTTGTTTTTGTACTCACATCACATTTTGACAGAATCTATTACATTTTACTTATTCCGTACACAAACCAACTAAAAAATAAGAACTTGGCAACGCAAATTTACTCAACCCAACTGATAATTGACATACTCTATACTCAACTAGCTGTAGACTTTGTTGTTGTTTTCACATACAAATTTTGAAATAAGCGACATGAATTGAGTATAGGCTGGCGAATCGAACGCAGCTAATAAGTTTGATTCTTAACATTAATGTAGGGGATTATTATGGTGATCAGTGAGAAAAAGCCTTCGATCTATAACTAAAAATATACATGGAAAGCTTGTGTAAGAATTGAAGACTGATTGGACCAGTTGTTTTCGAGAAATCTTGCTAACCGACTTCCAAAAGTCAGTTTTAAGAAAATCGAGCTTAAAGTTTCGCATTTCTGAGAAAGTCGCTCCGATAATGACTTCTTTACTTCTTTTAAGTGTGCAATATTGTAACCTGGTGAATATTCATTGACCGCTTATAATCCCTTAAATGTCAAAGTAAGGCTTATTAGTCATCAACTTCCTGTTTATTTTTTTTTTAATTTTAAAATTTCTGCAGAGAAAAAATTGTTTTTTTACCTCTAAAAACTCTTTAAACAGATGATAAAATATTGGTCCAATAAATCCTTCAGTTACAAAAACCATGTTTTGTATTTTTTTTTATATTCCATTTAACATCGAGATTATAGATAGTTTCTAGGTGGTAAATTTCTGGGAGTGGTTTAAGGGGATGCGTGGATCCTTATCGGTGTGTCTATTTCTCCTGAAAATTTTTAAACTTCCAAGTTTTCTTACGAGGCAATAAATCCTTCTTAAATGTTCAATTTTTTAGTGATATTTTAGAACCTTTTAAGGAATGGATATAAAGTGGATATGCTCTTAGGCTGCGTTGGTTTCATTTCTAATAATAATTTTTAAGATATCGAAATCCCCAAGATTTCTCATTATTCCTTCATTACTCCAAAATCACTACAAATTAAAAAATAATTTTAAATAACTTTTACCATTTATTTCTTGGTCAAATTTTAAAAGTTATTTATATATGTTATAACATTAGAAATCTCATCATTTTCATTTTTTTTAATTTGTTTTCTTATCATCAATATATTAATTGCTTCATGAACATAAAAGCTTTAAAGTTGGCGGTAATCTTACTAAGTCGAAATCTTATTATTTTAATTTTTTCTAATTTGTTTTATTACCATAAAAATATAAAGAACTTTATGAATAAAAAAGCTTTTAAGCGATTTTTTTTTTCAGTTGGGAATTTTTGAGTGATTGCAGCCAATGTGTTGTATGCATTATTTATACAGCTGTTACACACTATATCATATTCAATATAAGCTTTACAAGCGCACCCAAACCAATAGAGCATTGGTGGGTATTCTTACACAGTCGCAATCTTGGCGTTTATGTGTATTTGCTCTACTGCAATGTTGGGCATTCTGCCGCTCGCGGGCAAAGAGCTTTCTCTGCCGTCACACGTACGCTGTTAGAGCTTTTTACACACTTTTTTAACATTGGGAAGCTTTTGCATGCACAAATACACATAAACGCCAAGATTGCGACTGTGTGAGAATGCCCACCAATGCTGTAGAGGGAGAATGTTTATGTGTACAAAGCTTTTAAAATTTCTTTTAAATTAAGATTTGAAATTACTACAGTGTCACCAAGGCAGCATAGCATCAAATAAAAAAGTTTAAAATAGTGCAGGGATGGTAAAAGATCATGATTGTGTGTCAAAGATTAGCGCCGACTTCAAAGCTTTTATGTTCATAAAATTTTATAAATAAATTAAAGATAAGATTTATAAATAAATTTTAAAATTTGACCAAGAAATTAATGGGAAAAGTTATTTAAAATTATTTTTTACTTTGTAGTGATTTTGAAGTCGGTTTTTTTTTTTTGTTTGTTTTTGTTTAAAAGTTTTTATATCTTCCTTTTTAGAGAATATGAAAAATTTTATGTAATAGTATTCTTGAGGAAAATTTCAAACATGAAACTTTGTTCTTAAAAAATTTGTTTTATTAATTCCTGAAAGTTTGTTGGGTATTTTCCATTTCTGACTCTTTACAATCTTTATTAAAGTGCCACGCCCTTTATCTAATCCCGCCCACTTTATGTACCGTACTTTATAATGATTCTACCTAGCCCTGTGCCAAATTTCAGTTCCCAAGTATCAATTTTAACCGATATATAGTACTTTCCTTAAAGTGCCACACCCTATGTACAATCCCGCCCACTTTTGTAATGATTCTACCTACCCACCTACTTGCATACCAATTATTAGTACCCTAGTGTCAATATTATTCGATATAGTGTTTTTTTTAATATTGCCACACCCCATTGGCGAATAACGCCCAATTTATTGACCCTAATTTGTAATAACTATGCCAACCCATGTACTTAATTTCAGTACCCTCCTAGTGTCAATATTATTCGAGATACAGTGTGTTTCTAATAGTGCCACACCTTTGTCGAATAACGCTCACTTTAATGACCATAATTTGTAATAATTCTGTCCACCCTTGTATTTTTACTGTAAATTTCAGTACCCTAGTGGTGATACTAACTGAATTAGAGTGTTTTTCTAATACTGACACACCCCTTTGTTGAATATCGCCCACATTTTTAAAAAAGGACCTCCGCGCTCATGGTATCTTTCTGTTGACAAAAAATCAGGCAAGTACTTAGGAGTTATCGATGGACATACATTTAAAAAAAAAAAGAATCCAACGAACTTGAGAACCTCCTCCTTTTTAGCCCTCTCATGCCCATTGTTGCCGATGGGCAACATTGTACTTATAGGCTTCTTAGTCCCGCTATTTTCATTTTTTTGATCTCCGGTTATTTGCATCATGTAACCTTATGAGCTGTTATGCAAACTAACAGCTATTTGTTTTATTGTAAGCTGTGCCAGGCATGATTTTTTCGGTACAATTGTACTATTTTGGTACAATTTTACACCTTTCCTACTTTCCTACTACCGAAGCGTTTTCGATACATTTTATTTCACTCAGTGAAAGTGTGTACGTTTTTAAATTTGCATTTTTATAAAATGCAACACTTATCAAGTAACTTATTTTTTCATATTTTTGCACCCCTGTTGATTTAGTTAGAAATCAATCAAATTCATATATAAATAATTTTCTAACATCTATTGTTGTTCCTGTATTTTTATCTAACGATTACCGCCAAATTTGTTCATGGCTTGATTCTGAATTCAGGCGAGCATTCGAAAGGTTTCTTCTGAGTTGAAAGTTTCCTTAAAAGTGCACACGCAAATTGAATACATTGTACCCATTCATTAAAGAAACGCGCTGGACGTAAAAGGAATAAATTGATAAAGAAGTTACTAAAATTTTAGAACAAAACTCTTGATAGCAATCTATTTTTTTTTTTTTTTTTTAAGATGCCACAGAGAAGCCGCAAAAATCTTTGGAAAATGCTGGGAAAGATGAAAATTTGTCTCAAATGTATGCAAAAATAATAAATGTATATTATATAAGGACATCATTAATTTTAAATTCTAACGATCACTTAAAACCAAGCGAAAAAATATGAAGTAGCATTCCTTCAAGAATGGAGGTCACAGTTTCCTTGGAGGGAAATGAAAATTCGTTATAAGGTCAGAAGCGCACGCTGGTGGCCTTGCGCATATAGAACGTAATTCTTTAGCAAGCGTTGTAAGAATATTTTCAATTACAAATTTAATAAAAACCAATGAAATAGACTTAAAATAGCAACAATTTCATCTTTAATAAAATCAAAAGAAATTTTTCAAATCTAGTGGAAAACAATGCCACAATATTGATTTTAGAAATTACATATCAAATGAAAAATGTTCCGTACAAAAAATTTAACAGACAGTTAAGAATTGCTTGACTGAAAGGTTTTACCATAAACTTACACGTTGTTTGCTTTATTTATTTGTTTTTTTTACTATAAGAAGAGCTCTTAACTTGTTGTTTATAAGTTGAGTTGTTTATTAGTTATAAGTTTGTTTATTAGTTTTAGTTCTTATGTTTTACTTCTAAGCTTTTATTGTGGCGGCATTGGCGCAGTGAGTAGAGTGCGTGACCCATACGCCAGAGAGCCCTGGTTCAAATCCATCTGACACAGAAAGTTTTTTCAATTGAATTAATTTTCCTGTTCGACCGTCACTGCCTGCAGACAATGGCAAACCTCAGAGAGTAAATAAAGCCATGTAAAGCTTCTTGAGAGCATGCACATTAGCCGTTCGGAGTCGGCATAAAACTAGTAGGTCCAGTTCGCGATCAACTGTGTAAGAACATTTAATAGCACGCACAACATAATTTAATCATAAGACGTTCAGTCAAAGTCCTTTGAACGGCTAAAATGGCCAGTTTATTATTATTATAACGTTTTATTGATCTCAATGAATTTTAATTTTATGAATTTTATAAGACATGTTGACTACCTTATTAAAAATGTTTGTGATTTATTATGAGAATTAAAACCGTAAAAAAACACACAATTGAATTTAAATAAATGTTTTTTTTTTTTTTAAATTTATTCGATACTTTTTTCTTTCATTTAGTACAATTTTGTATGCATTTCTATACCAAATTGAAAAACTCATTTATCAACCCTGAGCTGTGCGCGTGTTCATTTAGTAGCCTTTCTCCGTAGAGTGAAATTGTCAAAATCAAGATCAAGATCGTTTCGCGAAAAAAGTGGTTTTACAAAGTGTTTAAAAACATTAAAATTATTGTTTTATTGAAAACACGGTTGCCACTCATCTATTTTTTTTCGTACCAAATTTTCCGTAAAAATGTACCAAAAAGGAATAAAATGTACCAAATGCTCGACCTGCCGAACTTGCATCGTGATTTGATATTTTTTGTCTCTTCATTGTTGTGGCAATACAAAGTATTCTTTACGTGTCTGTGCAAGTGTTGCAAATGATTCACGAACGATTTCTCGCAGACGATACAAAACGCGTTCTCATTTTTGTTTTGCAGCCAAGAAAATTGTTGCAGCCATTCTGGACGAAATTACCTTTTCAAGTCTGTCTTTGATTGGCAAGGAACAACATCAACACTATGTAATAAAATTTATGATTTTTAATAAGTTTTTCAATAAAAATTAAACAACTACCTGCTGCAATTAGCTTCACTTTCGCAGTCAGAAGTGGACGCTTCCCTTAAATCTATGTAATTATTCGGATCAAATTTTGGTTTTTTCTTAAAAGAAATCTGCAAGCAATAGCAGATCTGCAAGCAATAGTGAGGCTTAATAGCAGATCTATTCTGTCGTAAGCTAAAATTTACCGTAGCACGTCTCTTAAATTTCTGTTGAATAAGCTACTATCTTCAAGACCTGACCTTCCGTGCGTAAAATTGGGCTCATCACCTAATACAGATGTCTCAAGAAGAGGTATAGGAAGTTTGAAATACCTGTGCAAAGTACGCCCTCCTTCAACAGAGCTGGTGGCGATGCCAATAAAGGCTCCTGGAATAGCGATTTTGCATGAACTTGCTATTTTGTGGCTAGTGTATCAATATAAAATATATTTCTATTTTTTTCGCTTCGCTCAACTGCTTCAATAATCCAATAGTATAAAATTGGAAAATTTGAGAAAAAATTCATCACATAGTTTTAGGCATTAAATAGAAAACTGACTTTCATCGTAGAATGAATTGGTTTCGGTTGGTTTAAGAATGTATTGTTTTGGTTTTTCTTGTTCAAATAAACAATTTTTAAAAAAATAAGACCTTATTGCACATCAACAGAGCAAGACCTTTCCATTGATACCCTCTTTATAAAAATCGCATTTCGGTATAGATTTGATGGTCATCACAAAAAAAACCGCTTGCGTAATAATAATATAGGTTTAATATGATATTGAATATCGAGCGTTTATAACTACCTTTCCATTAGTAGCGTTTTTCCTTCCACCCGCACACAATTAAAGAGCACACATGGACAATTGTAAATTACATTTTGTAATTTTTGGCGCAAAAATCCAGGTTGTTCATCTGCCTTTTAATTATGACCTTGTACTTTTGTCTATTTTTCACCTCAAAATAAAGGTAGAATTTTATGCAATGGTTTTTTTCATTGAACATAGCTTTAAACACTAAACATAACGCCAACAGTGCTACCAAATTTCGATTTTTGGGAAATTTCTAAACTTTTACAAAATGTACCAAATCAGAAAATAATGTACCTATGTACCAAACGAAAATAAATGTACCAATTTTGGTACAATTGTACCAAAGTGGCAACCGTGATTGTAAAACCAACCAAACAAAATAAATAAATATATGTAAGATAGTTAAAGATAGTTAAAAAACATGAAAACAGTGTTAAGTTTGTCCAACTATTTACTGCCCAATGTTGCTTATAAATAAGATCCTGTAACAAACCAACCAGGACACCAAGGACTTTGAAATTATTATCAGTTCATATTTGAGTGAAGACTAACACATATTTGTCTTAAAAAAATGTATAGCTCCGCCCATTTTAATTCAGACATGAAAGGGTTAAAGTCGGTTAAAAAGTCTAATTAAACCGGGAACATGAGTTATTTTAAGAAAAACAGGGAAAAGTGATGAATTTTGAAAATTCCCGCAAAACCGCGATTGAAACTTTCGAAGCCCAATTTCCGGGACTGCATAAAACTACGAAATTGACAGTCCTATTTCGCAGCTTTTATTAACACTTATGTATTATTATCTTCTATTACTTCTTGTAAACTTCAAATCCTCTTTAAGACTGACAGATTTTGTCCAAATTCGGTTCACATCTAATTCACAACTTTCAAGGCAATATACTTTGTAACCGTTTCTTTCCAAATGAGAATAACCACTTATCGTATTGAAAAAGCTTCAATGACAATTTCTGAAATGCTGCGGGAAGCAATATTGGAATTGATTGGTTTTTAAATGGGGCTTTCCTTGAAAAATTTAATGTCTTTCAGTTGTTTTAATTAAAAATCTATTTCGCAGTAAATCTATTGATTTCTCTTGATTTTCTACTCTTTACACAATTCAATACTATTCTTTGGAATCATTCTGAATCATTCATTTCATTGTTGTTTTTTTTCTTTTTTTTTAGATATAAAATTACTTGATTGTTCATCTTTGTAAACATCTTTGCTCGATTAAATCTACACTTTGAAGTAACAATAAAATGGAAAACATACAAGTTTCTTTAGTTCGCTAGCGAACAGCTTTGCTGCGGATGTTTTATGTTACAGCCGCCACCATTAACACACAGCTTACAGAGGAAACCAAAGGTTGTCCTTAGAGATTCAATCAAACAAATTAAACACAGAGAAAACATTTTTAACTGAAAAACCACAAGTCAGGCGTATGATTGACTGTATAACAGTAAAGTTCAGAACAGGATGAGCGGAATGATAACAATGTTACTAGTAAGAATACTTCATTGCTAAAGGACGAATTAATTAGTTCTCAGAGTATTTACATTAACAACAAAGCAATGAGAAACTTTTACACTAGATAGAAACGGGAATCAACTTGAATTATTTATGTAGTGAAGAGTTTTAAAAATATTTTCTTTTTCCTCAATTCCTTGGGGCTGTGGTTGGCACCACTGATTGTTGTCTTCTTTAAATTCTATTCTTGAAGTTTTCAAAGAATTAAAAAAATAGATAAAAAAAAAATTTAAGTATTGTTTCTCTTCATAAGGTAATGTCAGGAATAGGTCGGGAACTACTAAATTGAAAAAAAAAAAATATTAAAAAAAGATTAATAAATGAAGACATGGGTACTCATTTCAAAAGTAATAATTAACAAACCAAAGTGTTTGTCCCATAAAAACTGATTTTGTCAAAGGCGATTCATGGGTTCATAACACTTTTCCCGAGTATTGCAGTAAAATTTTATTTAAGCCATTACCAGCCAGCAGATAACACATCTAAGCCAACAAAAGCAAACAACTTATATAGATTCATTGTTCACATTTGCATTCGCAATAAAATTTTACACTGAATAAAAATTCATTAGTATAATAATGCAAATATTCTACCCGTTTTGAAATTTAAAATTGATTTTTGGAATAAACAGTTATTTCGCTACTATAATATGGAAGCATATAAACTTGAAAATTGACTCAGAGCTAATGTCGTGTAAAGATGCTCGGAGTGAAATAAAACGACCCTCGATTAGGAACTACGTCGGCTGCTACTTATATTTAGGGAAAGTTTGCATTCTGAATTCATTGGATTCGATCTAGTTTTCTGTGAAAAATTGCCATTTATAAAAAAAAAAAAAAAAAAATAATTGAAAAGACTAGAAAACAAAAACTCAATAAATTTTCAATTTAAGAACTGATGAAAAACAAAGAACAACATGAAATACATATATCAACTTCCTATACATTCTTGTTCTCAGATAATCAGATACCCAATAAGAACAAAAACTGATTTTCACCAATGTTAGAGAAAATCTAAGTTTCTTGTTGAGATATCCAGTTTAATTCTCCAACTTTTTTCCAATGATGGAGAATATCTAAGTTTTCGGTCTGATATCCAATATTTTTCTCCAAGTTCATTCAAACTATATTTTTTTTTGTCAACGCCTACTTTTGAGACATAGTTGGCCTAAAATAACATGTCAAGAGAATTCGGAAACAAATTAAAAAAAAAATAAATTGTGAAAGTTGTGTTCAAAATAAATTTAAAGAAAATTTTAAATTAGAGGTGAATAAATTATTTAATAGTGAAATTTGTGAAAAATTCACAAGTGTTGGAGTTGCTTGCGGTTCGAGGAGGCAGCGAAGGAGGCAGTGAACGGGGAATCTTATGTAAGTATTTTTAAGAACTTCGTTAAAAATAAATAGAAGAAAAAACAAAAAATTAATTTCAGACTGTTTGAATAAGTGAATCCCACAAACATAAGTTGAGAAAAATTGGAGAAAAACTGAGAAAATGTTGGAAAGCTAAAGTTCTAAAATGCAGAATCGAATTGAAATTCAAAACGATAGCAACCTTGAGAATAAATGGAGATCTCACTGTGAAAATATTGGATAGCTAATGTACTAAAATGGAGAAAAAAAGGGTGAAATCCAATGGAGGCCATGTAAATATAATATTAGAGAAGTAACGTATCTTTTTCCTGAAGAATGCCTTGATTGTCAGACTAATATCAAATTGATATCTACGCTAGAGATTGGAGAAAAATGTTCAAGATCTGTTTGAATTCCATTGAATATCAAGCAAAATGGCTTATTCTCAGTAATAATCTATATAAACATACAATGGGTAACCCACCCGACCGGGGAGGTGGTCCAATACTGCTGAGCCAAGTGAAAACTTTAACGGCACCTGTACCAAAATATATCGTGATCTCTCGCAAAAGTGAAAGCGAAAAACAATTTAATTTATCCCTATATTATTATTATAAAATAATAAATATAGCAGTTATTTGCTTTAAAAAAAAAATAATTTATTACAATTGTGGCGGGTAGGTTGACTCCTGCAAAAGATTGAGAAGTGGCGACCTACTTATAAAAGCAAAAAACGTTCTTCAAGCAAACAAACTATTAAAAATGACTCATTGCACTAACAACATAGCGATTTCAGTATCCGAACATACCTCACTTATTTACAGCAAAAGAGTGATCTACTCCAATGACTTGCACGAAGTATAAGAGGAAGAAATACAGAATGAACTCATTAAATGTTGTATTAGTGAAAAAATAATGAAAAAAGTATACTGTTTAGACCGCAACCCTAAATACGATCGGTACAAGATTAATGCCCACAAAAAGTAAGAGATCAAGTACACTAAGGGAAATAACGCATATTAACATTATCCACGCCTGAGTATATATTTCATTTAAATATTTACGTGGATAAATCAAATATTTTCCTTACAACTCGTTTTTTTCCCGTATTTAAATTTTATTTATGCCACACACTGACACACATATTCCATACAGCTGCCAAGCAGCCGCCAAGCAGCAGCAGCATCGCACTCTGTTCCTTTGCGAACAAGTTTAAAAAAAAAAAAAAAAAAAAAAAAATTCCCGAGTTGTACAGGTTTTGATAGTGAAACTGGGTATGTGGGTGTCATGAGTCCAAGTGGCGAAAAATTTAGATTTTTTTTTTTTTTGCTTTCTACACGAATTATGAATTTTTACGTAATTTTATACTATGTTCAGACTGGGAGCTAAATGCGCATTTAGAGCTTAATTCGCATTTATTTATTTCCTAAATGCTTCTCTAAATGCGAATTGGGCCATATAACATTCAGTCAAGTAAATTCACATAAATGCTACTTCAAATGAGCATTTAGCAGTTAGCGACCCTGTTTCGAAGTTCGAATACCTTTTACTCGTTTGTTTTGACAGTAATCGTTATTAAATCAGCTGTTCGCCATTCGATTCATAAACTTGAAAAATTTTTTGTTTTTCATTTTCTTAATTTTATTAACTAAATACACAAAAATAGCCCTGTTCAAAAATAGATAAGGAGATTTCGTTGACTAAAACCGATCGCAACGGACTAGCCTGAGTCAGTGAGTTTTATTTAATTTGTCAATGATACATTTGTTTAATTATTAATATTAATAAAGTTGTTTATTAATATATTAAAACAAAAATTATAAAATAATAGTTTTCCCAAAACTTTCTGGTTTGTTCCTGCAATCATATTTTTGTTGAAATGTCAGTTTTTCACAATATAAAAATAATATTAAGAAATATGTCAATTTAAATGCGAATTAAGGGCTTCTACATAGTTTGAACACTTGACATTTGTAAGAATTTTCGCATGAGCATTTAAAACTCAGTCTGAATATAGTATTATTTTAAAAATTTAAAAAAAAAAGTTCTGAGTATATAATCCCTTTAATCCAATCCGAACAAGGTCGGGTACTCTGCTAGTAAGTAATAAAATTAAAAAAACCTTAATTTTAATACAGATTTTTCTTTTTGAAATATACAGTTTTTATATTTGCCCACACTCAACTTTCGACTTCAAGAGAACCCGTGGACTACATCGATATATTCTCGAACTTCAACACACCCGCATCATCTGCATAGTCGACTTATAAACTCACCACTTACAGCATACCTGGAGCAAAAATAATCTCTAGTGGGCCACGAGAGCACTTGAGACACGTAGAACGGTCAATTCAGAATGGTACTCAGCCATTTTTTTGCCAGAAGTGTTAAGGGATAAATATTCTGACAAATTGTTGGAACTCATGCGAAAATGTATTTATTCCTGAAATATCTTTATTAACACTCGTCTTACATTGATGAGGGACCGACACGAACAAGGAATAAACAATTTAAGACGCATAAAAATACACCACGTTTGGCATGCTGTAATGCATCCTTCAACAGTAATGACATCTTTGAACAGTAATGAAATGGAAACAATAATGATATTCACACCGAACTCGCTAGCTTGTTAGTTGTTACTTGTAATTTTTTTAAATGCACTTTGTTTTTGTAAGATTATCGAACTATCGAACTACCGAGTAACAAAGTAACAACTTAGCAACCCTGATAATTTGTTCGTTAGTTGTTAAAATACGAACAGCTGTTCCATATTTTTAATTGCATGAAATTTAAATCCATTAAAAAGAAAACTAAACGCATATTAAATTGAAGTTTTGTTGAAAAGGAAGTATTTCATAAATAAATTCATTTAATTCTCTATTGTTTTCTAATTTGTTATATGTATGCTAATTTGTATTTTCAGTGGAAGAGCAAAAGAAAAAGCGCAAGCTCGACAAGCCACAAAAGAAGTGGAACGAGGAGGAGCACAGTTTGTTGCTGGATTATTTATTGGACAACGTAGATATTGAAATATGAATTAACTGGCTGCTATTGGTTTATTAAGAAATCTAACCCCTGTTAACTTTTTGCAGAAGCCAACTACTCGAATTATAAAAAGTTCTTGGAAAAAACAAAAATAAACATTTCGTGCGAAATGGTATGCTGCAAAGTGCGCTACCTTGCGCTAAGCAATCTTTCAACAGAGCAGAGGAGTGGCGCAAGTCAACAAGTGCCGGGCTTGATACTGAGGATGGATGCACCACAATAAAAGGTAATTAGTTAAGTCATATTTAAATTGATAATTTAAAAAAAAATAAAAAAATAAATAACCGGCCATTTCAGCCCTTGAAAGGACTTTGACCTAGCTTCTTATGATCAATTGTGTTGTGCGTGTTATTAAGTTTGTACACAATTGACCGAGAAACCGACCTACACGCTTAACGCCGACTCCGAACGGCGATGAACGAAATGTTCTTATTCTCAAGAAGCTTTACATGGCATTTTGATTACTCTCTGAGGTTTGCCATTGTCTGCAGAGAGGTGGCGTCTGTACGGAAAAATTATTTCAATTTAAATAAGTTTCTGTCGCTGCTGGGGTTCGAACCCGGGTCTCCAGGTTCGTTGATATAGAGGACACGCACTTTAACCAACTACGCAACGGACGCCACAAAATTGATAATTTATGAAATTTAAAAATGCTGTTTCTTAAGAAAAACTTCAAAAAACGTGCCCATATTATGACCGCCTGTGTGAGATTTTTTTCACAAATGTAAATATTGTGGTGGAGTCTTCCACATATAGTGCTCCAAGCTTCAGTTTAAATGACGTGATGTTGGTCGACTTCGACGAAGATCCATGCATACTGGATTGTACTATGGAGTGTCAGAGGGCAGAGCCATTTATATTGCAGCCGTCGTCATCACTATCTCCCGCAGTTGAAACGGTGGTACTTAAACCAGAAGCAGTTGAAAGCAGATCAACAGCAACTCCAGCTCCATCTCGTGCGTTTGTGCAAAAATTAAAAACTCGCATGCCAAAAAATAGCTTAAGCTGGCTGGCAGAAATTAAAAAAGAAGGGATTTATTTCTAAAACGTCTTGATATAGAGCAGGAAAAGCAAGAGTTGGAGAATTGGAGTTGGATGCGGCGAAAATAAGCAAAGACTTCGAAATAAAAAAACTGGAGCTGGAAAGGCAGACTGGCAATGATAGAGCCAAAATATAAATACAAAAGTTAGTTCAGAATGTGTTATAATAGATAGAAAAAAAATTACAAATAGTGTGAATAATATAATACAAAAAGATATGAAATCATTTAAAAGTTCGAAGAAACTATTGCGAAAATAATTTATTGCGTCCTTTATTGTAGCTTCTTCCACTTCGGCGTGTTCTCTTGGTGTTCGTTATAAAAAAAACCTTAGTGATGACATTATAATCAACCTTTATTTTAAGCACCTACCATTTCCAGTTATGGCGTAATCTAGATGTCAGCAATTTTAGCCACCTTGCTCGCACAAGTTTACGACACAAGTTTACAACTCTTTGGTTATATTAAGATAGACTCATAATATTTTTACTAAAACGACAAGTCCGTGATTGTTTTCGTGTTACTATAAAAAAAAAAGAGATAATAATGTGAAAAATTTGTGAGACATATATGTAAATTGTTTTTTTTAGCGTACCTGTAATGTTGGAAAAATCGCTCGTGATGGAAATGGATGCATCTGGTTTCTCGAAAATGGCGAATATTAAAGCTGGGCAAAGATGTGCCATGAGATTTGTCCAGAAGACAGATGGAAACGCCGGACCTCGTGGTGGCTAAAAAATGACGTTTGACCGACGTTAAGATGCACGTGTAGTATATCGCGAGAGCAATGGTGTGCGAGTTTAATCGTTGCAGTAAGCACTGGTTGCAGCATGCTACATACAGTTGACCGTGGGAGAAACATGGTGAATTTAAATTTACATCCACTACATTAAGTGTTTGTCCTTGAGCTTTATTAACTGTCATAGAAAATGCTAGTCGTACAGGAAATTGCAATCGTTTAAAGTCGAAGGGCATATCACTTGAAATTGGTGGTATTCGCGGAATAAAAACAGTATCTCCAGCTCCTGTTTTTGTTAAAATTGTTGCCTCAATAACATTTGGTAAGAGTCTGTTTACGAACAGACTGGTGCCGTTTCAAAGCTTTGGTGGATCCATATTACGTAGGAGCATTATTGGCGTTCCTACTTTTAGAGTAAGTTTGTGTGGTGGCATTCCAGGCAGCTCTTAGGAGTAAAGAAACTCGGTGGGAAAGTTTACAGCCTGATCTTCTTCCATAACGGTGTCAATTGATGTGTACAGTTTAGAAAAACCTGATACAACATTTTGTATTAGGTTGTTGAAGCTGTTGACAGTGTCGTTTTGTGGTGCTAAAATAGCTCGCTCATAAAGCCATTCTGAGTTTGTAATGTTTGTTGTCATGCTGGGAAAAACTTTTTCAATAATTTCTTCTAATGAAGAAACCAAAACGCAGAAGTTGTTTGGAAAGGATTTTAGGCCTGTAGTTCGGTCTGCACATAATTCGCCATTTCCAAGTTGCAGCAGCTGATTCGAAAATTGTTGTGCGGTTGTATCACCTTCTAAATCAACTCTCATGTTCGTCGTAAGTGTTAATTTTTTAACATGGCGCCAAAGTATTGAAGATTTCAGACTTGCATTGAGTTCGTCTGCGGGTGTTTGCCTTCGGAATCACATGCAAAGTTTGGCGAAAGTCATCTGCCAAAACGACAACAGCACCTCCCATTAAAATTGCGTTTCCTCCAATGTCATGAGGGGTTCGGTTTAATGCTTTCAGAGCCCTTTTATGCGCCATAGTACATTCAGCCTACACAATTATTTTGCACTCTTTCAGTATTTTTGCCTTTGCAAATCCTTTTGGTATATTGCAAACTGGTGTTTCAGAGAGTGCTAAATTGAATGACAATTTCAGTGCAGAATGTGCGGTACGGCCTCCATTAAGAAGAGTAGCAGCAATTCCTGAAGAAGCTATAGCAAGAGCTATTTCATTCTGGGACCTTATCTTTGCTAACATAATATTAATCAGGAAAGTCTTTCCTGTTCCACCTGGAGCATCTAGAAAAATAAGGCCTCCATTCAGACTTGTTATCAGGGTCATTATAGCGTTGTATGCTAACATTTGGTCATTTACTAGGAGAGGAATATTTCTTTGAATAAATGTTTGCTGTTCTTCGACGTCATATCTTCTTTCATGTGATATATCTCTATCTTCGATGTTAACTTCTTCTCTGCATGGCGATGGTAATCCGAGCTGTTCAAGACTCTTCCCATTAATATTCATACATTTTTCTTCAATAGGAATTAAAACATCATTGTAAATAGTTGGAGAATATATCAATTCTAATGTTAGATTAGCTGTACGTTGTTGCCGTAAAATATCTTCGCTAAGATTTTCTTTATATTTTTCCCAAAGGTCTAACGGATTTGATGGTGCGCACGTTGTTATTATAACAGCAAAAAGGCTTTGCAGCTGAGGTGCAAGGTGCGTGTATGTTGCTTCTGGCAATGCCATGTCCCAATGCTGGTCGTCTTCAAGCAAACCAAGCTTTTGACATGCCTCTCTGTAGGTTTGACATATGACGCCATTTACAGTTCTAAAAGCAGCAAATGAAACGGGACCATGACCATTGTGCAATAACAATCTTAAGTAAAAGCATTCTACGTTATTGGGGTGTACCGTCCAAGAGCATCGCTCGCGCGTTCACCAAATCCTGGCACGATCGTTCCCTTTTTTCTTTTACAGAACTCATTTTTAGCTTGGTTACATATATAAAATTTTGGTACTTCGTTGTAATAAAGTGTCCTCGCAAATTCATCATGTTGGCACAGTAAAAAGAAACCTGTCAGTGTTGTTCGTGGTGGACGTTGAGCTCGGGCTTGGTCATTTTCGGTCATAAAATGAATCCTTTGGCCATTTTCCAAATGTACACTGAGATGAACTACAGTTGGATGTCTTTCGTGAATAGCAAAACTCAGTAATCGCCATGCTGCTTCGTTACTACTTATGTACCGACCCATTTAAAATTGAGCAATCTCATCCATAGGCCTTGTATAATGTGACTGAAAAACGGCCATGTCACTTCCCTTGTTGACATACTTGCAAATGTACTTTACACATTTAACAGAGTTTCAACGCTCAACGTTTATATGGGCTTAAAACATATTCGAAAGCAATGGGCAATAAGGAACAACCCATCTGTTCTCGACCTCAACTTCCATGCCGGCTCTTAAACGTATGCGTGCTGTGAATCCACCGTCTTCAGATTTTCGCCTTCTGTATAAGGGATAGCCATCATTTCCTGTTTGTGTTTCACGCAACATTTCACGCGGATACATTTTTGTACATTTGCCATCTTTCATACACGGCAAGTTCCGGTTAATCCGACCGCAAGGGCCATGAATCATATTCTTTGATATGATCTCAAAGAGCATAGGATCCTGTTCGGGGTTTGGAAATTCAGCCGATATCATGCTATCGATTTGAGTCGATCTTATTTTCTCTTTGAGCCATGTGAGAATGTGGGCATGCGGAAGCCCTCTCTTTTGCCACTCAACCGTGTAAAACCAACATCGAGTTTCTCCAAATATGTGATGTTAATTGACTACATCCATGAGTTTGCCTAGTTTTTGTTTTAAAACTCTGGCCGTTAGATCATGTCGGTCGGATGGTGCCTCGCCACAAAAAAGTTCTTTCTTTCGTACATACGACATTGCATCTTGAGCGTACTCGTGCATGTGTCGTGGACTTCCTGTAAATGTGGCTGGCAGTATGACCATTTGTCCAATATCAGCTGCATTTCCATCATTGTCTATGGCGTCTCTCAAATGGATGTAATCATCAACCCGAAGCTTTTGTTGATTTATTCGGACATATAGAAGGCGTTCACTCTCTACTTTGGCGTACATATCAACAACGAATTCCTGAAACAGCTGTCTGCACTTTAAAATGTGGTTCGACGATGCCGATCGTAGCATTATTTTGTACGCATTAGTGTCCGACCGAATATTGGGCTTTGGTATTCGGCCGATTTTTTAACTTTCGGCTACGGCTTCGGCCTAAATAACCGAAAATTTTGGCCGAATATTTTTACTTTGTAATAACTAAAAATATTTTTATAATTCTTTAGGAAAATTTCAGTATAATTCGATGAATTCCGTTCGAAATTTCATACTTGAAACACTTGTTGGTTTTGTTTTTATCTTTCTTCTGTTCTTCCATAAGTTGGTTTTCGATCGTTGAAAACTTTATTCAAGAGATAAATGCAGTGAGTCCGACCCATGATACAATTACAAGGTAAGATCACTTTAAGATGGCTGCTGAAATGAGCAATTTTGCAACAACAAAGCTGACATATTGCGGTAATAATTTTAAAAAAGCACTAAAAATTCGACGAGTTCTTGACGAGTTGTAGATCTGTTGGAAATTGCTTGCCCGTACATTTAGTAAATATCTCGTTGTTAGCTAGAAGTGATAAGAGATAAGCAAATTGTGATCGGTCAAGGCGCATCATTTGGCGAAAACGATTTTCATCCATTGATGTCAAAATATCCTCTCGCCAATGAATTGATTTCTTAACCAAGTTGTGCACATCTCTGCGGCAATTCATGACAGTGTACAAGTCATCAGTAAGGTTATCAAAAGTATCCTCGACCAGTTCTTCGTCTTCACTGAATACATCTATCAATCCGTAAAATGTATTTGCATAAAATAACTTTCATTTCACTAAACTTTGTTCTTTACTCTCCATCACCGAAATTCACTGCATAGCGTTTGTTCACTGCATAACGTTTGTTGTTAATTCAATCAAATGTTGAATTATTTCAGATTTTGCCCCCGTTTGTGACATTTTCCACTTTTTATTAATAAATTTTCAGAAATTGTAATTTACGAAAGCCAAATCAGCTGTTATTCAACAACAATTACCAGGCTAACGAGATTAAACAAAAGGGTGTGTTCACAGTTAACAAATTGAACGAAGTAACAACTAACCAAATAACAACCTAACGAGTTCGGTGTGAATACCACTAATATTTTCAACTGGTTAACCATAAAGTCAACAGCGGCAATGCAAAGAAACATCGGCCAACATCGGGGAACAGAGTCAAAGTATGCAACAACTCATATGTGCTTTTTAAAGTGGTAAAAATAAAGAGTAAAGAGCCTTATTGGGAATTATAACCATCCCCGTTGCTGAATGCGTGAACCGTTCAATGCCAATTATACAAACAGCGAGATTCGTGGTTCAAATCCCAGTTGACACAGGATTTATTTTCAATTGAAATTAATTTTTCTAACATACCAAGGTCAGAGGTCTTACTCGAAGCCTTTATACCCGAATTAGGAACCTCTTAAATGAAAAACCACTATAACGAAGATCATTCCAACGACAATGGAACTGTTCTAGTTAATTTCTATATGCATAACGAACTTAAAGTAAATAACACCTTTTTTTCTATACAAACAATAGCAAATGCACTTTTCCAAACACTACGGTTCAGAAATACATTATTGAATTTATAGTAACTAACAGAACAATGCATCTATCAACGATTTGGGTTGTATGAGTTAAACGATCTGTAATTATCTATGCAATATAGACTACAGATTCGTACTAAGCTTCGCTTTGAATACACAGTCACCACTACTAAACAGAACCAGAATATAATAGAAAAATTTAACATTGAATCCCTCAAAAATTTAGTTATCCTGGTCAAAAATAACAGGCACCGATTCCAGAGCATCGAGCACAATATAGCAGGGCTAGAAAATCGAAAGAATCCGGACATTGAACTGAATACCCAATGGGCTTATTAAACATGGATGTAGATTGATCCATATGGAAATACAGAGAGAAAACACAAAGGCTCAAAAATCTGAAGAATCTGGGAATAAAAGGGATACCCAATGGGCCAATTAAACATGTAAGAAGATTGATTGATATAGAAATTAAGAAGTAATGGTGAAATGGCAAAACTTATGGTGAAAAAATTTTAAATTTAAACTTAGGTCTGCGCAGACAATTACAGTGGTGTTTTGGCATTGGTTTCACAACCAATTCTTGGCGCTGATTTTCTCGCGCATTTTAAAATCCCAGTTAATTTACATCAAAAAAAGCTGATTGATAGCCTAACTAATGTGTCACAATGCTGTGCTTTTAGCGAAGTCTCAAACTATTTAAACAGATTGTCATTCATCAATAGTAATCTACCATTTCAAGGATTGCTTAACGAGTTTAAGGATATTACGCGGGAGGACTTGGCTCCAAAATGCGCTGCACCAGGCATTACGCACCATATAATAACTAGAGGCCCACCAGCCTTCGCAAAACCAAGACGACTTTCGCCGGAAAAATTGAAAGCAGCAAAAGCTGAAATACAAATGCTCTTAAACGCTGATATATGCCGTCCGTCTCGAAGCCCATGGGCAAGTCCGTTGCATATGGTGCGAAAAAAGAACGGCGATTGGAGACCATGTGGGGATTTTCGTTAAATAGCATCACAAAGCCCGACCGCTATCCAATACCCTATCTTCACGACTTTACTCATACGCTTCATGGATGCACGATATTTTCACCCAATAGACTTGCTCCGCGCATACTACCAACTGTCAGTTGAACCCGCCGACGTGCCAAAAACAGCTATAACGACGCCGTTCGGTATATTCGAGTTTGTCTACATGTGTTTTGGTTTGAGAAACGCGGGAAAAACCTTTCAACGTTTTATAGATCACGTTCTCCGAGAATTAGACTTCGCATGGCCATATTTGGATGATATATTTCATCTAAAAATGCAGATGAGCATAGTATGCACCTGTGCGCCGTTTTCACTAAATTGAGAGAATTTGGTATCGTTATTAACCAGTCTAAATGCGTGCTTGGCCAACCGGAGGTAACTTTTTTAGGTTTTGTTATAAACAAGGATGGAGTCAAGCCACCAACTGAACGAGTTAAAGCCCTCAATGATTTCAAACTGCCGGAGCGAGCGTGCGATCTCAGACGATTTTTGGGAATGGTAAATTTTTTCCGTCGATTTTTACCGAAAGCTGCCACAAATCAAAATCTTTTACGCAAACTTATAAAAAGCAACAAGAAACACGACAGATCAGTCATTGAATGGTCTGATGAATCAAAAAAGCTTTCCAAAGCTGCAAAGAAGAGCTTTGCAATGCGACTCTACTGTTTTTTCCCAAACCTGGTGCACCTCTTGCATTGGCTGTAGATGCTTCTACCATCGCTGTAGGTGCAGTTCTTCAGCAGTACAATGTAACACTTGGTTTTTACTCAGAACGTCTGAGTCCAACAGAACAAAGTTACAGTACGTATGACCGAGAGTTATTAGGTGCATACAAAGCTGTGAAATATTTTCAACACATGTTTGAGGGTCAACAATTCTGCATTTTGACAGACCACAAACCCTTGCAATTCGCGTTCCAGCAGAAAATGGAAAAAGCTTCGCCAATGCAGATAAGTCACCTGGATTTTTAAAGTCACTTCACTACCGACATCCGCCATCTCTCTGGCAAAGATAATATTATTGCTGACGCCTTGTCACGTATTGATGCCATACACGTTGAAAATGTAATTGACTATAACCTCTTAGCAAAAAGTCATCGCAGCGATGATGAGCTCAAAAAATTTTTGACTGACAATTCATGTTTAAATTTAAAGTTATTTTTCATTCCAGGCACAAATCTAAAACCTGGAACGGAAATTTATTGTATATATATAAGCACCGGTAGGGCACGTCCGTACCTAACTGAACCGTTTCGTAAACTCGGTTTTGACTCTATACACAACATTTGTCATGGTGGCGTTTCCAAAACTACTAGCTGGTAGCCGATAAATATGTTTGGCCAAATATGAAGCATGAACCAGATGGACAAAATCTTGCATTCCTTGTCAAAAATCAAAAAAAACAGCGCCACAACAAATCACCTATTTCAACCTACACCCTGACAGAACAAAGGTTCGAGCATATCAATATGGACATAGTAGGTCCACTACCACCTAATAAGGGTTATCAATATTGAGTTACCTGTGTTGGCCGCTACACTCGATGGGTCGAAGCATTCCCGATCGAATATATCACGGCTGAGTCAGTTGCGTTCGCATTTTATGCTAACTGGATTTCAAGATTTAGAGTACCGCTTAAAATCACCACCGACCAAGGACGCCAGTTCAAGTCATAATTTTTTCGAGACTAAAATATACTTTTAGGTATTAAACATTTAAGAACCACAGCTTACCATCCAGCAGCAAACAGCCTCATCGAGCGTTACCACAGAACGCTGAAAGCTTCAATTAAATGTTACCAAACAGAACAGTGGGTCGAGGTGCTGCCGCTTATACTTCTGGGTTATAGAGCATCGTTTAAAGACGACATTAAAGCAACGCCTGCAGAAATGGTTTTCAGTGGCACACTTCAGTTGCCAGGTGAGTTTTTTGAGTCGACAAATAATGGTTTACCAGAGGCCGAGTTCGTGAGTCACTTACGCGAACGCATGCGTGAAATTCGACCAACGCCAACTTCAAATTACTCAAAACATTCACACTTTATCGAAGCGAAACTAGAAACAACACCATCAGTATTTGTCAGAACTGACGCTGTTAGGCGACCACTACAGGCTCCATACGAAGGACCATATCCGGTTCTAAAGAGAGGCGATAAATTTTTCAAGCTAGACATTCGTGGAAAAGAAGTAAATATCAGCATTGACCGATTGAAAGCAGCGTATCTCGTCAACGAAGAGCCCGAAACAGGACCAAAAAACACCGGATTATCAAACGCGCTCTGGACGAAAAGTTCGTTTTCGTTTTTCCACGGTGGGGGAGTGATGTGGCGTACGCACAACATATTTGTGCAAGCATACTGTGCTTACACCATCTAGCACACTCAACGTAGCAGCCCTGTGCATATCAAAGGCAAAGAACGAGCAACAGCAAGAATAGAAGATTAAGCTTTTGACATTCGTTTTTACCTACTAGCCTCTCTCTCTATTTCGCCATCACGCCATTAACACGTGTTTTTAAGTTTAATTCTTTTAATAAAAATAAAATCTAAAAACATCATTTAATTTTAAGAAAAAACTAAATCTTTTATTTCGTAGAAAGGAAACCACATATTATTGAAAAATTATTTGTTAGAAATTAAAAATTTTAACCAAGCTTTCTTAACCAAGATATTCTTAACACCTTAATATTCCCTATAGCATGCGACCCACGTTTTTATGAGAACTAAAAGCCCCACTCTAGCAGAAATTGTTTTTGCTTTTTAGTTCGTTTTAAAAACGTGGTACATTAAAAAATTTTTTTTACTTAAATTTTTATTTTCTGGTTTTTAGTCTTGTGTAAAATTTTACAATAGATTTTGAAGGTTTTATAATTTTTTCAGTAAAAAAGTTGTTTTAATAACCAAAATGCTTCCATAAATATTAAACAAAAAAAAAAAAACTGAAAAACTTCATTGACATTGTCGAGGCTCGAACTCTCAGCCTCACGATTATAAAGCAATCGGCGTGTTCTCTGAGCTACAGAACCCATTTAAAGATATCATATAAATAGCAATAAATCAAACTACTTTTTACAATTCTTTTCCACCTTCTGAATTTTTTAAAATTTGCATTTTTTCATAAAAAAACAAAAAATTCCTCAACTTTGTCGAGGCTCGCTTTACGCTTTGAGCTACAGAACTCACACCAAAATATTTTATAAATGAGGTAATAAATTCACTTCAGTTGTGAATTTTTGAAATTTTAAAATGTCAATGAGCTTTTAATTTTTTTGTTTGATTTTTAATGTGTAGGTATGTATGTATCAAATAAATTCGCATTTAAGCCAAACAAATAAACGTACAGACATGAAAATAAGTCAATATTGTGTTGTCATCTAGTTCTGAACTACATTTTAAGTTTCAAAACTCTAGCTCAACGGGAAGTTGATTGGATTTCAAAATTTGTACGGGCCAGACAAATGAAGTGAAGCTAATAAAAACGTTTTAATTAAATATATGTTAAATGAAAAATGAGAATGAAATAAATAAATTTTTATTTTAGGTTTTACAGACCTATTCTGGCTGTCAATTTACAAAAAATAATTCGTCAACATTTTGCCAACCTGATTTGTAAAACCTATTCAGGCGAACACTTGACAAATGAAAAGGTTTATTTATTCACCACAGGAAGGTGAAAAGCATGTTGCCAGAAAGCAGCTGTTAAGTGATGCATGCTTATTGAAAAAAAAAAATACCCCAATTTTGTTAAGTTCCGTTTTTTACATGAAAATATGAATTTATCGTTGAGAATTTGTTAGTTCGTTTGAAATTATATATTTAAATATTGAAACCTTTAAAAAAATGGCACAAAAAATGTTTATCTCTTTTCTTATAGAACTTATATTGGTTCAAAGTTATTTTTTATAAATGTGATAACTCTGAGAGTTTAACAGTAACTATAAAAAAATATATATCAAATTGAAAAATATGACTTTTTTATTAAAATAATTAATAAAAAAGACTGCTACAATAACATATTTTTTCTTTAAAATAAGTTTATTAAAAAAAAATCTTAAAAAAACTAAAATCGTCATATCTGAAAAACTATCAATAAATTTAGTAAAAATTTTAACAAGTTTAATAAAGGTAATAAAACTACCTTTTCAATAATACCAGCTGCGATGAAATATGTTCAAAACTTTCAGAGGTAGCACACTTTTAGGATAGAACTTTTAACCACTATATCTTCTAAATCGAAAGAGAACTACACTTTTTCTTTTCACAATCTTTTTAAACGCTTCAATATTTTTAAATCATTTAAAAATATTTAAAGAAATAAAAATATAAAAATTTCATTTTGTACTTGAATTATCCCCCACAACATATTTGATCAATACTGTTTATAGGAGGCAACACTTTGTTTTGACAATATTAAAATTATTTCAAGAAAATTAACAACATAATTTTTATTCTAATTGTTCTTTATTTTTTTTTTGTATTCTTTAGTTCTTATTGTGTTATTAATATGCATTATATATTATTTAACATTTATTATCTTTTGTTTTATTTGGCGAGAAAAATATTAGCGAACAAACCAGCAGCAGCTGGATATCTACATATAGGGTGTTTTTTTAGAGGTATAGAACTTCGAATTGAAATAAAACACAAGAAAATCGTTTTAATGTCCATCAATTTGGCTTTATTGGAAGGATAATTTTATGCCATTAATGTTTAAATATGATTTCGGGCTTGTGGCCGCCGCGGCTGGCTCGAATAAAGCCAATTCTACAGGTCCAATTTTCAACCACTTTTTCGAGCATATGGGGCCGTATGTCGGCAATAACGCCACGAATGTTGGCCTCCAAGTCCCCTAACGTTTCTGGTTTGTTGGCGTAGACGAGCGACTTCACATATCCCCAAAGAAAATAATCCAATGGTGTCAAATCACACGATCTTGGTGGCCAATTGACAGGTCCATTCCGCGAAATTATGCGCTCATCGAATATTTCCTTCAATAAATCGATTGTGACGTGCGCTGTGTGGCATGTAGCGCCGTCTTGTTGGAACCACAACTCATCCACATTCATGCCATCCAATTCGGGAACAAAATAGTTGGTTATCATGGCTCTATACCGGTCTCCATTAACGGTAACTGACTCTCCAGCATTATTTCGGAAGAAGTATGGCCCAATGACTCCACCAGCCCATAGAGCACACCAAACAGTCAGTTTTTGTGGATGTAATGGCGTCTCAAGGATCTCATGTGGATTCTCTTCACTCCAAATGCGGCAATTTTGCTTGTTGACGTAGCCATTCAACCAAAAATGAGCCTCAACACTGAACAAAATTTTGCGATGAAAATCAGCATCGAGATCAATCTCATTTTCGGCCCATACACCAAAATCACGACGCATTGCATGGTCGCGGCTTTAATTCTTGCACAAGCTGGATCTTGTAAGGTCGCAAGCCAAGATCTTTGCGCAAAATCTTCCATAAAGTTGATGGACAAAGCTCCAATTGCTGTGCACGGTGGCGAATCGATTCATTCGGGTCCTCTTCAACATTTTGCTCTACAGCGGCAATTGTTTCTTCGGTGCGCACTGTTTGATGTCTCTGCGGATGCGTATTACCACATAGAGTAAACGTAGTGCGAAAACGACCCATGGTTAACCGAATTAATTGCTCTGATGGACGATTATGTCGACCATAAAATGGACGGAGCTTGCGGTAAACTTCGCGAACTGAACCCTTATTATCGAAATAAATTTGCACGATTTGCAAGCGTTGTTCTTTTGTCAACCTGTTCATGATGAAATGGCAAACCAAACTGAACATAAATGACATTAGAGTTGCCAGATTTGACCTCAAAATGCCAGTTTTATCTCTATTCTAAAAACAAACCCCTAAAAAAAACACCCATTACAAAATTCACTGTCAACACCTCTTTTGCTATTGACAACTGTGTCAAGAAAAGAGCTTTTAGAATTAAGCGAGAATAGGAAATATTGACAATTGTCAATATATTTACTATTGTTAATATGTTGAACTTTGTCAACTCGCCGGAATAGGTCTGTTAAGCTGTAAAAATTATTAAATTAAATTAGTGATAATGATTTAGTTACAAATAGGTGGCCTACATGAAACTCATCTAAACCTAATATTCGAGAGTAGTCCAGAAGAACGCAATCTGACGCATAGATAGGAATTTTGTTTCCCGAGTTTATCAAAACTCTGTTTGAGAAATACCTAAAAGTAACTATTTGCGAAAAATTAACAAAAAAGCTTAGAAAAGATATTGTGCAAGTGTAGAAGATGAAGTCTTCATATCAGTATGGGTCGATAAAAATACCGATTTGCGCAGCGCAATGATGAATCGCATGTGTACGCAGATATGGCTGCAGCCTTGTCCTCAAGTGAAATTGATGTAACGGTGATTAAGGTGCAAAGAATATAAGAACACTGAAGTAAACAAAGAAATTTCACCTAAACTCAGTTCTGCCGAAGCATATCTGCGTGAGCAACTTGGGTTAAACTCAAACTAAACTCAAATTAAACTCTGTATGTAGACAAAGCATAACCTAATTCAGTACATCTTTCACAAGTGGTTTTTAAACTCATTTTGCAAAATAAGTTATATATCTATTTTGATTTTATTTTTTCGCTGGGTGTAAAGAAACACCAAATTAATTTATTGCTATGGATTCACGACGACCAATATCGATTTTGTCAAGCAGGAAGGAATTAAGGAATGCATCAATGAATGGGTGGACAAATAATTGTGAGTGCCTTTATGTAGCCATGTCTGAAGTCAGCTCCATAAAATACTACAGCAATAATAAAATGTGATTAAAAAGAAGCATATAAATTTTTGTCCAAAATGCAACATTGTTTCATGTTTCAGGCACGTAAAATGAATGCTAATGAAACAAAGGCGTCTTTCAACAAGAACCCAAAATTAAATTCACTTCATGTGAATGTTTAACTATCTTTTATTTCTAGGTCAAAAAACCTTTTCTTGATTAATTTTGTCATGATTACACAGTGAAGATTGCTTGTAATTTATGTTAAGATATGTTTCCACTACTTTAATGTTGTGAAAAAAATACTTAAAGCACCACATCAATTGAGCCACAATCGCCACATGATTATTCCAAGAGTTCTGAAAGTATTTGAGGTTTTAATTAAGTTTGCTCTAAAGAGAAATATGTATTTCAGCATAGTTTTGACTCATTTTCAACATTTCAAGTTTTTAAAGATTTCTTCATTTATGAGTTGAAGAGTTATTTTTTTAAGTGAAATTTCTTGTGGGTTTTATTTAAATTTACAAAATGAAACGGAAATGAATAAAAGTCCATACGAGGGTTGCTATTTCTCTATTTCTGCTATTTCATACTCTAATAATGAAAAAATTAAAATTTATGATAGAAATTGGTTTTATTGTTTTTCAAAATATTCTGCGTTTGAACTAATTTGGAATTACTTTTCCACTCCGATTGAGATAACTTCAATAGAAACATTTTTAATGAAACACAGCTTCTTCGGGTGTTGGAAATCGTTCAACTTGTGTGAAAGAAATGTTCGTGTACAATTCAGAATTGACATACGTTGATTTAACGCCATTGTCATCTAAAAACATCAAACCATTTGCTTCGATGTGGGATATTTATGGTAATCAAAAGGCGGATGAGCTGGTTAGGCTTGGCTCCATCCTGGGTTGTACTTTAGACCGAGTTGGTCTCCATACAAAAAAAAGTTGATAAAGTCCATTCTAATATGAAAGCTTACTTCGAGAGTGTTTCATTGCTATAAAAATTATTTTCCTAGGCACACTATGAAAACCGCCAAAATCGTTTTTGAACCATAACTATGTATCTTTTGTCCGATCTTCAAATACAATATATCGTTGAAAAGGTATTGATGAGTACTACAATTATTCTTTATGTGCCATCAACCTACAACATCAACTCGTTTAGTGATATCAGTTACTCAAATTTCTACCCCCCTAAATGAAAAAATGTTTGCATACAAATTAACTCCACAAGAAACTAATAAAGATTGGCCTTGAAAGTATTTACATTAGTTAATAAACAAAAAAGTTACAGACTATCAAAGTAAGAAATATTTTTCCTAGGCACCCTGTAAGAAAGTGAATATGACAATTTCCATGGACTGTCATGAATTTAAAGATCGGACAAAAAATGCAAAGTTAAATTGGTTAAAAACCGATTTTGGCGGTTTTTACAGGGTGTCTAGGAAAAATTTTTTAATAGCAATGAAACACTCTCGTGGTTAGCTTTTATATTAGGGGCGCACTTTTCAAAATTTTTTATTCGACCCACTCTCAGTGTACTTGTATCATAGCTGGTTGTTGATGAGAACTCTAACTACAGATTAGATAGCACGAAAAATGTGGTCAAATCAGAAAAATCCAGATCCCGAGTGGACAACCTATAGATTGAGAACTCTTGGTAAACCATTCTTTCACAATCTAGATAAACTTTCTACTTTACTAACCAACTTTATCATAGCTGGTTGAAGATGAGAACTCTAATAACAGATTAGATAGCAAGAAAAATATGGCCAAATGAGAAAAATCACTATTCCGACTTATTATCTAATTCGCTATAGATGGGTCTAAAATCTCTGAAGGTACTATTCCAGGGCACCATGCAAGTTACCATACAGAAATACTAGATAGTGGCATCAATACGGCTCAGTTGAGCCAATTGGATGCAGCCTCTAATAGCATAACCATCCAAACTGACCAAGCCGACCACTGCTCTATTTACACTATAAGGGTAAAACTAGAAATCTGGGGTAAGATGCTTACACTTAATTTGACTCTGAGAAGCATACCGGAAATGAAACTTTAAAACGTTATAATATGAATAATATTTTTTACTTATATACCGCTTAATATATGTATATAAGTATAAGAGTGACACGCCTACTAAAAAAAAGAGTTGGCTGTGTCGTGGATACACCCGTAGGTTTTGGCGTGACAGTGTTTCATTTACCTTGTCCTTATTCTTGTCCCTATCCTTTCCTTTGTTTCGAAACTTATCCTCAGCCTTTCGTTATTTTTTTATTTGTTCTAATAACTTTTCTGTGGCGGCCGTAGCGCAGTGGGTAGAGTGTGTTTCCCATACGCTAGAGAACCCTGGTTCAATTTCCACCTGTTTCAGAAATTATTTTTAATTGAATTAATTTTTCTGTTCAGTCACCTCTCTGCAGACAATGGCAAACCTCAGAGTAAAATAATGCCATATAATGCTTCTTAAGTATATGCACATTAGCCGTTCGGAGTCGGCATAAACCTATTAGGTGCAGTTGTCGATCGATTGTGTATAAACATTTAATAACACTCACAACACGTGATTATAAAAAGTACGGTCAAAGTCCTTTCAAGGGCTGAAATGGCCATTTTATTTGTTTAATGATTTTTCTACTTCATGTCCAAACTCTTGTTTTAATTCATGACCAAATTTTTGTCTTAATCCTTGTCCGAATCCGTTAACTAGTTTGGAAAGAAGTGTTTTAGGCATGTTGTCATAGTCTTTTTCTGGTTTCATAGTCCGGTTATATTGTGTTATTCTGTTGTTTGTGACCTGTGTTGGTTGCAACGAGAAAAAAGTTATTCTTGATGTTGTTGTTGTTGTTGTTTTTGATTTTGATTTTGAATTTGAATTTGAATTTGAATTTGAATTTGATTTTGATTTTGATTTTGATTTTGATTTTGATTTTGATTTTGATTTTGATTTTGATTTTGATTTTGATTTTGATTTTGATTTTGATTTTGATTTTGATTTTGATTTTGATTTTGATTTTGATTTTGATTTTGATTTTGATTTTGATTTTGATTTTGATTTTGATTTTGATTTTCCATTGGTTGTGCTTTTCCTCGGTGCATTAACTTTGCCTTAGCTGCATGCAATTAATCCAGAAAATGTGATGCATATACGCATAGGCGTCCGCAGTAATTTTTCAAAGGATGGAAAAGGTATGCATTGGTGTGCACGTATATGAAAATGATGATATGAAAACGTGATATATACACATAGGAAATACAAAATATAACATTTTTCTAATCCATGGGGAGAGCAAGTGCCCCACCCTGTTCCCGCCTGTGGACGCCCTTGCATAAACGTTACATTAGGCGCTTCCCCTGAGGGCCTTATGACGCCGTCAGTTTTTTATTTTTATTTTTATCATGTGTCCGAAGACCTCACCTTCATTTTGTTCCATAAGAGTTACCGTTACGCCAGTAGTCACAGAGTTAAAATTTCATGCAACGTTTTCTCATTGCTGTAGCATTTTTATTGCATCATGTGATTGCCACCCTGGAATCATGACGATAAGAATTTTTTTAATATTTTAGTTGTGAGGCGTAATAACACATATGTATATGCTGTCGTTAATAAAATTTACCGTAGAATGTCTTCTGAGTAATAATTCCATGCAACGATATTACATTTCTGTTACAAAAGGTACTATCTTTACGACCTGACGGTGTCAGAATTTTTTTCTTATTTTTGTCGTAAGGCCAAGTATAAATCCTTAATTTTCCTTTCAAAACATTTATCGTAGCTAATATACTCACCGAGTAAAAATTCAATGCTATGCCGTTGCATGAATATTGCATTATCGATCTTTGAGCGGCTCTGTCTGCGTACTCATTACGTCAGAAATTTTTTGTTTAATATTGTTGTGAGGGCTTAGAGCAGGCCTTTATTGGCGTATTATATTTTTAATCCAAACACTAATACTCAATGAGTAATAATTCCATTTAACAAATTTTCAGTTGTTTCTTAAATTTAATAATTATTGAAAATATATAAAAACCTATCCCTACGCTGTTCAGTATTTTAAGGTGGATTCTGGTAAATATTTGTCGAAAACTTTTAGATTTTTACGAACACCCACACGAATCATCTAAAGGTATTTTTCCAAAATTTAAACAAATAAATGAATACAATGGCCCACAAATTTTACGAATTGGGACATATAGTGCTGATGATGCATCTGTAAACAACGGTATCTATAACTCCAGGAACTTCGAAATGAAACTTCAAGTAAGTAATTGTTATGTTATCAACAATTGCGTTAAATGAGCCCTTAAGTCTTTGTCTATGGATACAGAGCATATTGATTAAAATCTTCAATGAATGTAGTTCTAAAACATCAATTCATTAATTTATTAAATCAATTAAAACCAAAGATCTTAAATAGTTAAATCAACTAAAGCTCTATGCCAATAAACCCTGAAAGTCTCTGAAGCTGATGTAAATCCAACTGGACATTGCAGCAATTTATCTAGAATTATTGGAGAATGACATGGAAAAGTTCATAAAAAGGTTTTTACCAGAATATTTCCTTTAGCACCTATACTCAAAGAGTAATAATATCACGGAACGTCAACGCATTGCAGAAAAATGCCTTTTTGAACTTTTTTGTAAACCCGCAAGGTAAAACGTTAAGTTTTCGCGGGGTTAGTACTAAAAAAGCTTCACCAGAATTTAAAAAATGTTGATTTTTTAGATTTGGACATTTGTACTCTCTTCATCCAAATCAGGAAAAAATTAAATCGTTTCAAATTTAAAATTTATTTAGAAGCACATTAGATATGTTTACAGATTAACTAACTAAATAAATAGGTATGAATGTGTCATAAACAAATGTGTTCTCATCTGGTAACTACTCCATAGCAATTACTTAAGTTTAAGCACATGAATTATAAATAATTTATTCCATTATTTAAACATTCTGCATAAGCTGAATATTGCATTAAATTTAGTTTGTCTGAACCAAAGACAAAATCATAAGATTGGCCTGTCTTACCTCAAGCTCGGGGCTCTCATTTACATAGGTACGCTGCTGGGAACAATTGATATCGACGCATTGGCATCAAACTGTGGAAGCAGGCCGTAAAATTAGGAATGTTCTACAGAACATATGACAAGGTATGACATACAAGAGCAATTTAATTGCCACAGGAAGTCATTGTGTTGAGCGAAACAACAACAGCAGCAGACACAATAATCTCGAAAAGCAATGCTTATTCAATGTCAACAATTTTTAATGAGCAATGATTTATTTTAACCTGTAAAATTTATTCTACGGGTCTTAAACATTTTTAGTTGAATTTTGAAGGCGGCAGCTCAAAGTGAAAGAGCTTTTCTTAAGCATTTAATTAATTAATTTAATTAATGTCTTCTGAAAGAAGGATGCTTAATTTATTAATCATTAAATGAATCATTAAATCATTAAAATATCTGTAACTTAAAAAAAATTTAATATGACCTACATAAGGCTGCAAAAAAAAAAAATATGGCGTAATTATTGGTGTTTGACATACATATAAGACAAAGCCAATTGAATGGTGTCATAAGGCGGAACTAGTGACCGGAAACCATTGACCGGAAAAAGCCATATGCTACATTATAATTAGTGCTGATAATAAAGGAATATTGAATATTTTTGAAATATATACAGAACAACTTAACTTCATTTGCATACATAACACGGTATGAATTTGTATTGAAATAAGAATAATTTTTAATTACAAATCAGAGTTCGAAAACGTCCGCTTATGGGCCGTTGTAAGGATATAAAAAAAGTTTTTACAAAATGATCCACGCTCGCGGACGCGTACCTAATAAATATTTTATCACTTTCGTACTGAGCGAGCTCTCGTGGTGAGACTTTCGATATAAGGTCTCATTCCGTGAGTCTACCAAAACGTACGCGATCATGGACGAGAACGCAAATGAGAATTTTAATGTTCATGAGACACTTCATGAACTGTACACATCAAGAATGAAACCTAAGCAGTGTAAAGCACGCCCGTAGCCAGGATTTATCTAAGGGGGGGGGTTTGGATTAAAAAAAAAAAATATCGATAGTTTTTGATATCGATAAATGAAAAGGTATTTTTTATATAACTACCAGAAAGATGGGAAAAATCAGTGGCTAGAAATAGACAATACTTTGAAAAATGAATTTGTAACATATTTTTCAAAATAAAGCGACAAACTTGAAAAAAAAAAACTTTAAAACTTTTTTGTACACCAAATACATAAAGCAGAAATTAATTTACTGTATTTTTGTTTATTTTATATATTTATACTATAGGACCCGGCAAACTTCGTCTCGCCCTAAATTCGAGCAATCACGATTCCACCCGAAATTAATTTTTTATTGAACATTCATGATCGATAACAAATGACGCCAATCGAATTTCAATTATTGATTGAATGAAACACTCCAATATCCCATATTAACACGGAATGTAATAGGCTGCTATTATTCGAATTCAAAAGATTGTGCTGTCATATCATTTTATTACGAATTCTATTAGAAAATTTTTTTAGTACATTTCAATTTGAATAAAAATAGTCAGCTCAACTGTTAGTTTTGAAGCCATGAGGTGGTCTAAGGATCGATCCTCACAATGGGGAAACAAATAATTTTTTTTAAAGCTTTTTTTATTTGTTGAAATGACAGCTTTTGTGAATTTTGGAGTAAAAAATGAACACGTTGGAGCTTTCTTCAAATATGGTTTATTAAGTGCTTAAATTAAATTTCTATACGAAAAGAAATTGAATGAAATATATTAAAAAAAAAAACGGAGTTATTTTCATCGAAAGTAAGAAATACGAATTTCTGATAGTTTTTTGTTATTCTAAGGAAACGAAGTTATTAGAAAAAGACGCTGTACTAAAATTTTGTGCAATTTTGAAGATATGTGAATGTATTTTGACAGAATTTATTTTAATTATTTAGACGCACAGTTTCGCTAGTAAAAATACGCTAGTAGGATAATTTACGTTTCTTGTAAATGGGCAGAAGAAGGGACGTGGTCAAAACCAAGTATGCCATAACCTAATATAGGATTCAAGTAATGTGTGTGCCGAATTTGAGTTAAATCCGTCCAGCAGTTAACATTTGTTGGCTATTTATATTAGTCTGATGTGGCAATTCCCATACAAAATTATTATCGATTTTTTCGATGTTTCCGCTGTTCCTTGAAGTTTTTGTAATTTTATTTCTTTCTAAACCACATCTGTATTAAGGCAAACAATACAAAAAAATAATGTTTAAAATCGGCCCAGCCGTTACTGAGCCTTAGCAAGACCACCGCACACGCATTTGATTTTTATATATATAGATAACGTCTTCATATTTTTTTTTTTTGTTAATTCTAATAACACAGCGTGCACTGTGACACTGCAATCCCTATGTATGCTTAAGGATGCACACCCATTCAACATAAAAAACGTGTGTTCTATAATATCAAAACTGTCGTTTGTTGAGCTCAATGTGCTTCAGCTATATATCTTGCTTATCGTTGCACTGTCATTTTGGAATACAGAAAGACGCTAAAAAAATAAAATTTTCAAGACAAACTTCTAAAATGACGATAATTAACCCTCTTATATTATTATTTTCATAATTTACTTGTAAACTTGTATCGGTTTCAAATTCTATATAAAAATAACCACGATTAGAAAACGACATTTTCTTGTATTTCCTGACTTTTGTAAAGGCCACAATGAAAAAGTTAGAAAATTTTATTTAAAAAGTTTTTATTATCATTCGGTAAAATTACCAAGAGGTTGTGATCCTGCACCTCCAAAACCAGTGCAAAAAATTACGCAAAACTTGTAATAAGCTGCATTTTCCAATTTGGAGTAAACCAACCAATGCCAACGGTTCAACCAATAATACTTAAATCGGAGTTTGCGAGAACCGCTGGCAGGAAAATTAAAATTTGGTGGAGGCACATAAATGCTTTGAAAACTTTCAAGGCGGTTCGAGTCGGAAATATTGCTCATCAACTTGGAAATATCGTTATTTGGACATTGATATACTCTCGAAGTCGGAGGCAGTTCCGATGAATCTAATGATATTTCTAGAACAATTTCTACAATCATTCACACAAACTAAGAGTTATAAACATTAAAAGTAAAATATTAATACCGCAACTTGTACTACCGCTTTCCACATAGCTGTCAACATTAAAGCTTTCTTCAACTGCAGGTTACAAAAGAAGTTCTGAAGACTTTTCAGATTCCAAAGTTTCTTGAACGTTTTCTGCAATACAGATGAAATATAATATTATTCGGATTTTGTCGGTTCCGCATCAAGCAAAAAGCTAATCCATTAATATTCAATCAATGCAAACACGCTACAAAAAAAAAAAACACAGCTTTCAAACATTCAGAAATATTCGGCAACTTTTTAACACATTTACGCATTGATAAAGGAAAAAAAATCATTTAAATCAAGCACTTACTTTCCACCGTTCTTGCCTTTTTTACTTCTGGTTTCTGCAGCCAATTAAGTAGAATAATATTGTAGTTTTGGCACAGTAAAATTAAAAATAGAAATTCTTAACCCTATGTAACGAAACTCAATCAAAATTTCACCACTTTCACGTAACACCTGCTAACGCAATAAATTCTTAAATTGCTGGTGATAGACAAAATTCAATTGAATGTATCGAACTTTTTTCGATACTTAAGCATGTTGATGTTTTCGCTGTCGCTGTTGCTGCTTACAATTGCAGTTTGCACTGTAAGAGGAAAAAGACGCACGTGCAGCAAAGTATTCGCAAATTGGCAAAGTTATATTAATGCTAATATATTATTTTTTTATACTTTTTGGACCATAAGGGGGGGGGGGGGGGGTTTTAACCCTAAAAATCCCCCCTTGTCTACGGGCCTGGTGTAAAGAAAAATTCAACTGCCAGCTGAGTCATTGCAGCTTTTACTATTTGTGTAAAGTTGCAATGTTTCAGAATCATTGTAATGGAATTATCGAAAATAAAGGCTTCAAGTTTTCAGCATTTCCAGAAATCGAAACTTCAAGTGGTAACCAAGATTATGCGACCCAAAGTACACAATATATATAAATACATTGTCATATATTTGGTATGTTTACGTACTTCTCCAGTGAAAAATATCCAGCAGCAACTTGCGAGAGAGGAACGCACAATTCTCTCTCCAATAGAAAAATATCCAAAAAAGAAAGCAAATTTAAAATTTGTAAAAACTTGCGAGCCCCGATAAGAGCTTATAAACGTCTTGCTTACATTTCAAGTGGAATGGAAAACAAAAGGAAATTGGACATGAAGTATTCACCTGGAACATTTCGCTAAGTTGAAAGCGGTAAGTTTTAACAAAGATTTTCAACACAATGAAATAAGAGAAGTTATAAATATTGAGTTTTCTACAAACATATTTTGACAACTGCAGCAGTAAATCCTCTGGTTTGTGAAGGTCAATTTTACTCAATTTGTTTCATTGTGCAAATTGCAACTGTCTTAAATCAGCTGTTTTCTAGCTTGCAAATTCTCGACAGTAATAATTTTTCCAGCAGGAATTTGCAACTTCCCCTCCAAGTCAACTGTCTCTTTGCGCTCTCAATTTCTCTTATTTTGCAAGTTTTCTGAGTACCCGAACGCCAATAGCTAATAATTTGTGATAATTATCACAAAAGACGCGAACAGACCAATTGTTTGAAAAAAATTTTTTTTTTAATTTCTTAAACACTGTACCCTACGTCCACTATGACGATACCGTTCAACAATTCGTTGCGGTGTTGCTTTGTCTCAGACATGCACTTTGAGCGCGACTTGGTAACCCCGTCTAAAAAATCTTTAGGCCTTGTAATGAACAGCTGCCAGACTGCATCAGTTTCTGTCAAGCCTTTCGTCCGCAGTGTATTCATAAAAATTTCATAAAAAAATTTGTAAATAAAAACTTTCAGAAATATATACATATATTTTCAAAAAAAAGATTTTTTTGCATAGAAACTATTTTGATAAAAAAGTTTTGTATATTTTTTGACGTGACGAAGTTGCATTTTACCGCGGAGATTTCCAAAAAAGTTGAAAAAGGCATTTTTTTAAAAATGCATCGCCGTTGCATTAATTATTACTCGATGAGTATAGATGCTGTGATTAAAATAATGGTACAACCGTAAAGGTTAAAATTTTTCGATTTCATTATAAAAAAAAAAAAATTCAAAACGCCATCGGGATGCGGTGGGAGCTGCTTAAGTGGGACTATATACCCAGAGGCCGAAAAAAAGGTCATGTTTGTGAATTTTTTTAAGGAAATCTAAAGGATATTTTTAAATGGGTTTTTATACCTTAAAATATACACATTCAAAAGTATGTTTATTTTTTTTTTTATTTATTAAAAAAAATTAATACTAAGGTAGATACAGCATTTTTGTAGAGCGGTGTGAAAACAAGGTGAAATGCGATGACCAAGACTGCTCCTCCTAAATTCATCTGAAACAAAAAATGAATAATATTATTGAATTAGATACTTAAAACTCGTACTTTTCTTAGTCGATTTTAAAAATATTGATTTTTCAAAAAATGGCGGACTTCCGAACGTAAATTAACGATTTTCGACCAAAAATTCGTCATTATTTTGCCTATAAAAATGAACGAAGCTACGAAAAAAAACCCCATGACAAGTACGAGATTATTATGAATCAAATAAGCCTGCAAAAAATCAAAACGATCGGTTCACTGAGCTTCGAGAAATCTTGGTCACCGACTTTGGAAACATGGTTTCGAGAAAAACGCGTTTGAAAATAGGGGCCAGCACTACGCGCTCCAGAAGGCGATTCACTCACTAGGCTATAACTTTGTTATTTTTTGAGATATCGACTTGAAATTTTCACCACATATTTTTGAGACTCATAGCTTTAAGAAATTTCTTGAAAAATAAAGTTTTGGGTATATTTCCCCCCTTAAAACGATGCTTTCTATTTTAGTGAATCTATGAATCAAATAGATAAACTAAATTGTATGTTACTACAAAAACATAAGTATCAGTTGAAGCTGCTACTACTAATTTTCACTCCTTTTCAAAGTTTATTTTTATGGCAGCGCTGTTGCTATAATTGTTGCTGTCATTGTTTCTGATCTTTTGTCTCGGTTTCCCTTCGTCGAGTCTTGGCGGTCGATTTTCCTTTTTAAACTTGACGCTTCAGTTTACATACATTCAGAGTTGACGATCAAGTCTTCCGTATTTTCTTGAGAAATGAAGTGGCCAAAAAAACGGGACAACGAGAGAACAAATCGAATTACCAAAAATTTTAAAGCACGCATTTTAAAAATACATGTTTTAGTTAATTTTTAATATCAAGTTTTTTCACAAAAAAACAAGTTTTTTTGACATGACGAAGTTACGTTGTACTGCTCTAGTTTCCAAAAAAGTTGAAAAATGAATTTTTTAAAAATTCATCTGCGTTGCATTGAATTGTTACTCTCTGAGTATAAAAGCTATGATTAAAAAAATGGTATGACCGTAAAGGTTAATTCTTTGACTTCATTATAAAAACAAAACAAAAATTCAAAACATCATCGGGTAGCAGGGGGAACTGCTTAAGCAACACAACTGAAAATTTGTTACATGGAATTATTACTCGCTGAGTATTAGTGCTAGGATTAAAAATACGATACGCCAATAAAGGCCTACTGTAAGTCCTCACAACAAAATTAGACAAAAAATTTCTGTCGCCATGGGGACGCTGAGACACCCGCTCAAAGATCGAAAACGCAACATTCATGCAGCGGCGTTGCATTGAATTTTTACTCAATGAGTATATAACCTACGATAAAAGTTTAAAAAGGAAAATGAAGGTTTTACAAATGGCTTTACGACAAAAAAAAAAAAATTCCAGCGTCGTCAGGTCGTGAATATAGCAGCTTATGTAACAGAAATGTAATATCGTTGCATGGAATTATTACTCACTCAGGAGGAAAGCTACGGTAAATTTTGTTTTACGACAGCATGGATGTGTTATTAGGCTTCACAACTAAATTACAAAAAAATTCTTGTTGCCATGATTTCAGGGATGGAATCACATAATGCAGTAAAAATGCTACAGCCATGAAAAAACCTTGCATGGATTTTTAACTCTGTGACTACTGGTGCAACGGTAAATTTTAAGGAACGAAAACAAAGGTGAGGTCATCGGGCATATGACAAAAATAAAAAAAAAATTGACGGCGTGTCAAAGACCCTAAGGGGACCGCCTAATGTGACGCATATGCATCGCTTTTGCTGGATTAATTGAAATTAGAGCACAACCAATGGGAAAGCTAAAAAAAAAGCTAAAAGAAAAGCACCAACTCCAAATCCAACAACAACTCCAACTCAAACACCAACACCATCACCAACACCAACACCAACACCAACACCAACACCAACACCAACACCAACACCAACACCAACACCAACACCAACACCAACACCAACACCAACACAAACACAAACACAAACACCAACACCAACACCAGCACCAACACCAACCTCAACACCAACCTCAACACCAACACCAACACCAACCTCAACATCAACACCAACACCAATGCCAACGCCAACACTAACACCAACACCAACACCAACCTCAACACCAACACCAACACCAACACCAACCTCAACACCAACACCAACACCAACACCAATATCAACAAAAATACCAACATCAACATCAACATCAACATCAACATCAACATCAACATCAACATCAACATCAACATCGACATCAACATCAACATCAACATCAACATCAACATCAAAATCAACATCAACATCAACATCAAAATCAACATCAACATCATCATCAACATCAATATCAACATCAAAACCAACATCAACATCAACATCAACATTAACATCGACATCAACATCAACATCAACATCAACATCAACATCAACATCAACATCAATATCAACATCAAAATCAACATCAACATCAACATCAACACCAATATCAACATCAAAATCAACATTAACATCAACATCAACATCAATACCAACACCAACACCAATACCAACACCAACACCACCATCAACACCAACACCAACACCAGCACCAACATCAACCTCAACACCAACACCAACACCAACACCAACACCAACACCAACACCAACACCAATACCAACACCAACAGCAACATCAACATCAACATCAACATCAACATCAACATCAACATCAACATCAACATCAACATCAACATCAACATCAACATCAACATCAACATCAACATCAACATCAACATCAACATCAACATCAACATCAACATCAACATCAACATCAACATCAACATCAACATCAACATCAACATCAACATCAACATCAACATCAACATCAACATCAACATCAACATCAACATCAACATCAACATCAACATCAACATCAACATCAACATCAACATCAACATCAACATCAACATCAACATCAACATCAACATCAACATCAACATCAACATCAACATCAACATCAACATCAACATCAACATCAACATCAACATCAACATCAACATCAACATCAACATCAACATCAACATCAACATCAACATCAACATCAACATCAACATCAACATCAACATCAACATCAACATCAACATCAACATCAACATCAACATCAACATCAACATCAACATCAACATCAACATCAACATCAACATCAACATCAACATCAACATCAACATCAACACCAACATCAACATCAACATCAACATCAACATCAACATCAACATCAACATCAACATCAACATCAACATCAACATCAACATCAACATCAACATCAACATCAACATCAACATCAACATCAACATCAACATCAACATCAACAACATCAACATCAATATCAACATCAACATCAACATCAACATCTACATTAACATCAACATCAACACAAACATCAACATCAACATTAACAACAACAACAAGAAACTTCGTCACGTCAAAACCTACGGGTGTGTCCACGGCACAGCCAACTCTTTTTTTCTGGAAATTAAAGTTTTTTAAAAAAAAAATATGGCAACACTGGTTAAGTGTGACATTTCTGTTTACTTTTGTGTTCTTGTATTTTTTCGGCACATCCACCACCGAGACATCAATTCCACTTGACAACAAGGCTGCAGCTACATATCTCTGCGTATACATGCGAGTTTTTCCTTGCGCTGCTCAAATCGAAATTTATATCGGCCCATACTAATATGAACACCTCATCTTCTACACTTGCCCAAGTTATTTTCTTCCCTTTTTTGTTAATTTTTTGTAAATAGTGAATTGCACAATTTTAGAACAGCTATTTTTGACATTTCTCACCACAAAATTGTACAAGTTCCATTTGAACGTGCCTTTTTATAAGAACATTAGTATACTTTTAGGGATTTCTCAAATTGAGTTTGATAAACATAGAAATAAAGTTGAGTTTCATCCTGCAAAAGTGTACTGGAGAACTCAAGAGTTTATTTTGCGTTCAGTGGCAAAACTCAACTTTGTAATGGAAACTTAAACTAAACTCTCTGTGTAGACATGGCATAAGACTATGAAATCGGCAAAGGACAATGGCAAGAATTAGGATATGAATTATTTCAAACATTTAGACACACCCTTCCAAACTAGGAAAGAGATTCGGACAAGGATGAAGTCAAGAATTTGGACATGAAGTTGGAAAATTATAAGGGCAAACAAAAGCATAAAGGAAGGATGAGGAGAAGTTTTATAACAAAGGGAAGGATACGGATAAAGATAAAGGAACACTGTCACGACAAAACCTACGGGTGTGTCCACGACACAGCCAACTCAGATTTTAGTCAAAGAAGGGTTATTTATATTATGATCTGAAAATTTATTGATTACACTGAGTTACAAAATGACACTTTATAAAAGGTGCAGAGTTTTCGATAGTCAATCCCTAATGAATTTTGGCTGCTGATTTCAAATATGTACTCCGTTTTTCTCCATCAGCTCGAGTTTTTGAGTTATAAACAAAAACATGAAAATCAGTTCTTTTTCTGATAATTTTGCTATATCTATTACATTGATCTACCGATTTGTATTACGATGACGAATTTCAATGAAGAAATACTAGACCTTTCAATTTTTGCACATAAAATTACAATATCTTTGACGGTTTTGAAGATATCGACGTCCAAAGTGGAAAAAATTTCACAATTTTACGTAGGCTGCGCTTTTGAAAGCCTGTATCTTTAATATTTTTCAACGGATTTGCAAAAACTTTTTTTTACTTGATTCATGCAATAACAATAGAGTTTAGCTACTACAGCTTTTTCGCACATTCTCCTCATTAACGCATTCAAAGTCACAACCCAAAAATCTTTGAAATTTTCAACGATATTGATATTAGTGGCTCAAAATAAGTTAATGTGAGAAAAATTTACCCACCAAAATATGGTTGGGCTCAAGGACAACACAAGACATCACGACTAAACATGCAAAAACATAACCATGCAATTACACAATAGTTTTTAATCTACTCTTGAGTTGACCTTTAGACAAGTTAACATCAAAAAAGCTACAATTGTTAACTAATTTACTCATACGGCTTAAAGGAGCAGTTAACATATAATTTGTTCTACTAAATGGTAAGTAAATTAAATTGTTAGCATTTCTACTGCTTCTACGATTAGAGTTAAAATTTATAAGAGAAAGAAGTTCTGGAGAATCGAATACACCGGTGATGAGTTGGTGCAAATAGACGATATCTGCAGACTTCCTTCGCTCACTCAATGATTGCATTTTTAAAAGTTTTAAGCGATCCTCATAAGGAGGAAGGTTTAAAATGTCAAATCCACTTAAGCCCCTTAGGGCAAACCGAACAAAGCATTTTTGGATTCTCTCTATTCGATCAACATGCACATTGTAACTTGGAGACCAAACTTGACTTGCGTACTCCAAGTGAGGACGCACTATTGCATAATACAACGTTGTAGTCGTAATCATGCTATTGAATTTGAATTCTTTGGCCCAGCGTTTAATAAATCCAAGCATAGAAGATGCTTTTTTACAAATGTTATCAATATGAATGTTAAAGGATAGCTTAGAATCCATACATATTCCCAGATCTTTAACGACATCCACACGACATAAAGCAGTATCTTTTATTTTATAATCAAAAACTAAATTATTCCTTTTTCGCGAAAAGGTCATAGTTTGGCATTTATCTGGATTAAGAAACATATTATTTTTAGAACACCAAACTTCAAAAGATTTCAGATCGGACTGGAGTAGGGCTGAATTGTCTTGAGAATTTATTTTTCTGTATATTTTCATATCATCCGCATAAATAAGCAGATGAGAGTTTTCAATGATATGGGTCACATCATTAATGGCTAAAATAAACAAAAGTGGACCTAGGTGACTTCCTTGAGGAACACCAGATAACGCAATAAACTCAGCAGACAAAACCCCTCGGAATCGTATTTGATAAGATCGTTCTGTCAAATACGATTTAATCCAGTTTACAAAATATTGTGGAAATCCAATGGACTTAAGTTTAAATAGAATTAAATTGTGTGGTAACTTATCAAATGCCCTGCTAAAGTCAGTGTAGATACAGTCGACCTGACAACCAGATTCAATGGTGTTTAAGCAAAAGGTTGTAAAATCGAGTAGGTTAGATACCGTAGATCTGCCATTAACAAAACCATGCTGACGAGTTGTTATGACTTCACGGCAGTGAATTTTTACCCGATCATACACGATTCGCTCAAAAAGTTTTGGAATCGATGACAGTTTAGCAATGGGCCTGTAATTAATAACATCATTCCTGCAACCTTTTTTATAAATAGGACTAATAAATGATTTTTTCCAAAACAGTGGAAAATAACTTTCGTTTATAGACTTATTAAATAACAAAGAGAGTGGTTGACACAAAATTGAACCGCATTGAGTTAACACTGCGGCAGGAATTCCATCAGGTCCAGCGCTAAAATCTTCATCGATCGAATTAATATATTTTAAAATATCCTCTGAGGTAAAGGATAAAGAGTCCAAAGAAACTCTGGGTGTAGAATTCATATATTCAAAATACCCTTCATCAGGATCAAAAGAATCCGAACAAAATGACTCTTTAAAAAGATTTGCAAATAAACTACAAATAATGACGGGATCGTCAGTAATTCCATCAACAGTTTTGAATGATGAAGGGAATCCATCGGATTTCTTCTTTGTATTTATGAATCCCCAAAACTTCTTTGGATCAGACAGTATTCTCAGCTTTATATTGTCTAAATATTCATTATATAATGCAGCTGAGCTATTTTCAAATTCCAGAAACAAACGTTTGTAGGTTTCCAGGTCATTTAAGTCTGAACTACAGACATATTTCTTCCATGCCCTATTTCTGTTGTTGCGAAGAGTTTTTAAATCCTTAGTGTACCAAGGGTACGCACAGTTTTTCGCAAATTTGAGGCTATATGGTACGGACTGAGAGAATACAGTAAAGAGCTCCGTATAAAAAAAATTTATGGAATCATCAAGGTTATTTCCATTCAAGTACTCTAAAATAACATTTAGTTTGTTATGAAGTAAATGATTCAACTTCAAAAAGTCAGCTTTTTTAAAATTGAATTCATTAACCTTATCGATTGAATTCGAATTAACTATGCTCTCTCTGTCCGATTTATACCAAATGCTTAATGGTGGATGGTATTCATCAACATTAGTCAGAGCATGAAAGGCCCTCTTAACAATTACATTATTACTGTCTGTAGTTAAGACCAGGTCAAGAAGTCTTTCAAGACTATTATAAATACAACTAACTTGTTGTAAGTCAGAACATATATTGTCAACAAATATATGCTCTTGGCGAGTCTTCGAATTTGATGCACAAAAATATGTATCATCGTCGGAAGAATGCCATTTTAAGTCAGGCAGATTAAAATCGCCCAACAGTAAAATGTCGTCATTAACGTCAAGTAGATTTATTATATATTCTATGCAATCCGCAAGGCTTGCATAGACTTCTGCACTGCTCTTTGGGGGAACATATGCATTAATAACATATACATTGGAATTACAATGTAACACCTTAACGCATACAAGTTCGATATTAGAAGAGCAGGGAACATCAATTAAGGAACTGACAAAGGAATTCCTTACAGCTAAAAGGACACCACCACCAACAGCAGAAATATTTTCAGTGTGTCTGTCCCTTCTAAAAACTTGAAAACTATTGTCAAACAGTTCCAAGTCAATAATGCTTCCGTTCAGCCATGTTTCTGTTAACGCGATAATATCCTCAGAGAAATTCTGAGACGCCAAAAATATGTCGCGTGTTTTAGAACGTAATCCCCTTACATTTTGATAGTAAAGGGATAATCTATTTAGTTTTTTTGTGTCTGATGGGCGATTTTATTCGTCCGTCTAGACTTGTTTTTAGGCGTAAACTCAGAAACGAGGATATTATCGGCCCACATTTTAGAGTTAAGAACAGATGCAAACTCTTCAGCTGCAACCGTTAGAATAAAGGAGGCGTGGGAGGGTTTATTACCAATTTTTTTGCATGAACAGAATGCATTTTGACTAAATAAAATATTTTGTTTGACAAACGTCAATACATTTTCACTTGTTGTGTCGGGCTGAAGACGTGAAATGAATAAGAGTTTTCGCCTCGACACTGCCCTTAAATTAGTTATTGGGTTATTGGGCTCAGTTGAAATCAAATTAGGACTATTAGCCAATGGAGGAGTATAAGATGGAGGTGAAGACATATTTAAACTATTGTTTACTGGAGGCATAGCTGAGGGCTGCTTAGCCTGAGGAGGGTTTGAGGACGTCTTACGACGCTTATTATTTTTATTTTTATTCTTCCTCTTCTTTTTTGAAATACTGCGGTCTTCTTCAGACTGAATGTTTGTTTGCGTCCCGGAAGAGATTGTCTGAGACAAAGAAGGCGAAATTTCTTCCGGTGAAGAACATTCATCATAGACGCTGAAACTGAGTGCGGCACTAACTTCGCTAAAAAATGTAACAATTTCCCTAAAATTGTTATTTAGCAAGTTAAGACTTTCACCAAAAAGCTTAATTTTAGAATAAAGCTCATCTGGGGAAAGGGCCCTGCACGAAGCACAGTACCAGCGCAGACCTGATCGGACGGACATTAAATCGTCTAAACACGATTTAGAAATACCCGCACATCTCGCATGAAACATTCGCTCACATGGGCCAGAACAACTGAACATTGGGTTCAGAATATTCTGGCTTCTGCATAGCTCGTTCAACGAACAAGCTGCAGTATTTTCTGAAGAAAAATAATCCATTATCAGAAATGAGCAAGTTCGAAATGTGCTTTAAGGGTTAAGCTTGTTATGTATAAACACAATGCAGTGAGCACACCGTTAAAAAACAACAACACTCACTACGTTAGAAATAAACAAGCCACGCACAAAGAGGAATGAGAAGCACAACAAGCAAGCAAGCAAGCAATATAAACAAAAAATATTGTGTGTAAACAAGAAAATGTTGTTGTAAAATATTAAATATTAAATTAAGTTAAATACTAATCTTAATACACAATATATATTAATAATTAAGTGTTAAAATTACCACAAAACAAAACAGCGTATTTTTTTTTAATTTAACTATTAATACAGTATTCACCAACAAACAAAAACAAGGTGAAAATTATACACAATTACACAGAAACACTTCCGACACCGACTAAAAGACGAAATCAACTTGATAGAAAATCTCTCGGATTTTAATAAACATTTTAGTTTTTTTTTATTATCTGATAAAGAAGGACCATGTTTTGCTTATATAAGTAGAAAAATGCCGGGAATAAGTTTAGAAAAGCTTAAAGCTGGTGTAATGGATGGTCCGCAGATAAGGCAGCTAATGCAAGACCCTAATTTTAAAACCTCAATGACTAACCTTGACTCATGAATCATTGAATCATTTACGACTTGAAAAACTTCTCTTCAGTGACTTTCTGGAATGAAAGGCATCAGGAACATCTCGCTTAAGACTCCAACAATAGTCTGCCATCATATGTTTGTCCCATCTTCCTTGGTGGCGGTCTTCCATTATTTTCATGTCCTAATGGAAACGCTCACCTTGTACATCACTAGTGTTTCCTAAATTCTCAGGGAAATGGGATAAATGGTTGTGTAGATAGTGAATCTTGGTGCTCATATTACATCCAAGATCCCTAAAACTGTCTAGCATGTTGGTCACTAGTTGCTCAAAATTACTTGCTATGCAATTGCCTAAAAAGTTTTGGATAATTTACTCAAATGACACCCGTGCCTTTCGCTCAAGGTTAGTCATCGAGGTTTTAAAATTAGGGTCTTTCATTAGCTGCCTTGTCTGCGGACCATCCATTACACCAGCTTTAAGCTTTTCTAAACTTATTCCCGGCATTTTTCTACTTATGTAAGCAAAACATGGTTCTTCTTTATGAATTGCTTATCAAAAACCTTATCAACTGTACTTGAATTTTAACAAACTTAATTTTAAAAAATTTTTCTTTTTTTAATTTCTTTGAAAAAATGTAAAATAATAAAAAAAAAACTAAAATGTTTATTAAAATTCGAGAGATTTTCTATCAAGTAAAAAAAAGTTTTTGCAAATCCGTTGAAAAATATTAAAGATACAGGCTTTCAAAAGCGCAGCCTACGTAAAATTGTGACATTTTTTCCACTTTGAACGTTGATATCTTCAAAACCGTCAAAAATATTGTAATTTTATGTGCAAAAATTTAAAAGTCTTATATTTCTTCATTGAAATTCGTCATCGTAATACAAATCGGTAGATCAATGTAATAGATATAGCAAAATTATCAGAAAAAGAACTGATTTTCATGTTTTTGTCTATAACTCAAAAACTCGAGCTGATGGAGAAAAACGGAGTCCATATTTGAAATCAAGAAAAAAAACTAGTCTATAATCAGCTGAAAAATCTCCGGCACCAAAATGTCTGTCGGGCTGTGTGATCCTATCTATACATTTCTTTGCAGAAGTCATGGAAACAATATAAATCAGCATTTGTGAGTTATAATAATATTGCATTTACTACACTAAGGGAAATAACGCATATTAGCATTATCCACGCCTGCGTATAAATTTTATTCAAATATTTACGTGGATAAATCAAATGTTCTCCTTACAACTCGTTTTTGAAGCGAAGCTTTTTATGCCTCGTTCTGCGATTTGCTAGAGTGAAATCAGAAAAAACGACACTTTTTTCCGACACCTTTTTTCTTAGAATTGATATTGTTTTTTGCTTGCATCAATTGAACCAGAAAATGTTAAATTAAAACTAATTTCTTGCCCGCTGCAGGAATTGAACCCACAACTCACAGTTCAATCGATTGTTGGTACTTTTCTCTAACCATTACGCTAAAACCCTTTCTTTTATAATTTTGTTGATTCAGTGATAAACATTAGATAAAGCTATGTTTCAGCAGATCACTATAATCTATTTATTACTTTAAGAAAGGATTGTGTGTTGGCTATTCTAGGACTGTGTATTGGCTAGCCAACCGACAAAAGTAGCAAACAAAACGAACTAGAGCAAAGATAACTAAATTTACCGAGCTATGGTTTGAATCTTCGGTTTGTCCATGCGAACTAAAAGACCTAACGAACTAAAAGAACGAACGAACTAAAAGAAATATTCACTAAGGATTGTGTATTAGATGTTGTTTCTACTTCCTACTTAAGGTCGTAAAATTTACCGAGCTATGGTTTGAATCTTCGGTTTGTCCATGCGAACTAAAAGACCTAACGAACTAAAAGAACGAACGAACTAAAAGAACGAACGATCTAAAAGAAATATTCACTAAGGATTGTGTATTAGATGTTGTTTCTACTTCCTACTAAAGGTCGTTATAAATATCGTTAAAAATAAACAACCTGTAAGTTGATTAAATTGTAACAAAATTAATGATTTTTGTATATTTATTCCCTACAACTGAACAGGGGGCTTTAAGGGAGGGCCGAAGAGGGTTAATATATATGATATATATACTTTGTTATTTTAAAGTTTTGAATTTAAAAATTATTTTAATCGAAAAAACGCTATTAAATTATCAAATCTATGAATTTGCGAAAATGCTTCGCTTCTCTCGTGTGTCCAGTGACGCACCTGTGTTTTTCCCGTATTTGAATTTTATTTATACTCAAGCAGCAACAGCATCGCACACGTACACACATACTCCGACAAGCAGCAACAGCATTTCACTCTGTTCCTGCAGTTTATTTTTTGCATTTGCAGGTCTTATAGTTCTCATTTAGTTATTGTTGCAAGTGTAGTATGCATGTTTGGCAAAGAAATTAAATTATGTAGGGTGGAGTGACAACTTGATATTTTCTCTGAAATATCTTGCACCGGTTGTCATTTACCTACATATTTTGCTTCTATCTGCATGTATTTTGTACATTTATTTTTTCTCCCTCTAGTTTATACTATTTTTGACATTTGGTGCCCTAATATTGCACCAACTGTCAAAAATAGTATAAATTAGAGAACAAAGAAAGTGAAGCGAGAATAAATAATACAGGCAAATGCCATTTGATGGACGCAATATGAAGAAAATAATACTATAAAACCATTAATAACATATTCAATTTAAATATGTTGTTTTTTAAATTCAATATTTTTATATAAATTTTTTTAATGCGATAGTTTATTTTCAAATAGTAAATATTTGAGAGATATTTTAAAAAAATTCGTGCATAATTTTAATATATTTTTATTAATTCTGTTTAAATATTTAAATATTTAATTTAATTAAAAAAGTATTTAAATAAATTTTAAATATTTACGTAGTCGATTTATGCAAATGCGTTATTGGTGCAAAAATGACTCGCTTTTTGGATAAATTAAAAAAGTTTTTGGATAAATTTAATATTTTTTTCCCTTAGTGTACCTCTTAGTGATTATATGATACAATCTGAGTAAATTCTCTTAAAAGAGCAATTAATTTGCAACAATTTTGCTTTATTAACTAAAACAAAAGTTCACTTAGTTCAGGAGTTAAGGAAATTTAACGATGAAACTATATTATTTGTACCTACCTTTGAGGATATTTTTTATAAATTAATGTCTACGGGAAACCATTGAGATTTTTCTAGTTATTTTTTGGTGTCGCAACGTTTAAAGGAAGTCTTAAATTCAATTCAAAGTCGAATTTCTTAGACTTACTAAACGCGGTATAGTGTTGATACATTAAAGAGGATTCGTTGACTTAAAGTAAGGATAGATCTCCAAGTGCATATATATTTCAAGAGACTCTTGTGACAATCCGTACAACACAAGTTGATTTGTTTTTCGTATTATCTCATCGTGCTTCTTTTCTATTCCGCCTCCTGCATTGTTTCCTTTAATTTTTCTGTCCCGAACGAACTTATATTTCGGTTTAACAAAAGTAGTAAATAACGTTTAAATAGTTTTACGACTAGTCCGCCTTGTTTGACTTTTCATTGTAAAAAATGCAAACGAACTCATTTAAAATCTTAAAACCACACCAGTTTCCAAACAGTAGCCAAACCAAACCGCAGCTAGCTTCGTTGAATTCTCTGTTTCCGACGTTATTCAAGAGATAATAAAGCAGCACATAAATTAAAATCGTACAGAAGGAAACGCTGTTCAGGGTGTAATTGGGAAATTGGTTAAAAGTGGGCCGATAAAAGCAAAGCTTTAAATTTATTTACTAAAAAATGGGCAAAATATGCAAATAATATTATTTATGTCGAAGCACTTGATTTAAGGACAATATTAAACACTTATGAAATTTCGTAAGCTTACTAAAAGCTGCACTCGAATCCGCTCCTGTGTGGCTCGAAATAGCAAAAAAACAAAAATACGCACAACAATCAGAATGTTTGCATCAACGTTGGACACCACAGAAATGCATGCAACGGACGACTTGGTAGTTTATGATGACGCATGGACGGGCGTAAGAATGAATGAATGGATGGACGGATAGATGGATGGATGGATGGCTGGATAGATGTATGAATGGGCTGTTGTTTTGTTTTGACTTTCTACTCACACTAAAATTAATTGTGGGAATAAAGGCCGCATGTGGGCAGACATATATTTGCGTCCGTTAAGCGCTATGTCAAAATGTTGGTTTGTCGTTGAGGGACTTCAGAGAAGAGGATCATACAAAACTTTACAGGCTACGACGACATTTAAAATAACAACCAAACATAGGATAAGATTTGCTATAGCTGCTCATAACTCTGTCTGACACCATCAAAAATGGGAACAACACTTAAATTAAGGCAACCACTGAGCGCTCCATGAGCTGACGTTAAGATGAAAGACTTTAAGTCTCTGCTAACTGCTGCTTCCTATTGACAGCTGTTATCCATTTCAAATGGTTACCAACTGACAGTTCAAGGATCATTATGCAGTTTTCCCAAGTAATGAGCATTTTAATGGTTGCTCTGAAATTGTACAAAATTTCATCATAATATCTTCCAAAACCAGTGACTTAAAAATAAATTTTAATTACGAGTAGGTTGCTCTGGCTGCCTTCATATCAAAATAAGTGCAAAAAATGTGGTTAAATCTTACACATTCACAACAACTACCCATCTACATACATATGATGACATACATACATACATACATACATCCCACGACGAATATGTTGACAAATAAACAACTTAAAAAAAAAAATAACCAGCATGAAAACCTTTACAATCAAGTCAACCAGAACTCTTGAGTGTAAAAATAATCCCGGCAGTTAAAAACTTGCAGTTGGGGGCATCCACAGTATTTACTTTTAACTATATGTATTCGACTTTGTTCGCGTGTGTGTGTATGGATTTGTAGGATATGTGTGTGTGTGTGTGACACACACGTGCATAATTACATTTCAAGTGCGCACTCCTGTGTTTGAGGACAAAGTACAAAAAACGATCCTTGTGCTTAATTGCTGTGCTTGGTGCTGCAGCAGGTAACAGCGACGAAAACGTCGACGAACCGCGGCAACTTTTTGCATACAACTTTGAGAATAGCAGCAACGTTTTTAGTCCAGATATTAAAGCTTTGCGACATTAAAATCATTGATGATGCAGAACAAAAAATTTACATAAATCGACCGACGTTTGACGATTCACGGTATTGGAGTTTTATTTTGCTTTAAAATCTTTAAAGCATTGAGCTCCTGGTAATGCACTATTTCTGCTATCAAACATGTGAGGTATTACACTTGATATGGACAAATAAGGAAACAATTATTGCGATTTCGTTTCTTTTTGGATATGTCACATCTCTATAAGTCTCTAGCTTGTGTATAAAATTATGATCGTGTGACAAGTCTAGTTACCGAATTGAGATCTTCATAGTCACCTTAATTCAAAAGAGGAAAAAATTTTCACCAAAGGTGTTTGTGTTGGTGTTTGTGTGGGTGCTGGTGCTGGTGTTGGTGTTTTTTTTTTATATTATTTGCGAAGGGGGAACCTTCAAAAGGCGCCTAAGCTTTACGCACTAAACCTGAACCTCGGCATTGAAACTTCGTCCCTTTGTAAACCCCGCGGTACCGCCACAAAGCATGACTTCACGGGGCATGGGAACAGCACTAAGCTGAAAACTGTATGGCCAGGAACCGACATTTTAGGGGTAAATAGACATGAAGTACTCTACTCAGCCTCCTGTGTTTTGCGAACACTCAACTCTTCACAGTTCTTCTGTTATGCTTTAAGCGAGGGTATTGACCAGTTCACTTCGCTTTTCAGCATTAGGGACACCAAGTTTTGTTGTGTCACAGTTTCCCCGAGACTGTTCGAAGCCTCAAGGCGGGCATTATCGAACTTGGGGCACTCAAATAAAGCATGGTTTGCATCCTCAATTGTATTTGAAGAGCAGTGTGAGTAGTATGGATTTACCGCGTGCTTAAATTTGAACAAGTATGCTCTGAAGCACCCTGGCCGCTCAAAATCTGTGTCGGATAGGAGTACTAAGCCGTGACTTCTTTTACACCAATCGGCTATGTTGGGATGAGCTGGTATGTCCAGCGACCCTTCAGAGATGTATTCCGGCGCAGTGGCGTTCCTAGGCTTGGTGACACCCGGGGCGGATACTCATGGTGTCACCCCTATGAAAAATTTCTAAATGCAAAAAGAAACCAATTCGATGAGATTAAGTGTTTTTATTATTATCTTTATGTTTTATGAAAAAAAAAAAAACACTATATGACAAACAATAAGAATTTGTAAAAAACAGAACAATAATATTACATTTTCAGGTGTCTACATATTTAGATATGTAGGCATAAGGTAAAAAAGAAAACTTATTAACTTCGCAGTCTTAAAAACCGACGGAACAAAAACATTACATTTTCAGGTACCTATTTGTATATGTAGGTATAAGGTTAAACAAAGAAATCTTATTAATGGCGTTGTCTTAAAAACTAAATTTTCTTACTTTAAGAGCTCCAAAATTTGAAATAACCTTATCGAAATCAATATTGAGTCAATTGCAAAAAAAACGTACACAAAGAGGTTTTCATGTTTTGTTTTTACTGATTTTTAAATTTTTCTGTTGAGTAGAAAAATCAAGTGAAAGTTAATGGAGAATTCGAAGTTGTTTTTAGGCCCTGCAAAAAATAATTTTTTTTATGGTTTTTATACAAATTTTGTATTGAACGTCACACAGCAGATATACGGGAAAAATCATTAAAAATTTTAAAAATGTTGTAAATTAACGCTTACTGTGATGTTTATCAAGTTATTTAATCAGTTAAATTAGATTTTGCAAAAATCGCCATTTCAGTTACAGAAATAATATTTTTTTACCAAAAATCCCTACATATTTAACAATTTTAACGGGAAAAAATTAAAATTTTTCTCCAAAAAGACATCAACATAGAAGTTATTTTCAAAGTAGTAGACTTGCAGCAATAAAAAATAAAACTGTCAAATAATAAGCAATTTTAGAAAAAACAACAGAGTGACGTTCAATATATTTTGTGACGTTCAATACATTTTGTTGCGCTTAACCAAATAATTTAAATCAAATTGGGAGTTTTACAAAAAGCAGGTTTATTTTTTAGAAAAAAAAGTAAATATAAAGTATACAATTCAGCTATACATAAAATTTTCATCCAATTTTTTTTTCTTTATTTTTTTACAAAAAATTAAAAAATTCAATAGCTAGTTGAACATGTATTGAAAATTTATTAAGACTTCACGTTTTACAATAACTTCTAAGCCCGTTAAAACCACAGCTTCATTTTATATCATTGGAAATGTATAACCTAACGTAAAAACGTAAAAAAATTAAAATTATAAACAAAAAAAAAAATTATAGCTCGTGTTGCTGGCATGGTATTGAACTTAAACAAATTAAGAATGAGTCAGCTTATTGCAATATTTTAAAAAATTTAATACTTTTCCTCAAAATAAATGAAATAACTTTTCCAATGATACTACATATATTACCGGTTATAGCGGTCTTAAGTTGATTGAGCTATGTTGTCTCAAAATAGACACTATTTTGGCTGCGAACAATTATTCTAAAAATTTATAACTTCAAATTTGGTTTTCAAATCAATAAACCAATGCAAAAAAAATATTTGAGAGAAATCGTAGATGGTCAGTGCAACTGATCACTTCAATGTGAAATAGGCGATATCAGTTAGTAAACACAAAAAGCAAAAATGAGGTCAAAGTCATACATAGGTACCATTATTTTTGCTTTCGTTTATATTCTTCATTTCTTTCCTTATCTAGCTTTATTTTTTCCCGATATCTTCGTGCTCTTTCAGCAGGCGTTAACTTTGCTATTTTACTGTCAGAGGAGGATTTTGTATGCAATTGACCCTATTACTTGCAAGCTCGTTTTCAATGGATAAAATAGCAAGATCGGAAAGCCTGTCCCATGGAAGACCTTAAATAAGTCTTAATTAATTTTAGCTTTGAAAAACTCTTTTCGCATGAAGCTACTGATACACAAATTGTTGAAATAATTTCAATGCGACAAAATGGGACACAAATTTTTTAACGTAATGTATTTGTACCTTTTTCTTTCTGTTTGAGAAATAAAAAAAATTGGTGTCACCCCTAAAATGGTGGTACCCGGGGCGGACCGCCTCCTTCCCCCGCCCTAGGAACGCCACTGTTCCGGCGGTCTTGCCACTTCAACATGCGTCTTTCTCTAGCAACTTTCTTGCAAATGGACGCGTTATTATTGGCCGTCAGAAGCATCTCATCCACGAGAAGGTCAATGGTTCTGTTCTGAAGGCACAATGTACCCTGAGTGGGCCGAGTCTGTAAACAGATTCAATACCTCGCCGGTAAGTCTTCGCTTTCATTGCTGGGGCCCATACCGTTGACCCATACATCACGATGGATCGTACCACATTAAAGAGTAGTTTCCTACGCGCTTGTTTGGGGCCTCTCGTATTAGGCATTATCTTCGATAGGGCCATACATGCGTCGGATGCTTTTTTGTGGGCATACATAACCCTTTGACGACCGCTCCTGAACCGCTGGAAAATTCGTTAATCCGACAACGGATTCGTGTTAAGCGACTCCATATTACTAAACAAAAGTGTCGCAAAAAACAATTTTTTTTTACCTGCAAAAGTGTGAAAAATCATGGGACCTATGTGTCCCAATGGTCGTCAACGGTAAAAATGTATACCACTATTTTCTCTCGTTGACAGTATGCAAACGAAAAGATTGAGGTTGAATTTTGATTTACTTCATGAGAACTCGTTGTTTTGAATCTGTTATGAAGCTTTACCAGTGAAAATTTAAAAAATAACCTTTGCAATGATGGTACTTTGACCTCTATGTACTATGACTATTGTACTATGATGACTATGACTATTGGTTTAGGAGATATTCATAAAATATTTAAAAAGATTGTTAAAAAACCCCAAAAATTCTATCATAATATCTGGCCTTCTATATTTGCTACGGCGTAATGTTTGACATCCAATTAAAGGTTGAAAAATAAACTTCCCAATGGTGGTACTTTGACTTCTTTACGACTATTCAAAATATCACAAAATAGGTTGAATTTTCCAAAAAATAGGATCTTTCATTTGATGCAAAACAAAACTCCGTAACAAAAAAATTGTTGGGATTTTTACACGAATTTTCGTCCTATTTTGGAAATATCTTTTGGATCAATAGTCGTAGAGTGGCCAAAGTACCACCATTAGAAAGAAAATTACACTTTTGATTTTGTGTTTTTATTTCAGTATTACTACACGATCGCAAATCAAAGACCAAATCCTACTTGCGTCTTTTCTTCGATCGCTTTGATTTGAGTGTGCACACTCAGTGGTGGATCTAGGATTCACCAGAGGGAGGAAGGACTGAGCTAACAATTTTATAGTCCAAAGGAGAGGCTGAAACGGCTTTTAGCACTTTTTAAATTTTTTTCCAACGCAAAAAATTCTTCAAAGGGGATGGCGGCTAAAGCCTTTTCAACCCGTATGTAAATCCGCCGCTGTGCACTGTAGTTACAACAAAATTTCTACTTCGAATAATGATGCATTTTCTACATCTGCATTGGAAGTCCGCGGGTAACTGGCTACTCAAATGATCAATACGGTCACCAACCGCTGTTGTGTTTTTGTAAGACTTGCGGATATCACTTCCCTGTCCGATAATTCTGCAATAGTGAAACGGGACGTAAGGATGTATTTTTTGCTCAAAACAACAATAAGGCCATCGAATAACTCTTTGTGCCTTTTGCAAAAAACCATTTTGCTTCGCCAATGATCGAAATAACTTCATATTTTATCATAAGAAAATGAAGATTCAATGCATTGATCAAAAATGCAAACAAATTTATTTTTATTTCAAAAAAACCAACTTTTCAACAAAATGAAATATGTCTTAGATTTTTACCATTGACGACCATTGAGACACATAGGTCCCGTCAGATTTGGTGGTCGCGTGGATAGCCCAAGTGGACTATCTTTTTTTGCTATTTTTTGTTAAAAAGTATAAGGTTGCCCACAACTTCCCCAAAAATTTTTTACCTATAGCTTACCTAAATATTACAGCAAGAAGAAGGAGGAGAAAAAGTAAAGATTTTTCGACTTTGGGGTGGTCTGGTAGGCAAAGGGATGAATCTACCCTTGAAAATTAAGTACTTTCTGGAAGCCACATTCATTTCCTGTTGAATGATACCTTGTAAAAAAAATCGTTTGCATAGTTTTTCCACGAAAAATTCGAAAGTAAAAGGGTCACCGGTTTCCCAATGGTCGTCAAAGGGTTGATAAATGCCTTTGATTGCACATTGATGCTTGCAACTTCCATCTTTTTGCGGCTGCTTATGAGCACCGCATCAGTTTTATTTTCGGCTAGGCAAAGCCCAATGATAAAAGCCAGCTAAAGATGGTGTCAATTGTAACACTACTGAGCGTTTCGACTTCTTCGAGGTATTTTGCTGTGACTGTGGGACTGTGAGTCTAAGAACGCCATCGTGCATAACGTTCCATAGCAGGGGGCCTAGAACCGATCCCTGAGGGATACCACCGGAGACGTTATACATCTTGATGCCCTCGTCTCTTGCGTCGCATAGTACTCTTCTATCGAAGTAGGTGGCTTGATAAAAACCAAAAACAAAGTTGACGATAGGACTGAACCCTGCGGTACTCCAGCACCGATGGCGTGTTCACTAGATGAAATGCCGTCAACCTCGATACGGATCGACCTGTCTTTTAGAAAACACATAATCCATCGAGCAAAACTAACAACAACACCATTAGTTTTGACACGAAAGCTTTATGGCACACTTCAAAAGTGTGGTCAAAAGCCTTAGAAATATCCAGAGCAACAACCCTGCCTTCATCGAAGAATTGAACACAATGGTTCCATTTCTCCGTGAGGAACGCTATGAGGTCACCAGTTGAAAGAGCTATACGGAAGCCACATTGACGATCACTAAGCAATTCGTTGCGCTCGAGATTATTCATTAGGTGGAAGTTTAATACACTCTCCATGACTTTGGAGAGCATATCGCAATGGGTCGGTAGTTCTCAGGGCTCGTGGCATCGCCCTTCTTATATACCTGCCGAACGTTCGTGACCTTCCAACAAGATGGAAATCTCCTGTCCTGTAAAGATGTTGAAAAGGTTACGCAAAGGTCGAACCAGTGTAGAAGCACACGTTTTAAGCACAATTAGTGGTATACTATCAGGGCCAGAAGATTTGCTTGTGTTGAGGTTTGCACGGACTCTTTTAACTGCTCTCGTTCGAAAATATATCTACTGCATCGAAAGTTGATTTATTTTCTACAGATGGCGGTGGCTGATTACTAGCCGCGATTGTGGAATTTTGTGCAAACAGTTCAGTCAATAGCTTCGCTTTTTCAGCCGAGTCAGTGAAGACTTTGCCATCTTTAAAAAGACTAGGAATCGACGAAGATGCCTGATTTTTAACTCTTTTAACAAATGACAAAAATTCTTTCAATAACAAATTTTTGCTTCTTTGGGGCAGAGAAGAACCTGTTCTCTAATACGTGTTTTGCGATGAAACTTTTCGCATTTTAAAACTGCATTACAACAATTCCTAGTCTCAATGCGAAGTCTTCTAGTATCGGCATTCTTGTTGCAATGCCAATTCTGAAAGGGTTCCTCTTTGAACCTGACTGCAAGTCTCATTAAACCAGGAGTGGTCTTTTTGTTGAACACATTTTATTGAGTATGGAAGACCGCATGTCCAATAAAATTCTTGTACCATAAGAGACTCAGTATTCCCATTTCTATCAGCAAACCATAATTTCCAATTGAAATTGCGGTAAAAATTATTTAACGCAGTCCAATTTGATTTTCCATAAAACCAAGCGATCCTCTTAGGGGCTTAAGGCGCAGAAATGCACAGGTTAGAATGCGAAAAAGCAGCGGATATGGTGTAGTGGTCCGAATTACCAAGAGGTGCATGAACAGTCACATCATATGTTTCATTATTTGAAGTCAGAAAAAGGTCTAGGACAGAAAGGTCTAGGGATGAAAGTTGGTTCGATTCAGCAAAGAGCTCAACATATTGTCCTTCAGGTGTTATTCGGCCCAAGTGACATGACCAAGCCGGGTTGTGGACATTGAAATCGCCTGTAACAACGATTTCGCTTTTGGGAACAACCCCAATAACCTCAAAAACTGCTTTTTTATTTCATTTGATTATAAATGGCGGCGGAAGCTTAGAGAATTAAAAGCGTAGGACCATAGCCTAACAGGGTTTCGAACCCGGGTTGCTTGGATTGTGGAAAAAGCCCTCTTTTGTACATTTGCACTGCCAAGGCAACCATTGGTGTGAATTGCATTGCAATGTCATTTCACGTTTCATTTAATGTCTTTTCATTTTGAGATGAAATTTTTCAAAAGTGCAGACCTGCGTATAACACTTTATAATTCAATAGCTTTTACCATTAGAAGTACTCGTATACTTTTTAATTATAACTTGTTGTAATTCTTTGGTAACTTCGGTTTTCATATTTTTTAAAGCCTATTTAAACTAGAGTTCGCAAAACTTTTTCGACAAAATAGTCTTGATATCTTCTAGTCAATGATAGCCAGAAGCAAAGTGGTGAAAGTGATTCTGCCGTTGATGCCTTATGCCTACAATTATCCGGAAATACTTCAGGAAAGAATTCAATACATTTTTAACGCGCTTAAAGTATTGTTACGAGTCAGCGAAATGAACACAAATCAGTCCTTTGTATTTTCTTACGAGTTGGTTATGGAAAAAATTGAAAGCAAAAGAAAAAAAAAATAAAAAGCTTCTCTATCAAAACAAAGCAACTTTTGAGTTAAATTCCACGTTTATTGTTGTGAACCACCACCTGAAATTAATTAAAAATCATTTTTATGAGCAAGTGTATTAAGGCTTTCTCTCTCTCTCTCTCGCTCTCTCTTTTCCTACCTCTCTCAATAATAGTGCCGATAGGTGTGTTCAGTGTTCTTGGCAGTTATTTGTTGTTTATACAACATGGTGGGCGGAGGAGGGTTTTTAAGTCAACACAACCTCTTAGTTTTTTGCTATTCTCATGCTTGTGAGCGGTTATTGCTCTCATTTTAAGCCCGATTGTGTACGTTTAGTTCGTGCCACATTTGTGCCTAGTTAACAATTTCGGCCACGTTCAACATACGAGTACTTTCACTGAACCTACCAAAAAAGCTTTTTCGCTCTCCCCAAATGCTCTCATCTAAGCGCGCGCATCGTTCGTCACAGCATCCTTTTGCTCGCAGGAATTGCATCCTTGTCAGCAGTTCATATCAGCTTGCTGCCATCTCGCCATCATCTGCTGTCGCTAGACGTAGTGTCTGTCAGTCATCACAGGTTCATCATCATCGACGGTAGCAAACGCGGCACATCGTAGGCAACATCCGCTCATTGAAAAGTGTTTGTGTCTCAGAAACAGTCAGGCCGACAGGACAGACAGGACAAACAGGCTGTTTGTCTTCGACATCAGCATCAGAGCGTATGCTTGTGTTTGTTTTGACAGAGTGTCAAGTGGCGCAGACATATTTAACCGCTAAGTTGTGAGGCCTCAGTGACAGCTGACAAGAACAGCAGCGTGTGATAGTTGTGAGCATCATTTGCATGATTTTAATTATTGCAAATATTCAGACGCGACGCTCATATCCGCCGGAAGCGTCACGTGCGTTACACACACACAAACACACACGGGCGGAAGTTCTTTCACGCGCTTTAACGTTATGTGGACAGTAGTTTTGAAATTACATAACGGTGGCCGGAATTATTGACTGATTGATTGATTGAAAGCTGTGTTTATTAAAAATGGTGAAGCCAAGATTGTGATTGATTGAAAAAAAAATCTGTTGACATCCTGCAACTGTGCGAGTAACGAAAGTATTTTGTGTCTGCTTAGTGCCAGCGTGTGAGTCGTCAGCAAATATTGCTGGGACAATAATAACGCTAATGATAACGGCATAACTCGGTCAGTCGGTCGCGTAACTTACGGATGCTTTTAATGCGTGCTGAGCCGCATCTCGTCCCACTCACTCATTTGTCATTCACCGAACACGCTTCACTGCATTCATTTATAAAACTTTATCTGTGTTTGTGTCAATTTGTGTTGACGTTCGCGCGTGTCTGTGTGCAAGTGTGTGTGTAGGATTTTTTGTATGCACAGCGTGCCGTTTTTTTTTTTTTTGTTTTGCGCGTAGTTTTGTTTGTTTGTTGTAACGAAGTGTGAAAAGGCAAGAAGCAAACAAAGAGAAAATAAAAATCATTGAATTATCATTTGCAGATAAATAGACATTAAAAGGATAACAACAACTACAAAAACACCAACATTAACAACAACAAAAACAAATAAAAGACTTACAATTGTAAGGTGCGTCGATTTATGACGAATGAACGAATTATTTTAACGATGTGCAAATGAAGCGCGAAATTATGACACACCAACAGCTACAACAACAACAACAAAAACAACAACAACAATAATAATAACAACTCACGCAAATTAGGGTCAATTAAAAGCACGTGCTCGGTAATGACACACATACCTACATAATTAAATTTCGTTTGTGTCTCTCTCTTTCTCTTTGTGTATTTCGTGTGCTTCTGCCGTCTCGTCGGCGTAAGATTTGAAGTTGGTGCAGCAGCGGCGTGCTGGAAGAAGGATACTTAACTGCCACCCACACCATAACCATCACCACCCTTCGGCAATCGGTGGGTTTTGTGCTTAAAGGTGAGTGTCTGCCGGAATGGTTTATTCATAAGTTCCTCGGTTGCTGCGGTGTATTTAGCTGAAAGTAACAATTTTGCGATTTTAGCACTGGGAGTAGATGCCATGTTTGGAATATTAACAGCTTATAAAAATTCACCAATATACTCAAAGGACGTATTAATTTAATTTCTAAACATTTGGTGGATAAAATTTGAGGACATTCTGGGAAAACCTCAAATTTTAATACGTAATGCGAAAAGTGCTTTCTTCGACTTTCAAGTCGTTTTGATGTAAATGCTCTTTTGTGTAGTGATTTTTATAGAAAATTTTAGATTTTTTTTTAGAATTCTATTGAAAGCTTCGAGTTCTTGATTTATTGAATTATTCTATTATCATTTAGTATTATTATATAATTTAATTCTTATACGAATCAATAGCGGCATTTACGAGGTGGTAAATATTATTGACATCTCTATCCCAAAGATACAACAAAAATTCTAGACAGTAAACCTATCCGTAGGCAATTGTTGTAAAGGTTTATGCATTTCGGGTTTCGGAAAGTGCAGCCCTGGGCATTTGGCAGTTGGCATCCAAACTGGTTTTTGTAGTTGCATTTCAATGTTTGCCATTTCATAATATGGAACGTTTTACCACCGAACAACACGTTAAAATTGTTAAATTGTTAATTTTTGTTAAATGCTGATTTTTCAAAGTGAATTTTCTTCAGTGAGGAGACCCATTTCACGCTAGGTAGATACGAAAATAAGTAAAATTATCATATATGGAGCTCTGAACATTCTTAAGCAATTGTGGAGAAGCCATTACATCCGCAAACAGTGACTTTCTGGTGTGCATTATGGTCTGGTGGTGTCATTGGTCCGTATTTTTTTTAAAACGAACAGTTGGCAACGCGCTAAATTTCGCTTACGTTGTGTTTTTTAGATTGTGCAAAGTTTATATTTAAAAACATTGGTTTTTCTTATAGTTAAACAAAAAATTTTTGTGCTTTTGTAGTTTTTTGAATATAAAGCGATAAGTTTTGTTTATATTTTATATTTTACTTCTTATAAAATAAGTTTATTTATTAATAACTATTTATTAATATTTCGTTGAAGTGGCTGAACAAGTTTCAGTACATTTTGTTTATTATATATCTTTCTTTTTCGTTTATATTGTAATTTCGTTTTAGACATCTGCCTAGCTCTGTCTAGCTACATACTTTTTATTTATTATACTTACTTTATTTATATATCGAAAAATAGTTGCATACTTCTGGGCACTTCACTAAATTGATAGGGGTTGCCATCAGTTCAAGTTGTCACTTTTGCTCACTACTACTATTATTACTACTTTTACTACTTTTATTTATTTTTAGTACTTTTTTGGTTTTATTTTTATATATTAATAACTACTAATATTTTTACTACTTTATTTGTTTTTGCTACTCTTTTTTTTTTTTTTGTTTTGTTTGTATTTATTAATTAAAATGCTTTGTTCTAAGCCCGGCTGTTCCACTAAAGGTGAAAATGAGCGGTATTTATCATGTTGGCTATGTGATAATATCGTTCACGCCAAATGTGTGGGCATAATGGGTCGAGTTGCAGACCTTATTGAAGAAGGTAAAGGGTTGCGTTGGTCTTGTGAGAAGTGTAGACTGACCGATATAAACTTTTACAAGCTTTTTAAGCAGACAAAGCAGGGTTTCTCCGAAATTAGTAGGGAATTTTCTTTGCTTTCTGCTAAATTTTTAAAATATCAAACACTTTTCGATGAGTGCAAATATATCGAAGAGTCAATTCCTTCACCCAAGCGTAAAAAGAAAAGCACGAACTTGCGCAATAAGCCGAAAACTAACTCGATACCACCAATGCCACCACCTGTTGAACAGGACATTGTGGACGATATGGACATTTGTACTGATACGATTGCCTCCATATCTGCTCCAAATGCACCAGAGACCGTTTCCTTGCCAATATTAGCACCATCTATACCAGTTAACCAGCCTGTTCTTTCTTATGCTCAAGCTGTTTCAACTGCTCCTCCTATTGTTAACACTCCTATTTTTGAAACTTCAGTTGTTGACGCTCAACGGATTCCGATTACTACTGCTACTATTTCACCTAAGCCATTAATCGCAATTCCACCAACTAAAGCCATCTTTGTCTCGCGCTTAGCCGCTGATACAACTGAAAATGATATTAAATTTTTTATTAATTCAAAGTTAAATAGTGGTATCCCTCTTTCGATCCAAAAATTCAAATACTTAAATGCGAGACTGACTACTTCTTTTAGATTGACTGTTCCGGAAAATTTATTTAAAACTCTTGTGGACGTAAACTTTTGGCCCCGTAATACAATTGTTCATGAATTTGAATTCAAAAACAAACCGCGTATTGCAAATGTTGGTCACTTACCTCGTCCTTCGAACAGTCCTCAGTACCATACAAAAAACGATTAAAAAATCACAAGTCTAAGTTAGAGCTTGTGTATCAAAACGTTAGAGGTCTCAATTCTAAACTTTCCGATATTTTCATTAATAGTTTTGATTTTGAATATAACTTTATAATTTTTACTGAAACTTGGCTTCGCTCCAACGTTTTAAATTCTGAAATAATGTGCAATAAGTTCCAAATTTTTCGTAAAGATCGCTATGATAAGATCGGTGGTGGCGTTCTGATAGCTGTCCATAACTCGCTTGCTTCTGAGGAATTAACAATTCCTGGCACCAACGACCTGGAGTTTATTTGTGTTACAGTTAAACTAAATAATTATTCTATTTATCTTACTTGCTCTTACATTCCACCTAAAAGTGATTTAACAATTTACTTAAACCATATTTATGCCATCGAAACTGTCCATAATATGCTTAAAAATATGGACACTATCATTGTATTAGGTGATTTCAACTTACCTTCCGTGTCTTGGCGTTTTTCCGATGATTCCGCATTTCTTACTCCTATCTCTGCCTCTGATTGGATAAATGACTTCTTAGATAAGTTGTCTGAGCTGTGTCTTCAGCAGGTTAATAATATTCTTAATAAAAGTAATAGATCTCTTGACCTTGTATTTGTAGACAGATGCACTGCCGTAAATCTCCGTCGTTCGAACCCAGTTTCTTTTCCGGAAGACGATTATCATCCAACTCTTGAAATAACAATATTACTTGCCAACGGAAATGAAAATAAATTAGCTCCAGATACGCGAAATAATAAAATTTTTAACTTTAAAAAAACAGACTATGTTAAACTGAATGCTCTTCTCGCGCGGATTGACTGGTCCCCAATTTTAAATAATAGGTCTTCGTACTCTTTTTATGATGTCGAATCTTCAGTACAGTTTCTTAATGATACATTGCAAAAATGTTTCTCATTATCTGTGCCAAAAAAAAATAGTAATTTCAAACCTTTAAACCCCCCTTGGTTAACTAATGAACTTAAGTCTTTAAAAAATTCCAAAAATCGCTTATTTAAAAAATATAAAAGGTCAGGCTCTAATTTAGACTTCGCTTGCTATTCCTCTTGTCGTTACAGATATCAACTATTAAATAAACAGTGCTACTCTGCCTATATAGCCAAAATAAAAATTCAATTCAAAGATAATCCGAAACTTTTCTACACTTTTGTCAACTCAAAACGAAAAACCTCTAGCTTCCCACCTCTTATGAAATTCAATCATGAAGAAGCATCTTGCGACATCGAAGTTTCCAACATGTTTGCAAACTTCTTTAAAACAACCTACTCCGATATACCATTGAGCATGAGTCTTGAATATCCTTACCTACCACCAGTTAACTCTTTTGAAACCCCCGTAATAGATTCTAATATAGTTATGCATTACCTTCGACAAGTTAAATCTTCTTTTACGACTGGTCCTGACGAAATCCCGAGCTGCATTTTAAAACATTGTTCTATTAGTTTGTGTTCTCCCCTATCAAAAATTTTTAACATATCCTTGCACAGTGGTCATTTTCCCTATATATGGAGAAAATCTTATATAATACCTCTTCATAAATCCGGCTCAAAAATTGATGTTTCCAATTACCGAGGTATCGCACAACTAAGCGCAATCCCTAAGTTATTTGAGAAAATTATAACTGATCAAATAACCCACGTTGTATCTTCCTCCATTTCCACCTCTCAACATGGTTTCTTAAAGGGAAAATCTACGTCAACTAACCTCTTGGAGTTTACTTCGCGTGTCATCAAAGGTTTTACTTTAGGACGACAGACTGACGTTATTTATACAGACTTTAGCAAAGCTTTCGATTGTGTCAATCATTATCTTCTTCTGAAAAAGCTTCATCTGATTGGGTTTCCCGTCAAACTATTACACTGGATTAACTCGTACTTGTCGAATCGTTCTCAAAAAGTTTTATATAAGAATTCTATGTCAAAAAATATTTTGGTCACATCAGGTGTTCCTCAGGGAAGTCACCTTGGTCCGGTTTTATTTTTACTGTTTATAAATGACCTTCCTGCTGTAATAAAACACTGTAACGTCTTAATGTACGCCGATGACGTAAAACTTTTTCTAACTTACAAATCGCCTGAAGAACAACAACTCTTACAATCCGATTTAAATAGTCTAGTGGAGTGGTGTAATTTAAACCTTTTAAAATTAAACTTAAAAAAATGTAAGCAAATGACATTCTCACGTCGAATTGCTAATAGTATAAATTACACTATAAATAATACCAACTTAGAAATTGTACACAGTTTTCTTGACTTAGGTGTAATTATGGATCCTAAACTTCGTTTCAATCTTCAAGTTAATTTGGTGGTAAATAAGGCTAGAGGTGTCCTTGGTTTCATTAAAAGATGGGCTAAAGAATTCAACGATCCTTTCACTACTAAGATACTTTATACCTCTCTTGTTAGACCAATTCTTGAATATGCATCTGTAATATGGAACCCTCAATACAATGTCCACATCGATGCATTAGAATCGGTCCAAAAACAATTCTTACTTTTTGCTTTACATTATCGTTGGAACCCCAACATTATTCTACCCCCTTATGAAACCCGCCTTAAAATTATTTCCCTGCCTTCCTTAAGAAGCAGAAGAATTATGCTAAATGTCTCCTTTTTATACAAATTACTCAGTGGTGATATAGACTCACATTACCTCCTTTCTTCATTAAACTTCAACATCCCTAGGAGCGGAGCCAGACATTTCCAGCTTTTTAAGTTGAGTCAGTGCACTTCTAATTATGCCCTTCACGACCCTTTGCGATGTATGTGTAGTGATTTCAATGGCAACTTGAACTTGATAAATTTTTCTGACTCGGTGGATGTCTTAAAACGTAAAATTATATTACATTTGAATACTTAACGCATTCATTGCGATAACAAATATAGCTCGCGATAATTGTGTAGATTTTACGATTTAACATATAAGCATTATCGAATTTGATAAATACTTTAAGCTTTCGTTTTATTTAGTTTCGTTGCTTGATTTTTTTCATGAAATTTTTTTTACATCTTTAGTTCTATAGCTCGTTTAAAATGGGACCATGTATACCGTATCCCTCGGCTTGGTGTGTCAGAGTGTATCTCTTTTCCATACAAGTTTTTACCTGCGTTGGCCCAAATGCATATCCAAATAATAACTTTAGCTCGGTGTTCCCATATTTCAGTGACCCGAATATATAAATATATTGTGCCTGCATAATATATACTTGTATATCTGTGCTATGTTTGGTATTGGTTTGGTGTTTGAGAGTTGCATCTCTTTTCCACGTAGGATCTTGGGTTGGACAGTGGCCCCAAGCCGAATGACAACAATTATAAATGCGGTTATATATAGTCTAATAAACTACTTTGGATGTTGTCTTGTATTCCCTTGTGTTATGAAGAATGTGCTTTTATTCGATGATGCTTATTATGTTTACATAAGCACAAAAATTTCTCAAATTTCAAATTTCAAATATCTTTATTTAATTTTAATTTCCGCTGAAAGGCCAAGCAATTGTGCTTAGTGGAGGCTTTTATTTGCCAACAGGTGGTAGGTTTTAGCACGTAGGTGCATTCTATTCAGTCCGGCTGATCCGGGAACTTCTTAGAATGTAAATCGTGCATGCGTATGGCGCGGGTCATACGTATCTATGAAGATTTCCTACTTCCGGGCGAATCCAAAAAAAAAAAAAAAAAAAAAGCAACCCTTATAGTCAATTCTGAGCGCTATGGCTATATGTTAACTGATTTTTTTTTCTTTTTTTATGGGACAACAAGCCACACAACAGCACCAATTAAGGCTTTGTTGCAACAGAAATGTCCAGGACAACTTTTTTCGTGATTTGGTGATGTCAATCGGCCTACGAGATTGAAATTCCTAATATTTGAAAAGCGGACACCTGCCGTATTGGCTTAATTCCGCGTTGCCCCATGGCCCAGGAGATAAATCTTCAAGACGTCTGTGGCATGTTAATAGATATAGGACGTCCATAATACCTCTCCTGGGCGTCACATCCATGACTCCAGGCGCAACCAACGCCCTGTCATAGTAGTTAAAACACCCGTTACACACCATAATTAAGTGTATATTTTAATTTATAGATATACTGTATGGATAGCAACTAATGCTGGAACGCAATAGTACCAATTATGGTATTAGTTGGGTCATCATCCACATTTCCAAAATAAATAAGCTCTTTTATAAGCAATATATTTTGAATTATGAATCGAATATTAAAACAAACCCTAAATCTTTTTGGAGTTTTATCCAGGCCAAGAGAGGGGCTCTCAGATTCCTTCTTCAATATGATTCCTTCTTTAAATGACAAGTGTTCAGCTAACTTAGCTGATACTGTAAAAATGTAATCCAAAATGTAAAAATAATCCAGTTGATAATTTGGTTGACCCAGTTGATGCCTTTACTGATATTAGTGCCTTCTCTGTCTCCATCAGTGAGGTTATTGAGTCTATTCAGGGTTTGAAAACATCATTTAAGGAAGATATTCATGGTTTTCCTACAATTATTTCTTACATTGCTCAAATGCGCTAGCGGACCCATTATGTCATATTTTTCATAAATCTCTGTCTGAAGGCAATTTTTTAAAGCACTGGAAAATCGCAGCTATCACCCCTATTTTCAAATCGGGTAACAAAAGTAATGTTGCCAACAACCGGCCAATATCCAAATTATCAAACATATTGAAACTCTTCGAAAAAATCATGAAAGTCAAACTTAGCTTCTTAATTAAACGTTACATTTGCCCTGAACAGCATGCACTTGTTGCTGGTCGGTCAACGGTGACAAATTTAGCTATTTTTTCTGATTACTGTGTATACTCTTTTGGAATTGGTCATCAAGTTGATGTGATTTACACAGACTTCTCAAAAGCATTTGACAGAGTTTCCCAAAAACTGTTACTCTTGAAATTATCGAAAATGGGGTTTCATTCGTCCTTTTTCAAATAGATTCAGTCTTATTTGCAGGATAGAACATGTTTTGTAAGTATAAATAATGTAAAGTCTTTTGAATTTATAACTTCTTCAGGTGTTCCTGGAGCCAAATCAATGGCCTTGCGTTAAACTTCTCAAAATGTTTTCATGTAACACTTTCAAAGCTCACGTTGAATACATTATCCAACACATTCTTTTTATCTAATTCACAAATTCAATTAGTTCCTACATATCGTGATCTAGGGGTTATTTTTTACTCTAAATTTACATTTGTTGACCATGTCAATTTTCTTATTCCTAAGGCTTACTCCTTATTGGCTTTTATACGTAGAAATAGTTCGGAGTTTTCGGATCCGCATACTCTAAATATGTTGTTTAGTGCGTTTGTGAGGTCGAGACTTGAGTACGCGTCCTTTATTTGGTCCCATTTTTATTCTTCAACGTCTTCAAGACTGGAAAAATTACAAATAAAAAATTACTAGATATGCTCTGCGTTCTATACATTTTCATGATCCGTTGCCACCTTATAGTTCACGCTCATTGCTTTTGGGTCTTCAATCTTTGGAATCAAGGCGGAAGATTTCGTCGCTTTTTGTGTTGTGTATTGTGCAAGAATTTGATCTATATGGTCCTAAATATATTATTAAAAATGTAATTAATAATATTTTCTTAACATAATGTTATGTTTTATTGTTTTATTTATGTCTAACAATGAGAAATCATATTTTACAGTTTAAGCACAAGTTATGTTTTATTATATAATTTATGTCTAACTATGAGAAATCATATTTTACAGTTTAATAATTTATGTCTAACTGACTACTTACTTCTACTTACTTCTATTTATATAACGTTGAAAACAATAACCAGGCGGTGATTAACACATTTGGGAAATGTGTCAAACTATTTCGGTTTCAATTTGTCTTTTGGACTTTCTACTTGGGTTTGTCCGGCGATCATATGTCGTCGCATTTGTTGCAATAAAATGCAATAAAAGAATGAGTGTAAAAGGGAGCAATAACCCGAGAAGGGTCATATATCCGTTTGGCTTATCACTTGGTTATTGTTTCCACGCTGACCTACATTTGACTAAAGACACTACACCTTCCCCGTTTTGGAAAGCGTGATCATACAAATAGAGACGATTTGAATGATCATGCTGTACAATGGAATTTTGCTTGGGGTGTCAAATGTATTTTGTTGTTTAGTTTACTTGTATATGTAATTTGTAAAAAGTTTTTCGGTTTCTTGTGTATATTTTTATTTTGACCTTATTGTAAAAGACTTAATTTGGAAAAGTTACATAGTTTGTATTTGTGAATTTTAAGTATTTATTTATTTATGTTTTTTACATTTTCCTTATGATAGTAGTGTGGTATAGGTTTTTTTTCTTTTGTTTTTTTTTTTTTTTTTTTAATTGTATATAATATTTATGTATTTGCCGTTAACAATTAGTAATTTTAATCTAGGTATTAATGTATTAGTCCTGGCCAGGATAGTCTTAAAATACGTTTTTTTAAAAGTTTATTTTGCTAATTTTAATCTGTTTTTATGTACAATGGTTGTTTTTGAGTTTATATCGATTTTGCAATTACCCTGAGTGTCTGTTTCTATAACTTTATATGGGCCTTTAAAGATGCTGTCCAGCTTGTGGCCGGCTTCATCCTTTAGGTAGACCATGCTGTTTGCTAGAATACTTTGTGGATTTGCTTTTTTATCGTAATTTTCCTTTGTTTTTACCTTTGTTTTCTCTAGAAAATCTTTCGCTCGTTTTTGAGCTGTCTGTAGTTTAAATTTTAATTCTGATTTGTAGTCATCTATATTGTAGATTGGATCAACTTTACCGTTTAATGTGAAGTCGTAAGGTGTGGTAGTTTTACCGTAAACTAGCTCAAATGGTGTATAGCCATGGGTTGTTGATGGCGTCGTATTATAGCAATACGTGAAATATTTGAGCCAGTGGTCCCAGTCTAGTTTATTTATTGAAATATTGGACCTTATGTATTCATTAAATGTTCTATGTGAACGTTCTACTGTACCTAGTGTTTGGTGGTGATATGGAGTGCTTGTTTTATTTTCTATCTTCAGTAGTTTACATATTTCCTCGAAAAGTTGATTCTTGTATTCGGTACCCATGTCTGTTAGTACGCGTTTAATGGGTCCGTGAACTAAAATGCACTTTTCTACTATTGCTTTGGCTACTATATTAGCTGCTTTACTAGGTATTGCTACAGTTATGAGAAACTTTGATAAATCGCAAATTATTGTAAGAGCGTATTCGTTCCCGTTGAATGATCTGGGAAGAGGGCCTACAGTATCGATTTGAACGATGTCAAAAGCGGTTGCTGGTGTGTTTGTTATAATAAAAGGCTCTATTTTATTTTTACCCGACTTGTTTTTATTACAGCATTCACAATTTTTAACATAAGACTTCACGTCTGAAGCCATGTTTTTCCATGTATACTGTCGTCTAATTTTTGATAACAATCGTGTGACACCTGGGTGGCCTCCAAATACAGGGTCATCATGATATTTTTCCAGAAGTTCTACTTTTTGCTTTTGTGAAGTGATTTTGGTTATTTGCGGTGTTATTCCAATTATTACCTTCTTTAAACTTTTGTTGCCTACCTTTTTGAATTCCTCTATATCTATATGTTTAAACAAATTGTCATTGATAGCTATCTTTATGCCTGTAAAGTTATTATTACCAACTGCTTTTTCAAGTTTGAGAAAGAATTGCTCTAGCGCAATTTTCTCATAAGCAATAATATCTTTAGCATCAAATTTAAATATTTCTTTCTTTCCATGGAGTAATACTAATTTCGAGGATTCTGTTAATTTTCCATTAGTGGTGCACCTAAGTGTGAGGCGAGGTAATTTTTTCACTTCTTGATTTGTAATAGTATTGTATACGTGTTGTATGTTGTCTTTTTGTTTTTCCGTGGTTTTGGTGTTAGGGGGTGTATCCTTGGATTTGGACCTTGTGATTACTTGTATCATGGCAGAGTTTTCTTCTTTGAGTCGCTTAATTTGCCCAAAATCAATGCGAGATAGAGCATCCGCGCCGCAATTGTCCCTACCTTTAATATATTCAATTTCAAAATCGAATTCCTCGAGGTCGAGTCTCATTCTTGTCAATTTGGAGGAAGGATTTTTCATTGCAAAGAGGTATGTTAGCGGTTTGTGATCACTTTTTATTAAGAATTTAGTACCATAGATGTACGGCTTGAAGAAATCTATGGCCCAATGGATTGCCGTAAGTTCTTGTTCTATAACTGACTTGTTGGCTTCCCCTTTAGTGAATGCTTTTGACGCTTAGGCAATAGGTAATTGTGTACCATTATAATCCTGACTCAATACGGCACCACAAGCTATTTTGCTTGTATCGGTGGTGATACAGAATGGTTTTTCAAAATCTGGATATTGAAGTATTTCAGGTGATAGTAAAGAATTTCTTAGGTATTCAAATGCATTTTCACAATCGGTTGTCCAGATGAATGGAGTTTTCTTTCCAGTTAATTTGGTGATATGTGTTGAATGATTAGCAAAATTCGGTATGAATCTTCTATAGTAATTAACGAATGCTACAAATCTTTTGCATTCATCGGCATTTGTCGGTCTTGGGTAGGAAAGAATTTTATCGAATTTTGATTCGTCTGGTAATATTCCCTGATCCGTGCATTTGTGTCCTAGAAATTTTACTTGGGAGTCAAAGAATTTGCATTTATCTGGGTGAAGTTTAAGATTTGTGGCTCTACAAACATCGAAAACTGATTTTAAATTTTCAAGCATGTGATTTTCCGAGCAGCCTACAACTATTAAGTCATCCATATAAATGAACGTTTTATTCGGCTTAAGGCCGGAAAATGCAATATTCATCATTCGTTGGAATGAGTTGGGCGCAATTTTTAATCCAAATGGTAAACGCTTGAATCTAAATGATCCTTGATCGGATGAGAAAGATGTTATGTTTCTTGAATTCTCCTCTAGTTCTATTTGATGAAAACCAGAGATTAAATCCAGACAGGAAAAAATATTTGGCACGACCCAATTGATCGAGAATATCATCGATTCTTGGAAGTGGGTATTTGTCTGACGCTAGTTTTTTGTTAACCTGTCTATAGTCTATTACTAATCTCCATTTTTTTTTCTGATGAATTTGGTAAGGATTTCTTAGGTACAAGAAGAATTGGGCTATTATATTCCGATACTGAAGGTTCAACTATGTCATCTTTGATTAACTTGTCTATATGTTTTTTGATTTCGGGTTTATGATTATGTGGCAATCTATAGTTTTTAATGTAGACTGGTGTCTCGTCTTTCAAATGCAATTTTTGTCTATAAAAATTGTTAACAGTACAGGGGTCAGTCTCTAAAGCGAATACATCTGAATAGTCTGAGCATAATTTTAGTAATTTATCTCGGTGATATAAAGGACAGTTTTGGGTTAATTTACTTAATATAGTGTGCCTTCTTTCTTCAGTATCGATTGTTTTGCTGATGTTAACCACATTGTAGTCATCTAAGGATTCTGTTTTGATCTTATTTTGTTTAAGAAAAACGTTATTATCTGTTGTATTTATTATCCTGACATATGGATTCCTCGTGTTAACTATTGTATTTCCTATTATTATGCCTTCTTCTAACTCTTGGCCTGGGATTAATATATTTTCTGCGGTTGCAACTATGTGGATCTTCCTAATTACTTCCGCTCTTGCCGGTAAACTAAGTATTTCCTTTGTGGGTGATTCTGAAATTTCTATCTCCAAGTGACCTTTTAGAGAGTTTGGTCGTAATATCAATAGACTTGGACCATTATGCTTGTAATCTAATAAACAATTGAATTGTTTTATGAAGTCTAACCCTATAATACCATCGCAAGGGATTGGAAAATTTTCATCTACCATTTGGAAATTATGAATGATTTCTGAGTTGTTTATATAAAGTGTTGCTGTAGTGGCACCTAAAGTTTTTATGGTACCATTTCCTATGCCTTTTAAATTGTAGATATGATTTTTATTTATTTGAATTTGGTCATTTGTTGATGTTTTGTAAATACTTATTTCCGAGCCTGTGTCTATTAAAAAGGTGGACTCGGAGTCATTTAGTGAGGAATTTATAGTGACAAAGTTACTAGATGACAAATTGATGTTTAATAAGTTCGCAGTGTTTAAGTTAACGCACTCCCCAGTTGGGCATTCTGGGGGTGCTCTGCGTTTTCCGACGCTTCCGTGTAGCGTACATTTCTGTTTGGGTTATTACGGCCCCTATAGTTATTATTATTATTGTTGTTTCTGTTAGGGTTACTATTACCGTTATTATGGTTGTTATAGTTACTGTGGTTTCTACCCCGATTACTTTGGTAATAGTTTTTGTAGTTTCGATTACCTCTGTAAGAATTATTTCCTCTAAATGAATTATTTCTCCTGTTGGAATTGTTCCCCCTGTATGAGTTATTTATATAGTTCACCTGAAGGGTGCCTGTGCTTTCAGCTCCTAACTCAATGAATTTGGTGACTGCGTCACTAACCGTTGAAAACTGACCTGCCTTCATTAACATTTTTACTTCATCAGACCTTGCATTTGTTCTTATTGCTTTGGCTGCCGACTGCGCTGAGTAGTTTCTTGCCAACGCTGACGACATTCCATCAGAAATGTAAGCGAACTCTAGCTGTTGTGCAAGGGATTCAATTTCCTTCGCGAAATCGCCGTCAGTCTTGTTTTGTTGTTTTACGCTCAACAATTTGACTGCTATACTTTGTGACGACTCGTGTTTCACATTAGCGGTCAGTGCGCTTTTTATTTCCCTGATTGTTGCTTCATTGGTCAATAACCTGCTCGCTGTTTGGTTGAGTTTGGTTTTGATCAATGAAATTGCAATGCTTTCGTTACTTCCTTTGATCGAGTCTAGTATGTCCAGTGCATTAATGAATTTGGTCAAATTTTCAGCTTTGCCATCAAACTCTGGCAACAGCTTTGTAGCCAAATTTATAAATTCTACGGGAGTAGTGGTCATTGTGTTAGTTTTTTCTACTTCTTCGTCTGATGTTTCTCTGTCCTTTTTCCCTACTTCTTCGTCTGATGTTTCTCCTCCTTCATCTTGGAAATTAATTATTATGAATTTGTTTATCTCTTTTGGTACTCTGTCCCTAATTTCTAAATGTCTAAAAATTGCTTCTAGTCTTGTTTTGATTGAAGAAAAAAATTTTATGAATTCGTCCTGGTGATTGACGCTTAAGAATGGGTAGACTGTCTTGCTGAGGCCTGTGATCGTATTATGCTGATAAACTAGTGTGTTTAAGTGTTTTATTTGAGTGTGTTTAGAGGGTACTGGTGTCCTATTCAGGCATTTGTACGATCTGTCAAATTCTGCCTTAATGCTTCTAAGTTTGTCTGTTATGTCCCTCCATGTGACAGGACTTGTCATTTATGGTTTTTGCAAAATCGACATAAAGTTTACGATTTTAAATTCTTGGCGGTGCAGCCGTTATTCTATTGTGTTTGTATTTGAAATAAGTTTTTATTAATGAGTACAGAACTGTGATTGTTAACAACATGACAATAATAATAATAACGTGTGAAATATTCATTCCTGATTCGTTCTGGTTTATAACTGTTTCCCTATGCTGGTTAATTTTTTCAGCTAACTTCTCTACTTTTTCACCTTGTCTGTCTTTTCCAACCTCGTAACCAGACACGGCTATTAGAATTGCGCTAAGCGTTTTCTTCCACCACGACATATTAAAAAATATATATTTTTTTTTTTTTTTTGGATAATGAAAAAATTTCGTTTTACAGATTAAAAGTCTAATATATTGTCAATGTGTTATATAATGCTTGTTATTTGATATTAAACAAAACTTTCCTATTATAAAATATTATAGATTGAATATGTATATGATAAAGTACATAATTAAAACTTAGTATTGTTTTGCATTTTGTAATCGAAATGATATACTCAGTGGCCAAATCTGTGTCGTCCTTGGTTATAAGTTAATGCAGTTCTATATTCCAGGCGCAGTCCTTTTTCCCATCTGAAGGATTGTTTCCAAAAATATTTCAGCTAAATATGTTGAAGTCTAGAGATGATTCTTCCTTAAGAATTTGAATTAGTTCCTCGCTTGTTATTTTTGTTTCGATTTTACGTTCTTTATAATCGTTGCTAAACGTGCTTGAAAACTTCTCGAGTAATTCGTATTCGATATTGTCACTTATTATCTTATTTTTCAGCAAATAATTTGTGAACTCGGTTTGAAACGGCATTTTGTTACATTATTTTAGCACAGCCCCGGTTCACTAATAAATTCTGGCACAGTTTATTTTGGAGCACTTTTGCTTTCATGTATTGTTCAAAACGGATTCTTGTCCTGTTCATCTTTTTCACTTAATATTCACTATCGATTTTCCCGTGCAAAGGGTCCGAATGGCAAAGGATCGCCATGTTATGTTTTATTGTTTTATTTATGTCTAACAATGAGAAATCATATTTTACAGTTTAAGCACAAGTTATGTTTTATTATATAATTTATGTCTAACTATGAGAAATCATATTTTACAGTTTAATAATTTATGTCTAACTGACTACTTACTTCTACTTACTTCTATTTATATAACGTTGAAAACAATAACCAGGCGGTGATTAACACATTTGGGAAATGTGTCAAACTATTTCGGTTTCAATTTGTCTTTTGGACTTTCTACTTGGGTTTGTCCGGCGATCATATGTCGTCGCATTTGTTGCAATAAAATGCAATAAAAGAATGAGTGTAAAAGGGAGCAATAACCCGAGAAGGGTCATATATCCGTTTGGCTTATCACTTGGTTATTGTTTCCACGCTGACCTACATTTGACTAAAGACACTACAATAATTTTATATCTTTTTAATTATGTACTTATAATTAACATTGTTTATTATATGTTTGTTATGAATTTTTGTAGAATTATAGTCTGTAAGGATATCTGTATCTAAAGACTTTATTTTTAAATAAACTAAACTAAACTAAACTAAACATTTATTGGTGGAAAACGAGACCCATCTAACATCTCTGACAATGAAGGACATTGCCACCTGGTTGATTAGTGCAACTCCACGCCTATCACAGACCTGTTCGTGACATTAAACTAGCACAGCCAGACCGATACTCCCTGAAGGGCCAGCCCAACGATAGTCTCCCCAGGCAAAAGGGATTTACCTCTACACGCACACACACACACCGACACATCTGCACCGTCGTTCATGACAGTGATGGCAAAACTATCACTATTAGACGTGCTACAGAGTAGAAGACCACATCACTTCTGACTGTGTTTGACACATGGTCACCACTATTTTGCTTCTTTTCAAACTGGTACTCCAAGGCTACTAAGATATGCTTTTCACCTCCGAGTACCCCATTTTTGACACCTCTTGAACTCCAAATTATCCACCATATTTGCACCGTTTTAACTGTGCCTTTTTAAGACATCCATAAGACCAATACCAAAGTGCCGGTGGAAATTGCAAAAGTACGTCTGTCGAGCATAACGACTATCTCCGTGCTAACAAATTTTAAGGATCATTGCTATACCTTCGTAGGCGTACGCTACCGTTGATCTAGTCAAACGGTACATCTACTCCTCAGATTGGGCGACCGACTCAAGGATCTGGGTAGTCCCTCTACATTTACACAGGATATATGTAGCCTGCGACCATCCTCCTTTATCCTGGCTTTGGACAGGCTGCTCGTGCGATTTAACGCCTCTGGACTTTTTTTTGTGGGGCTACGCAAAAGATCGTACGTAAATATAACTCAAACTCTTGAGCAATTCAGCGGCTCATCAGGGGTCCCGAGTTTGAATCCCGGCCAACCTATGGTTCTACGCTTTAACCTTTCGCATTTGCAATTTACAATTCTCATTTCTAATCAACTGAAATTGAAAACTAATCAATATTTACGACTTGAAGTCGTAGTGGTAGTAGAGAAGTTTGTGGATGAGATTTCCTTACAACTTGAATTGACTGAGTTAAAGGCATAACACTTGCCTCAGATTCAAATTCACATGTTTATACGGCTATCCGCCACGCTTAGAACATCCTCCAGATGTTTAACTTGATTGCCTTTTCCTCCAACTAATCTATCACCCATTTTGAACTGAGGCAGACTTGACTGAACAGGTGCTATATCTGAAATCCTTGATTCAAAGCTTAAAAAAAAGCATAATGAATAAAACAAACACAAAACATTATAACGAAAAAAATTTCATTAACATCAGCACTTTTAGTGTGTTTGTTAAACTTTACTTTCCGAAGGAGAAAATGGATAACCCTTTATTATTGGTTATTGTTAGTAATTGTCAAGTTGCTTAAAAATAATTTCTTTTAACCCGTACATATTTTGACGTAACGAGGTATACATTCTTGTTCTTATTCTTATCCGTCTTTTTTGTCTTGTTTCTAAACTTTGTCTCATTCTCATATTTAACCTAATTCTTCTTTTATTCCTTGTAGTTATTCTTGTCCAAATTCTTCTTTGATTGTATGTTCAAATACTTGTCCAAATCCTTATCCAAATCCCTCTTCTTATCTTTGTGAAATTCTATTCTTGTCGCAATACTTAACCCAATCTTTGTCAAAATTCTTCTCCAAAGCGTTGTCCCAATCTTTGTATTAAAATCCTTTTCCTAAATTATGTTTGAATCCTTGCCCTGATCCTTCTCCAAACCTTTGTTCTTGTCTTTGTTCCTTTTTCTAAAACTTGCCCCAATACCTTGTTTGGATTTGGATTCTTGTTTAAATACTTGTACAACTTTTTTTTTCTATCATTTCTGTTTTCTTTTTTGTTTTTTTTTTTTGTTTTTTCAGTTTTGTTTTTTTTTTTTTTTTTTTTTTGGTTTCCTATTGGTTGGTACATTTTCATTGCGTTTTTTTTTTAATATTTTCTGCGATTTCTAAAGTCGCTTATTTACGCTGATAAATCAAAAACAATTGAGCACTTCGAAGTCAACATTCGAAGTGCTATTGCCGAAATTCAGCCTAATTTACGGCGAAGAGTATGTGAAAACTAGACCCTCAGATAAGGATCTGTAGAGCCTAGCCACAGCAGCCACATGCCAGAAATCTTATGCAATGAATTTTGTCAAAAAAGTATCTTTCAAATTAAGGTTACTTCATGGATTTTAAAAACAATTTCCTGTATTTTATTTCATTTTAAAGTTCTCCTCCTCTAAAAAAAACACCCTTTACTAAAATGCCCTCCGGCAATCATCAAAATTACAAATAAACAGTAGCACCAAAAAGCATAAGAAAAATTGCTTGCTGCCATGCTTTCAAGTACTTCATCTTGTTTGCAGTGTTATTTCAAAACAAGCAATGCAGTAGAGATGTTTTGATATGCTTTCAGATACTGCACAGCAAAGAAAATAATATCCAAGCCTAGAATTGTTTAATAAACCTAAAGTAGATCCCAACTGAAGTAGAATATAGAAAAATGTCTTACACTACACCGATCATTTCACCCTTCGTTTTCGGCTATCTGGCTTCAATTTCGAGACATGGGAAATTTTTTAAGGTTATGTAGTCATATCGACTAACTCTCTCTACTTATGCGCTACACAATCGAGTCGTCGAAGACCAATGAAATTTGGTTTTTAAGTTGGAATTAGCTCTATTAGAACACATGCCAAAAAATATTTTGAAATCCACCCACAACCACGTCTACCTCGCATATAAAACAAAAATTTAAATAGCTAAATTTTTTGTATTGCATTTATATTAAAACAACTCCCTCAAGAATCGAAAATAAACAAGTAATCACTCACTAGAAACTAAAAAAAAAAAAAATAGTCACAACTCTAAAAACTCAAATCAGGAGAGCCAAAAAACTGTTTGTATAAAAATGATAGTAATATTTTTAAAAAATTTAGTTCCACTCTGAAGGAATGGCAAAAAGCCCATGTGGAAAATTTTGAGTTGTCTCTCTTTTGTATTTAGTGTGCGATATATGTTAATTAAAAAAAAAAATAATTTGCCACGCCCACCTCCCATACAAAATTAACATAGCATTAAAATTTTGAAAACGAGTCGTCGTGGACCAATGAAATTTGTTATAACATATAAGTTGAAATCGGTATTAAAAGATCACTGACAAAAATATTTCAAACCCGCCCAGAATCGGGTCCTTCCCATGAAGCACAAAAGTTTATGAGTAAAATTTCAAGTGATCAGATTATTTTCCGTGGTTTATAATAATATTTTTTTTTTGATATGATGACGTCATTTTGTATGGGAGGTAGGCGTGGTTTTCATTCGATTTGACTTATTTTCGGACTAGATTTTTATATTTCAGAATGTATACTGTGGGGAAAAATACCGGGAAATTTGAATTTAATTTTTTTGGCGATTCCAATAGGGACAAATATTTTTATACTTTTATATACTATACTAGCAATACCCGGCGCGCGTTGCTGCACCCGGCAAGTATATTTGAAATAATAAGTAAATTCAAAACTTTTATTAGTCCCTTAGTCTGACACCACGCTCATGTTCCACTGCCCGTTACAGTTTCCCAGTAGCAGAACATCACTCCCAGGTGACAATTCCATTATGAGTTTCAATATCCTGTGATCTTAGCTTCCATAGCTATTCTGTATAGAGAATCGGGCCACACCCCCTTTTCCAATGCACATATCAGTTTTCCAGTAAAAAGACTTTGGCAATTAGTAACTCCATGCTGAGTTTTATTGTCATGCGACGTTTAGTTCCAAAGCTATTCAATATCAAAAATTTGACTTGTGTAGTCGAAGCCATAACCCCTTTTGCTATGCCCGTCCCAATTATCTTGTTTATTTATAAAAAAACTTATTGAATCACACAATGTCAATTCTATAAAGTAAAAAGTCACCCGTTCCTTTTGTTCATTCAGCAAAGTATGTATTGGGCCTATTACACGATGATCGTTTGTTCGCGGTCAAAATATTTTTGTTGTTGTTTTCAATGTGAAACTGTCAAAAAACACTGAGAGCCAGAGCGGATGAACTATTGTTAGGGCGATCAAAATATGTTCATTTTTGAACGCTGTACATGACAGCAATCACGATCAAAACAGAGTTGCTGGGTAGCAAAATTTTCGATGTGTTGACTTTTAGCAGCTAAAAAGTACTAAAAGTACTACTTTTCGACTGAAAGGTATTATAAAAAAATTGCATGAAACCCTTATATAAAAAGTTGCATGAAATGATACGAAATAACTGGAGCAGAAAAAGTACTTAATATTATTGAAATGTCGAAGTTGATCGCCGATCAACGATCATCGTGTGACCTACCAACGATCAAAATCTAAAAGAGCGTAAAAAAGTGTTCATTGAACGCCGATCAACGATCATCGTGTAATATGGGCCTATGTATATGTATTTGTTTGTTTGTTTTGTTGTTTTGTGCTTGCTGAGAACAAAAAGAGTATAGTAGAGAGCAACATGCAGTTTATTGAGGCTCTCGCAGCACAAACGCATGAAAAGCTAACGATCAAGCAATGCATGGCATTGTGGATAATTTTTTAAAAAACTTAACACTTTAATGAAAGATACTTATTATTGAAATTTCGAAAAGAAAATAACCAATGAACCTTTTGTACCACAAATGTGATATTTTAAGACTTATTTCAAAAAATCGGACCAGTACTTTTGGAGTTTTGCGGACACAAAAAATGTTCGCTTTCATTTTAAATAATAGCATAGATATAGATATAGATTTTTACTTTTATGGGCCTCAGAAAAAAAAAAATCTCGATTGGTTCCAAAAACGTTCAATTTCGTGGAGAAACAGTTCCACGTCGATGTGTGTGAAACAATACTTTCCGACTATCAAGACAAAATGAAACGCATCATAACTGGAGATGAGACCTGGGTCTACGCTTACGACCCGGAAACAGCCGCTCAATCGGGTGAATACCGTGCCAAAGATGAGCCGAGACCGAAAAAACTACGTCAAAGCAAGTCAAATATCAAGGTCAGTTTTCGTCGATTATCGTGGTGTGGTGCATTATAAATTCCTTCCAACCCGTCAAACTGTCAACAAAGAACATTACTTGGGTAATGCTGAGCGTCAAAATAAACCAGATTTGTGTAGAGAGAATTCTTGGTTTTTGCATCACAATAATGCACCATTTCACACTGCACTCGTGATTCGTGATCATTTCGCCAAAAACTCGACTCATATCGTTTCGCAACCACCGTATACGCCTGATTTAGCACCATTGACTTCTGGTTATTCGCTAAACTCAAGAGACCGCTCCGTGGACACCGTTTTGAATCAATAGAAGAGAAAGAAACCGAAACGAAGAAGGAATTGAAGGCTATACCGGAAGAGGACTTTGCAGCATGTTTTGAAAATTGGAAAAAAAAGTTGGCATAAGTGTATTGCATCCGTTGGCTGGGAGGGGGACTACTTTGAGTGGGATGAAATGAATTTAGAAGAATAAACAAAGATTTTTTGATTTATAAACAAATTCTCGATATTTTTGGGCCACATGTAATAAATACATTATCTTCAAAATTAAGACATTATTATGATCAGAATTGACCAGACGAACAGACAGAGAGACAGACGTACATGACTAAATTGACCCAGGCGATCAGGAATATAGATAGTTTTTCATACCTGCCACGCCTATAAATTACTCTGTACAAAGTATATACACTCTTTTGTTCTTTAAAGACAGGTCCGCAGCTCTCCGCAGCCAATTTTTTTTAAATGTTTATAAAAAGCTTACATTTTAACATTTTTTTTTGCTAGAAACCTGAGGTAAGGCTCCAATGTTAGTTCTGGTAAGTTAAAGTTTGGAAACTATAAAAAACATAATCTTAATAAAATTATAAAAAAAAAATATTTATCATTTATCATATTTATCGTAAATATACTATGAAAACATTTCTAAACTTAAATTAAAAAAAAAAAATTAACAAAAACTACAATATGAAAAAACTCGTGTAGCAACGTACACGTGATAGAAGTGAAACTTCTTAAAAGGTAAAGAATAAGAGATATTTTAGTGAAAAATAAAGAAAGGAAGTATCTAAAAGGAATGCAATACAAAATGGAATAAATAAATTTTTTTTCCGTATTCTATAAGCGTGAGAACGGTTAGCTGGTGTTTTAGTAGTTTTTAGTAGAATGTCTCCTCAACTTTGCACTTTTTGAATGTTTTAGATTGCATTTGCATAGTACTTGTTGACGGAGCCTCCGGAAGCAGAGGTAAATCTTATTGATTATTGCCTCCTGCTTCCTGATCATCAAAGCTGTGTTTAGTGTTGCCAGATGTCCCGAATTTCACGGGACGTCCCATATTTTGCATGATTTTTTAAGTGTCCCGGCACATGAACTGAGGCATTCAGAAAAGAAGTGTAAGCCAACCATAATATGCAAAGAACTATTATATGTACACTAAGGGAAAAAAATATTAAATTTATCCAAAAACTTTTTTAATTTATCCAAAAAGCGAGTCATTTTTGCACCAATAACGCATTTGCATAAATCGACTACGTAAATATTTAAAATTCATTTAAAAACTTTTTTAATTAAATAAAATATTAAAATATTTACACAGAAATAATAAAAAAATATATTAAAATTATGCACGAATTTTTTAAATATCTTTTAAAAATTTACTATTTGAAAATATAACTATCACATCTAAAGGAAATTTATATAAAAAAATATTGAAATTAAAAAACAATATATTCAAATATTTCTCACGACCTGCGTTCATTTATGCCATAAGCATGGTTAATTTTCTTTTTTCGTTCCATTATATTATACTATTTTTGACAGTCGGTGCAATTATGACACCATATGTCAAAAATAGTATAAAACTATAGAACGAAAAAAGAAAATAAAGTTACCATGCTAATGGCAATAATAAACCAAACTAATAAAGCAAAATATGCAGGCAAATGACAATCGGTGCGACACATTCGTGGGAAAGTGTCGAGTTGTCACTCCACCCTACATAATTGCATTATTTCAGCACGCAATCGCTCGTACGTACGGCAAAATATCCCTGTTATACTACCCTTGCAACAAAAACGAAATGAGAATTATAAGAACTAAGGTTGCAACTGCAAGAAATGAACTGCATGAACAGAGTGCGATGCTATTGCTGCTTGTCGGAATATGTGTGTACGTGTGCGATGCTGTTGCTGCTTGCTTGCATGGAATATGTGTGTACGTATAGGTATAAATAAAATTCAAATACGGGAAAAAAACGAGTTGGAAGGAAAATATTTGATTTATCCACGTAAATATTTAAATAAAATTGATACTCAGGCGTGGATAATGTTAATATGCATTATTTCCCTTAGTGTATAGTACATACATTTCAACCAACACTGAGTGCGAAATATATGTGAAGCGCAACATTTGACATCATATTTATTCTGCGTACCTAAATAAATTGTTTTTTTCTGAAATACATTCTTTTTAAAAATAACATTCTCTTTAATTATTGTCCCGTAAAATTTTCCGAAATGCCCTTTTTTTTTTACATATTTTGCATTTGTCTCGTATTGTTGGAAAACGAATCTGGCAATACTAAATGTGTTATGAAATTTTTATTAATTCATTTATTTTAAAAAGTTAAAATTATCAAAAGTTGCAGGGAGTGCACACTGTATCTTTAAAGATTCAACCAACTAATGTGACCCAGTGAGGTGCCAAATGATCGAAATTTTGCGAACCACTTAAAATCACTAAAGGACATTTTTTGAAAGCAGTCAGTATTTTTCCTTAGACTTTTAATATTCTAAATATTATAAAACCGATTTGAAAAAAATCAAACCAAAAGTACAGCCGTAGGAAGTTTTTGAATGGTTGTATCTCTAAAGATACACGGTGCGTTTAAGGGTTAAAGCCCATTTTTGGCAAAGGAAAAACCATAAGTAAGGTTATATGCAAAATCTTTTATATTATCTTTTTATTAAAATCGGGCTTGGGTACTTGTACATATGATGATACAATAAGAAGGTAGCGTAAAGAAATTCACATTTCTGACATTCATCGCCCTAGAATGTCAAAATCATTTCAGAAGCACAAAATACAGACTACCGTATTTAAAAAGAAAATTTCCGCAGAAATTTCTGGCTTACATTAATCAACAATACAACAAATACAGATGTGCTGAATTTCTTTACCGTACTTTCTTATTGATGATGGTACATATGCTATTGTTTTTTTCAGATTATTTAAATTACTTTCTTTATGTTTATATGTTTGTTTATTGGATTGTTAGCTACAACTTCGCCAAGGACAATAAACCGATATATCTATTTCTGACGGAGTTAATGAAGAAAAACTGATAGTACCTTTTTTTGGCAAAATCACTAAAAGCCACAATATAAAATGAGCCATAAAAATGAAACGGAGGTCAAATTCGCGCAACCGCGCTAGGGTTATACTCACCACTGAGCATAGTATTGAACCTATATAGTGGCATGCTTTTATTTTGTTCACTGTTGTACAGTGTTATTTTTAGATTTTTATTTTATTGCTCAACAATAAAAATTATCTTATGATCAGAATCTTATGATTTTTAATTATCTTATGATTTTTATTGTTTTGATCAGAAGTAAAAGTTATTTTTTGATTTTTATTTTTCTGTTCAAGAATAAAAATTATTTTTTGCGTTTTATTATTTTGCTCAAGAATAAAAGTTTTTTCGCTCAGAAATAAAAGTTATTACTCAATTTTTATTTTTTTATACTCAAAAATAAAAATTATGTGCCCAGTTTTATTTTTTGTAGGTAGGGAATAAATACATAAGAATCATAAAATTTGTATGGGAGCTTCCCTAAGCTCCCCTAAGGAGTGATCAGAGGGAAAAGGTCCCCAAGGGAAAAATTCTCCTTTTGCAAAAGTAATGGGGGTCGGTCATATATATATTAATACGCAAACAAAAAAGTTTGTGTTCCCTTTTTTTCTGTGTTACTTTCAACATATTCACATAATCTTATATCGATGGATAGGTATTTTTGAGTAGATTTGCACAATATAATTTTTATATAATTTGAATATGTTGTTGGCTGTCGCCTTCTTTGTTCTTCATGTTGTCTTGTTCTCAACATGATTGGCCTAGAGCTCAATAACTCGTTTTCAATATAAATAATGAAAAAAAGGCCGTATTCAAAAATATTAAGATTTAAAATTTCTGGGAGAGCACGCCCGTAAAATGTTAAGAAAATCATTAGTTGTGTGTTAATCACATAAACAACAAAGTCTTTCATAACAAAATGGTCTCCACACCATGTTAGGTGTACCATCAGTTAAACTAACTGAACCCTAAAAATGGAAGTGTGGAAAAAGGGAGGAGCTAAAAAGCAAAAATAACAACAACTTCAATATGCTCTGATAGCGGCAAACCACGTGATCGAGTTTCGAAGATGCACATGAATTAAGGCTAGGCCTAAAAGTATGATACGATTTAGGTCAACCTTGGTACAGCTTGCATCTAATGTCGATAAGAACTCAGCTACAAAAAAATTCAAGCGTTCTCTGCCAAAATAAAATTCCGGGTAACTTTCTCGGCATATTGGCAGTATAACTAGAACCTAAGTAGCTTGAGTGGATCACAGTGTAAAGTCACACAAAAGACTACTGATGAGTTGGTGTAGCGACCAATGAAACAGTCTGTATAGTCAAAGCTGTTGTGATTGGCTCTATACAGAGCCGTTGTTGTTGTTGTTGTTGGCTGTCGCCTTCTTTGTTCTTCATGTTGTCTTGTTCTCAACATGATTGGCCTAGAGCTCAATAACTCGTTTTCAATATAAATAATTTGAATATGTTGTCATTAAGATAGGTAAAACTGAGCAATTGTAAAACGCTTTTTTACCAATGGGACAATGAAAAACTACAAAGCGACAAAGCTCTGTTGAACATCGCTGCTGTAGCTAACAAAAGCAAGAGTAGAATGCGGTAGTGACGAAAACACTTAAAAAGAGATGAGCAGCATTATTGGTTGTTTTTTCGTTCTCTTAATTTCTCTCAGTGTTAAAAAAAAAAACAGTTAAACTGCTGATTGCTTCATATAACACTTGACGCCAAGTCATTTCTTTACTTTTAATGAATATTATATGTTGAATAAATTTTTGTTATTGACGCTTATATCCTCCTTTTTTTGTCCTTTGCCACTATTTTCTTCAGAGCAAATTAATAACAATTCATCATGTGAAAAACAACTTGAGTTTCGTTACCTTACAGAAACAGATGGTCAAATTTCGGCCACAGGCGATACTAGTATAAATTAACCCTCTTCGGCATTCCCTTTTACTTCATGATTGTTCTATATTCTGATATTTTACTTCATAACAAAACCCAAAGATGTTTCCAAGAAACGAAAACGTTTCAAATTATGCAATGCTTGTTTTGTTGGCTTTGCTTAATACAGAACATTTTATTCGATGAATAGGCTATATTGAAATGAGCTACACTTTAATACAGCACAGTAGTGAATTATTACGAATAAAAGGTTTTGTGTTGCTCTTTGATGAGCTCTGTGATTTTGGAATTTTCAGCATAAAAACCAGAAAATGAAAATAAAAACTATTAAAAATCAATGGATTTTTGGAGCTTTCATCATTTAAAAAATTTTAGCAAAACTTTAAAACAGATTTTCAAAGAAATTTAGACGCAACCCAGCACCCAGTCTTTTCGCATTGTAATGGTAGAACAAATAGTCTCAGACCATCCCTTAAATAAACTGTGTACGCAGTTTATCTGTGCATTTTACAAATCTTGAATCGGTTACACCGTATAATATAAGGTTTTTTGATTTTGGTTTCTTGAAATCATCTATTTAAGTATTCCGAAAATTGGCTATAGTCATGTAAAGATCTTTTCTTTTGAGCCTCTTTCCTTGTCTTGACGCAGTTTGTTTGTTTTCTGTAGGTGTTGTAGGCTTATCTTTTTAACCAATTAGCTAATGCAATGCTTTGTTGAATTCTGTCTTTACAATCTTGAAAAGCAATTTTGTCTTTTAGCAAACATTTTACGTAACGCCTAATAAATTTCTCACCATAGCAGTTTTTTATGTAAGCATCTTACGCTTAAACAACTGAAACGTTGACATACTTTACTTTTTACCCACCACACTTAAAACTAATAAAGTAAATAAAACTCACAACATTTCTAAATTGAGCCGATTTTAAGTCTCGTTTTAACAAAATCCCACAAAGTTTTTTTTTTCAAAGCATAGAATGAAGAAATGAAAAAATGGCAGTAACAAAAAAAAAACAAAAAAAAAAAATACTCCTCCTGGCCAACATCCTGAAGAAAAGCTCTTAACGTAATCCGGGGAGCCACTGCCGCTTATCATTTCATATAAATCACTTAAACGCAGATAAGCATCCCAGACGGTAATCCCTGTTTGAATTTATGATTTCCCTGCAACACGCCGAAAAACACTCCTCTTATGACAATCTTCTACATTTGGGGCAGAAGCTACACATTCAAAGGACATTTTGAAGAGACATGAATTGCTTTGTGAAAAATTATAAAATAATTGTTTTTCATGCTGCTTCAATGAAATAAAATAAAAAACTCGTTTTCAAATTGAAAAGATGACGACTACAAAAACAACAACAACAACAACAACAACAACAACAATGGAATAGAGAAGCCCGGATGGGAAGTGAAACCTGATGAAAGTGGGTATAGGTAACAAACAGGACGAGAACCAGTGACAATAGAAACAAACGACAAACACGAATGAATGCTCATGACGATGAGCACAAAACAAGAAAAAATAAAAATAAGGAAGAAAGACAAGCATCCGGATGCGCTACAAAAGTGATAAATCTTCGTTGGTTGGACAGTGTGGTAGGTCAGATGCTTGTACTTTTTGGGAAATGGTTTTCTGTGCGGATGAGCTGGTGATGAATTAAGACAGTATCAAAACTATGGGCATGTTTTTCATATTTAGGCAGAGTTATGATTATTTTTGATTGTAAAAATATATCTTAATGGACCATATTTTCAGATTTGCAGGATGCGCAACAAGAAGATGCGAAGAGCCTGCAAGTGAACAATATCATAGTAAATGCGCCTAAGGTGTCCCAAATTGATCAATAACTAGCAACTAACTCCTCAGCTTCTCTTCCAGCACAAGCTATCATTATTGTCTTGAAGTTAAGATCAGTCAACAAGTTGATCTTGTACCAAAACATTTTGAAAACAGTTCGCAAACATACGCAGTGGGAATACTTGATAGCTATGCGAATTTTTATTCTATCTGAAGAGCGTGTGACTTCGCATTGGCGGGATTTTTTTTTACATCTTTCATTTTTTTCATGCCTATGAAGCGCTGAAGATTGTTTGGGGTGAGGATGGTTGACACAAGTTGTATATGACTTTCTTCCCTTTATGAATAAAATAAAAAAAGTGTTTTTCTAAAACTATGCAGTTGATTCACCATTTTTTTTGGTACAAGCTATAGTAAAGTGTGATTCAAGAATTAATTTTTAATATGCGTTGCTTCATGAAAAACTTTACTATAAGCATTTCTCAGGGTCTTACAAGGTTTTGGAATATAAGTGCTTTCTCTACCGATGGCGGCCTAAATGGACCCTTTAATAAATGGCATAAATAATATTTTACACACGATTGTTAACCTTTCATCGAGGATAAATGACCATATTTTTCTAAATTGTTTAAAGTCACCAGTTACTAAGAATCAAATCTATGTTAAAAACTGGAGAAAAATTTATAGAACTTCAGGTGTATTAAACTATTGCTCTGCAGAGATTGCAGACTCTTCACCCATGAAGGACTGAAAACACAATGACGAAAATAAATCTAAATACCTTGTTTAAGACAATCCACCAGTGGCCACCAATACCTTAACAGTAAAATCTGAAATGAGCGAAGTTCCGTAGGTTTTGACGTGACAGCGTACTTATCCTTGCCCATATTCTTTCCTTTGTTCCCAAACTTGTCCCCAACCTTATCCTTATTCTTACATTTTACCTTATAATTGTCTACTTCTTGTCCAAACTCTTGATACAACCATACTTAAAATTACTGATCTTATTCTTGTGTGAATCCCTTCTCTAATCCTTGCCCCACTTTTCTTCCCAATCGTTGTCCTAAATCTGGTTCTAAATCTGGTTCTAAATTTCTGACCTTATCCTTGTTCAAATCCCTTCTCTAATCTTTGTCCCACTTTTCTTCCCAAACTTTGTTCTAAATCTGGTTCTTAGTGTGTTCAAATCATCCTTGTTCTATTCATTGTCCCGTTTCTTGGCCTTATACTTTTGGCAATCTCTTCCTAAATATTATTTAGGTGTGTCTAAATCGTTGTCCTTATCCTTTTCCCACTCTTGGTTCCAGTCCTTCAAAATCCTTGACTGAAATCTTGTCTTAACCCTTGTCCAATTCCATGCTCCTCTTATGTTTATACAAAACTAATTCCTACTCCTTATCTTATACCTGGTCCTAATCTTTTCCCAAATCGTCGCCTTCATCCCTTTTCTTATCCTTGTCCTAATCCTTATTCTAATCCTTGTCCTAATCCTTATCCAAATCGTTTTCCTAAGGCTTGTAATGATTATAATTTTATATATTATTTATTTTTTTTTTATTTTTGATTTTAATATTTCATTGGGTCATTTAGGTCACTTTTAGGGATTTACTCAAAGGCTTCATTACGCCATTATTTTATTTTCATCATGTGACCGAAAACATCAGCTTTACTGTCATTCCATAAAATTTACCGTAGCGTCAATAGTCACGGAGTTTCATGCAACGTCTTTTCATTGCTGTTGCATTTTCAGTTCTATAAACGGTTGCCTACGTGATACCATGGCACCAAACATTTTTGTTTTATTTTTGAGGTAAAAGAACCATTTTTTACTGTCGTAAAATGAAAGTTTTCGTATCACTTCTACTCAGCGAGTAATAATTACATGCAACAATATTGCATTTTTTGTTGCATATGCTACTACCTTTGCGACCTGACGAAGACATAAGAGTAATTTATTTATAACCAAGTATACAAGTAAATCCTTCACTTCTGACTCACTCACGATTGGCACTCTCCGCGGCCTTATGACGCAATAAAATTTTTTTCATAATGATTTCGTACAAATCCTTACTGGCGTGTTTACATTGCGAGTTATAATTCTACTAGCTGATACCCGACGCGTTGCTGTCGTAGCGGAAATGATTTCTATATCTATCTCTATCCCTATCTCTATCTCTATCTCTATCTCTATCTCTATCTCTATCTCTATCTCTATCTCTATCTCTATCTCTATCTCTATCTCTATCTCTATCTCTATCTCTATCTCTATCTCTATCTCTATCTCTATCTCTATCTCTATCTCTATCTCTATATCTATCTCTATCTCTATCTCTATCTCTATCTCTATTTCTATCTCTATTTCTATCTCTATCTCTATCTCTATCTCTATCTCTATCTCTATCTCTATCTCTATCTCTATCTCTATCTCTATCTCTATCTCTATCTCTATCTCTATCTCTATCTCTATCTCTATCTCTATCTCTATCTCTATCTCTATCTCTATCTCTATCTCTATCTCTATCTCTATCTCTATCTCTATCTCTATCTCTATCTCTATCTCTATCTCTATCTCTATCTCTATCTCTATCTCTATCTCTATCTCTATCTCTATCTCTATCTCTATCTCTATCTCTATCTCTATCTCTATCTCTATCTCTATCTCTATCTCTATCTCTATCTCTATCTCTATCTCTATCTCTATCTCTATCTCTATCTCTATCTCTATCTCTATCTCTATCTCTATCTCTATCTCTATCTCTATCTCTATCTCTATCTCTATCTCTATATCTATCTCTATCTCTATCGCTATCTCTATCTCTATCTCTATCTCTATCTCTATCTCTATCTCTATCTCTATCTCTATCTCTATCTCTATCTCTATCTCTATCTCTATCTCTATCTCTATCTCTATCTCTATCTCTATCTCTATCTCTATCTCTATCTCTATCTCTATCTCTATCTCTATCTCTATCTCTATCTCTATCTCTATCTCTATCTCTATCTCTATCTCTATCTCTATCTCGATCTCTATCTCTATCTCTATCTCTATCTCTATCTCTATCTCTATCTCTATCTCTATCTCTATCTCTATATCTATCTCTATCTCTATCTCTATCTCTATCTCTATCTCTATCTCTATCTCTATCTCTATCTCTATCTCTATCTCTATCTCTATCTCTATCTCTATCTCTATCTCTATCTCTATCCTCTATCTCTATCTCTAACTCTATCTCTATCTCTATCTCTAAGTGGAACGACTCGTGTAAATTGATAACCAAATTTCGAGGCTATGCTACTTATAATTCCAAAGTTATTCGATATCGCAAATTTAGCTTGTATGGGCGGAGCCACACCCCCTTGTTCAATGACGTCTCAGTTTTCTAGTAGAAGAATATCACCCAATAGTAATTCCATACTGAATTTCGTTGTTAAACGACGTTTAGTTCCAAAGCTATCTGATATCAAAAATTTTAAGTGTATGGGCGTAGCCACACCCCCTTTTCCAAAGCCCATCCCAGTTTTATAGTATAAATATATCACCAAGTGGAAACTCCATACTGAATTTCATTATTATACGGCATTTAGTTCCAAAGCTATTCGATATCATAAATTTGAATTGTATGGGCGGTGCCACACCCCTTTGGCCTATACTTGATAAATTGCTAGTCGAAGTAGTAACGCTCCTACCAAGTTTCATTGATGTGTGACTTATAGCTTGAAAGTTATACCGAAAATTTGGTCTGCTGAAAAAGTGCCACGCCCCACATTCAACGCCCATAAAATTTTACCTGTGGAACGGCTCTTGTAAATTAAGGTAGAACACCGAATTCCGATGCTATGCGAACTATAACTTCAGAGCTATTCGCTACCGTAGATTTGGGTTGTGTGGGAGGTGCCACGCTCCCTTGTCATTTTCAAACAATTTTTTTTTTAAAACCATCTAGAGAACGTACCCTACAAAATGGTATCGGCAGATTTTTTTTTTACCCAGCCGAACTCTCAAACAATCGTCACAAACAGATTTGACAACATTTTTTTATATATATAGATTTAACGAATTATGCCAGATGATTTGTTTATTTTTTTTTATCTTTAACAGAAAGTCAAAGAATTAGCCTTTACTGTCGAATCATTACTTTTGTCATAACACCTTTACTTATTGAGTAACAATTCCATGCAACGGCGTTGCAATTTGTAAAAATGCGTTTTTTCAACTTTTTAGGAAACCTACGCGGTAACGTTGTCACATTAAAAAAGGTATAAAAGTAAATAAAAAAATTATAAAAATTACATAAAATAATCTATACCATACCATACCGTACCATCTCTCGAACGAAAATAAATCATACCATGTAGTTTTACCAATAATTATTTCAGAAGTCCAATTACTTTCCAAAAACTGATCACGACGAATTCAGGATATGTTTTTTCAAAAATAACAAGCAGTATTTTTGACATGGTAATGCCATGGAAAATATGACTAAATGTGCAATTTTTTCCGATCCCTTCCCATTTTTTAAGTGCTTTGTTATTTTGATAAATAAAAAAAAAAAAAAAATGAAAAAATAAAAGAATTGGCCATTTCAGCCCTTGAAAGTATTTTGACTGATCTTCTTATGATCAAACTGTGTTGTGCGTGTTATTAACTACTTTTACATAAATGATCGCAAACTGGACCTACTAATTTCATGCTAACATTGAACGGCTAATTTGGGTGTTCTCAAGAAACCTTACATGGCATTATTAACTTTCAGGGGTTTGCCATTTTCTACAGAGATGTGACGATCGATCAGAAACATTTATTTCAATTGAAAAAAATTGTATGTGTCAGATGGTTTTTGAACCCCACGCACTTTTAAACGCACTCGGCCACGGCCGCCGCAAAATCACAAAAATAGGTTTTAAAAAAAGATGCTTAAAATTATCCTGATATTTTACTTGACCTTTCGTCATTGAAGATATTATGATAATGGTTACGGTTATGGTTATAGTTATGGTTATGCTTATGGTTATGGTTACTGTTATGGCTATGTTTAAGATGTAGGTTATGCTTATGGTTATGGTTATGGTTATGGTTATGGTTATGGTTATGGTCATGGTTATGGTTATGTTTATGGTTATGGTTATGGTTATGGTTATGGTAATAGTTATAGTTATGGCTATGGCTATGGTTTTGGTTATTGTTATGGTTATGGTTATGGTTATGGTTATGAATATGGTTATGGTTATAGTTATGGTTATGGTTATGGTTATGGTTATGGTTATGAACATGGTTATGGTTATAGTTATGGTTATGGTTATGGTTATGGTTATGGTTATGGTTATGAATATGGTTATGGTTATGGTTATGGTTATGGTTATGGTTATGGTTATGGTTATGGTTATGGTTATGGTTATGGTTATGGTTATGGTTATGGTTATGGTAATAGTTATAGTTATGGCTATGGCTGTGGTTATGGTTATGGTTATGGTTATGGTTATTGTTGTGATTATGGTTTTGGTTATGATTATGGTTATGGTTATGGTTATGATTATGGTTATGGTTATGGTTATGGTTATGGTTATGGTTAATGGTTATGGTTATGGTTATGGTTATTGTTATGGTTATGGTTGTGGGTTGTGGTTATGGTTATGGTTATGGTTTATGGTTATGGTTATAGTTATGGTTATAGTTATGGTTATAGTTATGGCTATGGTTATGATTATGGTTATGGTTAAAGTTATAGTAACATAATTTTTATAGCTATGGCAATAGTTATAGTTACGGTTAAGGTAATGGTTATGAATAAGGCTTTGGTTGTCATTTGGCAGACTCAGTAGTCGAGTAGGCAGCGCGCTTGACTGCCACTCCAGGGGTCCCGGGTTCGAGTCTAAGCCAAGCCATGGTCCTTTACTTTAACCTTTCTCATTTCTTTCCTCATTTGTAATCTCTAAAGTGATCAAATTTGCTAAATAACTTGAATTGACTGAGGTAAAGGCATAAACAATTGCCACAGATTCTAATCCGCACGTTTCTGCGGCTAATCGTCATGCACAGAATATTCTACACATGTTTCACTTGATTATACCTTCTTTCCCACTAATCTATGTTATCACGCCATTTCAAACCAAGGCAAACTTGACTGAATAGGTCATCTGAAATACATGATTTAAAGATAAAAATAAATAAAGTCCGTGTAATGGAAGTGGAATTAGTTACATTCAGAAATTCGATTTTTATGATGAAATTTACCTGAGTTGTCCAGCAATATGCCGTGGAAAGTCACAAGGTCAAAGTATAAGTAATTTTTTTTTAAATAACAGCTCTGGTTGTTTTCAGTTCCAATTCGATAGTTGTGCTGTTATAATTTTAGGTTAGCTTAGACTTTACTACTTTTGAACACATTTAAAGTCCAACGCTCTAATTTTTTCACATATTTTCCAGAAGAAACTTCATTATGAAATGTTTGGTTCTGTGACTTTTGAGTTAATACTAAATCCTTTCATAAGTTTTCATCGTTAAAAATATGTTTTCAATTCATCTACGAGGGTTTACTTTTTAGTCTTGAGATAGACAATTAAAAACAAATATTTATAAGCGGAAATGGCTTTATTGTTTTTCAATAAATTCTCCATGAAGATACGATTCTCCTTTTGCCATTTATTTTTTGATCTGCGGGAATAAGAAGAAATCATTGGGTGTCAACTCAAGACTGTACAGCGGATGACCCATCAATTCGATGTTTTGAATGCTCAAAAACGTTTTTGTTTGAGCTGATGTGTGGGAGCCGATGTGTGGGAGCTGATGTGTGAGGTTGAGAAAGATTCGTCTTCTGCGATTGGTTTCCCCGATTTTTCCACACTTCTGGCAAACAAATGGTGGTGTACAATTCAAAACTGACCGTTCTATATAGCTCTAATGAAACGGTGGCGACATGTCCAGCTTTTCCGAAAAAACAGGCGACCAATTGCTTCGAAGTGCTTCGTGCGCGAACAACTTTACGGTTGGCTCGTTTTGAAAGACACATACAGTCAATTGTTGCTTAGTTTCGGGCTCAAATGCATAAATCCCTGATTCGTCACCTGTTACGATGTCATTAACATGTCTTAAAGCACTGCGATTGTATTTTTATATCATTCCTTTCGATCAACCGACACGAGCCTTCTTTTGAGCGATTGTCAAATTATGCGGAATCCAAGGCGAACAAATATTTTTGACGGCCAAATATTTATACATTATTGAATGTATGCTGGTCCCACTATTCCCCAAATATGGCTCTATCTCCGGTAAGTCACATGACGATTGCAATATCAGTTCATGCACAGCAATGATGTTTTGTGGCACAACAGTTGATTTTGGACGACCTTCACGATATCCGTTCTGTAGTGAAGTGCGACCACGATTGAATTCACAAATCCAGTAAAACACGATAGCTTGAGAAGGTGATTCATCGCCACAATTCCAAGCGAGCTTATCAGCATACTCCGTTTAATCCACATCGAAAGTCGTAAAATCATCACACGAAAATGTTCATGATTTAATTCCATTTTTTTACCAGATGTATGTTCCAGGTATCTGTAACCAACACAAAAAGCACTCATATAAAAAAACGTTCTGAGTACGTTAACAATTAAAAATGTTAAACTTTTCAATGACAATGTCAAATTTCACATATTCACATCTCAAGACTTAAAAGTCAACCAACGTATATAATGAGCACATTCATCTGAACTAGCAAGGATCAATTTGTATCACGTTTTGGAGCTTGAAGAAAAAACCAGGTAGTATTTTTATAACCAGGTAGTAAAATTCTATAAAAATATGAATATGTGTTAATTTCTGTATGGAAAGTAACGGACAAAATTGAGCACATTACAGCACAACTTTCGCATTTCTAAAAAAAATGCATCATGTACCTAACCTCACCTCTTTAAAATCATAGAATTTTAATTAATTTTCTTACAATGCCGCACATTATACTGCACAGCCCACACATATGTAGCAGCACGTAGTTTTTTAAGAATAAATAGAAAATAGTAAAGGCAGACTTTAGGTACACTTAGGACAGCTTGTGAAGTATTGGAAATGCCTTCCCTCGCACGTAGGGTATCAAAAGGCAACAAAATATTGCCAGTAACAATAGAACGGAAGGATAAAAGATGCAACAACGCAGCTGATGCTGCTGCTGCTGCTGCACAGTTAAACACTCAAACACTAACACTAAAGCAACAAAACTTCGCTCTACTCAACACAAAGACAAATAATACACAAACGCACGCACATACAAACACAAATACAATGACATGAGTGAGTGCATGTGACTAATGGCTCCGAGTACTTCTGCTAGATTAATTGCACTTGTGGTCGTTGATTGCTTCACGTTACATAACTAACGTAACGTAACGTTGCTTTGAATTACTTTGCTTTAACATTCGTACAATTGCTTTTCTTCAACTTCAATTGAAAGTAGAAGAAGAAAAAAAAAACGAAAATGGAAATGAAAAAGGAATAAAAAAAAATACCTTTCTTTGTTGAAATTAAATTATTCTGAAATTGAGATCTATTAATAACCATCACAAAGAGAAGCCTTCATCAAACGTACTGAGCTACACATTACGCCCCATTCCCCCTCCCTCCCCCACACCCAAAGTGTACAGCGGGTGTTCCTGAATCCTTAGAAGGGATCGCAATAAATTTCATGAATTGAATTTTTGAGTCTCCTTAGATGTTGACGTTTGGGTGCTACGTGGTGGGTGGTTAAAAAATTGAATTTGTGAAAATAGCAACTTAATGTTTCTCTTTTTGCTTACCCACGACGACCTTGAATAGGCCTGAATCGTATGCGCAGGTTATCACATTTTTTCAGGTCTTAGCAGCACGTACTTTTCGTGAATCCTTCAAGCAGCAAGCCAAAAACAAATAAAATAAAATTAAAAACCGTAAAAATAAAAAGGATTTCCTTTGTAGCAACGTCTTCGTCTTCATCATTGGTTTTACTAACGTTCCTTGCTTGCACAGTGGGCGGTGTTGTAGTTGTGAAGGGATAAAATGTTTGTCTTATTTAATATTTTCTATAAATTTTAAATGACTGTGTGTGTACGGCAAGAATCTAGACAATAGCCTGGGCTGATTAAAATATTCAGCTTATTGTTATAATAATAATAATAATAATAATAATAATAACGGTACTTTAGGAACAAAAACTTAATGTTGTTAAGTTGGTGCTAAGATCTTAAGATAGAACAAAGTCAATATCAGTAAAACTAGGAGCTGTTTAGATTTTTTTAATTATTTTGAAAAAGTTTTCATTATTAATCCTTACACTGTAGACTCCTCAATCCTCTTTCTCGTAAAAATTTTCCAAAATAGGGATGACGAAGGAATTTTCCTTAATATTTGTACGAAAAATGAGTTGTAGAGCATGAAATTCTTGCATTTTATTGATGTACATTCCAAACTGGGATACACATGAAACAAGAAGGACATTTCTTCAAAAACATTAAGGTTCTTTGTAGCACAGAAATGCTTTATATTCTGCCACAGGATAGGGAAGTTCTGGAATTTATTGTGATGCCAAATATTAAAAATTATTTCAACTACGACCATAAATTCTTAACTCAGTTTATTTTACCATGCTACTAGAAAATTTGTTCTTGTATATTTATTAGTAAGAAGTAGAAGGACACAATATCATTGAATTGATATAAAAAAAGAATGCCGTTAGTTGTACCATGGAGATATCCTTTGGCAATTTGATGTGACAATGTGTCTTTATCGTAAGCCTTATTCTTTGCGAGTCTTTACCCTTATTCCTCAACTAGCCCTCATTTTTATTCTTTATACGAGAAGGGTAAGAAAAGGATGCTTTTTTAAGAGCTTTAGAGCTTCAAATAATTATAATTATACAAGACAGAAATATTGTTGGAATGAATTTTTTATTATTATAATCTGGTAGATAATTTCATGAAATTTATTTTTTAAATATGATTTCCGGCATGTCCGCCGCGGCTACGAGTTACATAGTCCGTTTGATCAGTCCAATTTTCACTACTTATCCAATAAATCTGGCCATATGGCGTGATGGTGACTTGAATATTGACTTCCAATGCTTCAAGAGTTGTTGGTTTGTCGGCATCAGTCGATGACTTAGCATAGCCCCATAAAAAGTAATCTAGAAGCGTTGAGTCGCACGAACGTGGGGGCCAGTCAACAGGTATAATTCTGCAAATAAAGTAAACGACCACTTCTGTGACGTAAACGACGGTCATTTGGCTTTAATTCTTGCCCGAGCTGTATTTTATAGGCAAGTTAGCCAAGATTAGAGATGGGTCGTTCCGAACCTGTTTAGTTCGCGGAACTATGTTCACAGTCGGACATAGTTCCAATCATTCCATCCATTCATTTTTAGCATGTTCAAACAGCTCGGGTTTGTAAGATTTTTTTTTTATTAAGCAATGTGAACCGACATCTCTTTCACACATATTATGACTTACACGAATTTTGTGATCGACTACAAGTGCAAATATGATGTTTTCAAAAGATCGAAATAACTGATGTGTGAAATGGTAAGATGACATTTTGACGTTCTTGTTGCGCGCAATGCTCTGATTATTTCGTTTTGAACATGCTTTCATTCAATCGAATGGAACTGCGGAACTAGATAGTTCCGCGGGCATTTTACACTCTGCTACATATGAGATGCATGAGTTTCTTTCAATGGAACTGCGGAACATAGTTGCCAGTTTTGTGGGAAATTTCCCATTTGTGGGATATTTTAATTGCTGTGGGATGTGGGAATTCCCATGAGATTTTTTAATTCAATGAGGGATTTTTTAAGTCTTGTGGGATTTTTCTCCGATACATTTTTTTATTTAAATTAAATAACAAAATTAATGTTTTTTTTCTTGAATTTACTTATTTATTTCACATTTTAATATAAATAATTTTAATTATTATATTATATAAAAAAAAAAAAAAAAATAAATAACTGGCCATTTCAGCCCTTGAAAGGACTTTGACCTAGCTTCTTATGATCAATTGTGTTGTGCGTGTTATTAAGTTTGTACACAATTGACCGAGAACCGGACCTACATGCTTAACGCCGACTCCGAACGGCGATGAACGGAAAGTTCTCGTTCTCAAGAAGCTTTACATGTCATTTTGATTACTCTCTGAGGTTTGCCATTGTCTGCAGAGAGGTGACGGCCGTACAGAAAAATTATTTTAATTCAAATAATTTTCTGTCGCTGCTGGGATTCGAACCTGGGTTTCCAAAGTTCTTTGACATAGCGGCCACGCACTTTAACCAACTACGCCACGGACGCCATTATATAATAATATTAATAATAACTTTAATAATATATGTATGTGAATTTTTGTTTTTTTAATAATCGTTGAAATTTTTTTAATGTTCATTTAAAATTTAAACGTTTGATCTCAATGTTAAAATTTAATTACTTATATATAAAATTTTGTATATTTTATTTTGTTTTTTATTTACTTTAATTTTGAAACAATTAATCTCACTTAAAAACATCTTTAGAGAAGTTCTCTATATATATTTTATAACTTTAATCACTGATATATATTTTTCTAAAATTTCCCGTTTGTGGGATTTTTTAATGGCTGTGAGATTTTTTGTGGGTTATTTAATTGCTGTGGGAATTTTTTAGTAAAAAAATCCCATGTGGGAATTTTTTTTAATTGCTGTGGGAAAAAGAGAATTTGTATGAGAATATTAGTTGGCAACTATGCTGCGGAACTATAAAGTTCCGGGACATGTTTTGCAACTCAAGAGTTCTCAATTTGTTCTTTTTAAGCACTTATAAGTTACATACGAACGGACGGACAGACAGACGGACATGGCTAAATCAACTTTGGTGGTGATGCTGATCAAGAATATATATACTTTGCTATACCTACGCCTCTTTATGGGCCTTACAAACAGAGTGACAAAATTAATATGCCCCTATTGCATTTTTGTATTGGAGCCCATGTAAGGAGTGGTCAGAGGATACAGGTCCCAAAGGGAAAAATTTTCCTTTTTCAGAAGTAAAGGAATATATATTATACATACACATTAGAGGTGTCCTTATTTTTACATATCAAAATTTCGTCGAGCGCTGGCCTGATTCTTTTTCTTTTAGGTCTAAAACTAAAATAAATAAAATTTGATGCAAATCCGACAACGTTTGAAGGACCCGGAAACGATCGCATGTTCTAATTTAGGGCTATATTTGAAAAAAACTTCAATTTTCAAGGGTTTTTTTGTAAAAAATGCAAATTTGAATATTTTTTATGGTTAAAACCGATAGTAAATTCTTGTAAATCAGTATTATAACTTATAAGTCTTCTTTAATGTTGAAAAAATTTGACTAAAAGTTGATTAGCGAATATTTCTTAAACATTCTTTTAAAAATAAATTTTGTTTTGAGAGTTTTTAAATATTTACATTTTTCTCATTATTATGCTTTGTTTATAATTTTGTTTATTATTTAATAATAACTTTTCAATGTTTAACACAGAATTATCTTTTATTATTTTAAATACAGTCGAAATTCCCTAAAACGCAATATCTGCGTTCTTGTTACGCCTTCACTTCTTCACTTACATATATTAATTATTTATTTCAAGGGAAACGCTGCTTCATTGCGACAATTTTAATTGGATCACTAAACACAAGCAACTGCTGTCAAAATTTTTAATTACAATTGCAATTTTCAAACTTTGGGGAATCCCCTAAATATATTTTAACTTTTTCTCAAGTTTTATCGATTTCGTATAGAAGTTCCTTATAAGGAAATTCAACTTTAATAATAGTTAACTCCAACTTAGTGCTCCAAAAATATGTAACTCATCCAGTGCTAAAATAGCAGATGTGGTTCATCAACTAATTCAATGGAATATTGTTAATAATGTAAAAGGATTATCATTTGACACAACTTCCTCAAATACCGGTATTAATTCGGGAGCTGCAGTCCTTTTAGAAAATGAAATGGCTCACAACCTCATCAACCTATGTACCTATGAGATTATGCTGCGTGCTATTTTGAAATTAAGCTTTCGTCAACTTCTGGACCAGAAGTCCCTATTTTTGAACGATTTTGAAAATCTTGGCTTGGTTTAAACCTACAATCATTTACAAGTGTAGCTAAGAATGAAATTGTTTTATTAAAAATAACTTCAAATGAACGCGAGAACATAATAGAGTTTTGTAAAAATCAATTAACAAAATCACACTATCGCGTTTGATACATCGCGTTTGACTATATAGAGTTTGTTCAACTTGCATTGATATTTCTTGGAGATGGGCATTTCAAATTTAAAACACCAAGTGCAACAAGTCACGCCAGATGGATGTCCAAAGCGATATACTGTCTAAAAATATTTTTGTTTCGAGACGAGTTTTCACTCACAAAAACTGAAAAAAGTGGCTTAAGAGACATTTACATTTTTTTGGTTAAAATCTACATAAAAGCTTGGTTTGGATGTAGATATGCCATTTCAGCTCCGTATTAAGACATGAATTTTATTAAAAGTACGATTGAGTATGCAAAAACAGATTCCGCAATTTCAGCTTGTGTTATTCAAAAAAGAAGTAATCACTTATGGTATAACATATAGCTGATGAAGCAGAAGCTTTGGCATTTTTTGACTCAACGATATCTTCGGAAGAAAAACGAGCAATGATTCAAAAACTACAATCCAAAGAACCTGCTGTACAGCTGAAAATGGAAGAAACTACATTTATCAGATTTCCATAAATACACTCTGAGGGACTTCGTTTCAGAGAAAACAAAACACGTTTTGAGTCAGTTCCAATTGTCAGAGTTTATAAAAAATGATCCGTGGGAAATGGAATTTGATTTTGAAGAAGGCTGATCTGTTTGTCGTAAACGATACTGCAGAAAGGGGTAACAAATTCGTTCAAGATTTTAATAGAATTTTGACAAGAATTTTTTGATTTTAATGATGAAGATGTAATGCAATTGGGTCTTCAGTTGGTTGAAGCTTATAAGAAAAAATATCCTTCTGTCAAAAAATCGGTTGTAATAAAATAAAATTTAAAATTTGACAAACCTTAAAAATTTTTCAAAAATCATAAAAACAAGTCGTTTTTCATTAATTTTGGTAAAAAGTATTATTGTTTGGAGAATATATGTCTATGAATTGCAGATCTGCTATAAATAAAGTCCGTTTAGTTGAAAATAAAAGTGAAAAACCGTAAAATTCACGTTTTTTCCATAAAAACAACAAATACGGCTACTATTGACCGTTTCCGGGTCCATAAAACATAATGGGATCAGTACCAAATTAAATATTTTTTTGTTTTAGATCTAAAGGAATAAGAATCAGTACAGCGCTTTTGCATTTATTGATTTTAAAATTTTTTCATACAAATAAGGACACCTCTAATATACATACATATTAACCCTCTCCGGAGTGGTCGGAGGGAATAGGTATCTAAGGGAAAAATTTTCCTTTTGTAAAAGTAATGGCGGTCGGTCATACATATTAACCCTCTCCGGCACTCTCTTAAAGGTCATATGCTCAGGTGTAGAGAGTAAATATACAAAAAACATAAAATTTGTATGGGAGTTGTCGGAGAGAAAAGGTGTCTAAGGAAAAAATGTCCCTGTTACAAAAGTAATGGGGGTCGGTCATACGTATTAATCCTCTCCGGTCTTTTCTTAAAGCCCTTCTGTTCAGGTGTAGAGAATATATATAACAAAAACCATAACATTTGGTTACAACCATTACGTAGCTGCTCTGAAGTTGTAAGCCAAACATTCAACGAGGCAAGAGTTCGAGGCAAGATTGTTGCTTACAACGTAGAGCAACATATTAAATAAGCACGAAAAATTGCTTCTACAGCTCAAAGGAACTACATAGTTCCGCGAACATGTTTCCGCGAACTAGTTCCGCTGTACAAAAGAAACGTTCCATGTTCGTTCCGGCCCCGGAACTGTTTAGCACAAGCCTAGCCAAGGTCCTTACGTAAAATTCTCCACATAGTCGAAGGACAAAGGCCAACAAGTTGAAAACGGCGACGAAGCGACATTTCGGCGTCTTCTTCAACATTTCAACAATATTCTCTTCGCTACGTATATTTCTTTGTCTTGTTGATGGTTTTGAATTCAGAAGAGTAAAATTAGTGCGAAAATGATCAATTTCTCCCATATCGACTGTAAAATTAACGAAGTGCTCTATGAACTACGCGAACAGATTTATTTTTTCAAAGTAAATTTCCACAATTTCAAAGTAATTTTCCAAAGCGTTGTCAAACTTTACTGAACAGAAATGTCAACACAGTTTGACATTCTCAACTGTCAAACCATAGACAACAACCATCGACACTTCTCATGCTTCTAAACTTCTAAAACAAAACACCCTGTATTTGTACTAATACTTTTGCTATCCTTTGCTAAGCCCATGTACAAATTCCTTTCATAATCCTAGTCCCACTTTGTGTCCCAACTCTTGCCCCAATCTGCTTTTTCTAATCTTAAAAGTTTCTTAGAATTTACACAATTCTGGTCTTATACGATGTCCATATCCTTATACCAATCCTTACCTTAATCCTTTTCCTAGTCCTTGTCTGAATTCTTATCCTAATAATTGTACAAAAAATTGTCCAAATCTTTGTCCTGATCCTCGTTCTAATACTTGTTTTATAATATTATTATTTTTGGTTATTTCATTTTTTTTTTATTACTGTAATAAATCCTTTCCATGTTGGTACATTTGCATTGCATGAAGCGGTTCCTGCGGACGCCATGGCTCCAATAATAATTTTTTTTTATTTTTACCATACTGGGGTGTTCAAGATGCTGCCAGCCTAAGAAAGAAAACAAATGATTTTTGGCAAAATTTTTTTTTTTATTTTTCCACAAAGTCCCCTTTTAGCTCGATACATTTCCCACACCCTCTTCAAAAGTGCACAACTCTAAATTTTGTAATTTTCAGGAGAGTCAAAAAACTATTTCGTTTTCAAGCAACTTTATACAAAAGAAGGATACAAAATGATTTTTTAAAAATTAACTAGCAGTCACATTAAAACAAAGCTTTGACAATCGATGGAGATGTGCATTACAAATCTATATATATAAAAAAGGAGTTTATGTTTGTAAGGCCGCAATAGACTCCTAAACTACTCATCCGATTAGCATGAAAATTTGTGTATAGAAGTTTTTTGGTACGGTGCGTGTTTGTGGGCTATCAATTTCGATCCACCTTGAACACCAGAGGGCGCTGTAGTACAAATTTTTTACAAAACTGCCTAAAACTCATAAACTGCTAATGCGATTAGAATGAAAAGTGGTATACAGTGGGTTTCATATAAGTTGAGTATTCTGCTGCTATCGTTTTTGACGTATATTGAACACCAGAGGGCGCTATAGTACAAATTTTTTACAAAACCACCTAAAACTCCCAAATTGCTCATGCGATTAGAATAAAAATTGGTATATAGTAGTTTTCAGGTACGATGAGTTTTTTAGCACTATCTTCTTTGACCCACCTTGGACACCAGATGGTGCTGTAGTACAAATTTTTTACAAAATCGCATATTTTTAGTTGTTTTCTTAGGTAACATGTGCAAATATTTACAAAATATAAAATATTTCTTAAATTTAGTAAAATTAAAAAAATTTCCGTTATTTTGATATCAAAAACATGAACATATCTTGAAAACTATGAAAAATTTTACTACAACGATATATTTAATGCAACAGTGTTACACAAAATTACGAAAAAAACAATCAGATATTCAATTTTGTGATTTTCGATTCAAATATCTCCGCTGCTTTTTTATATATAGTTTAAATGTTTTTTTGTCTTAAAGCTTCATCAAAATACTATGAAACCCTTATTGCAAAAATACCGTTAGTTGAGTAAATATATTTTAAATATTTTTTTCAAAAAAGGTCTGAATTATTGGAGTTTTCCTCAAAAACAGACTCAAAAATTATTTTTGTTGTAAAAATAATTTAAACTCAAATTTACAAACTTTTAACTCTATTTAACTCTATATAACATTTGTAAGTAAAAGTTGTTTCAATTTTACGCAAAAATTAAAAACCATTTTTGTGATTCAAAAAACAAAACCCTTGATTTTTTTGAAGAAATTTTTTTTCCAATATTGTGTTTTTATAATTTTGAAAAAATAAACAAGCTAAAAAATTAATTTATTAGAAAAAATTATCCAAGTATCTCTTGCCAATCAAAAGTTATAGCCAATAATGTTTATCCAAAATATATATACCAAAAGCAAAACGCTGTCTGTGTGATGGCTGGAAACTTCAAAATTACTTAGCCGATAGAGCTGAAATTTTGGCAGTACATTTTTTTCCAGTACGAGATGGCTTAAATTTCTGTCACACCCCCTTTTACCGCCCACAAATCAATAAAAATGCTATATTTCCTACGGTTTTCGTCGATTGGGCTACATTTTGGTAATTTAGCTTATATGCTTACTGTCGGCAACTGTACTAAAACAGGGTAATGTACATCTACTGTAACGGGCAGTGGAAAATAACAGTGGTGTCAAACTATGAGTCTAAGGAAAGTTATGAATACACCTATTATGTTCCCATATAGTTGCAGGGTGCAGCAACGCGCGCCGGGAAAAGCTAGTTAAAAATAAAAAAAAAAAAAAAAGCATTACAAATTGATTTGTATTAAAAAGTCAAAATTGAAAAATTTCGAGTTGTGTCACTTTTGAAGAGGGTGTGCGATTTATATCAACGATTTTTTAACATTGCGATGCCCTTTCAATAGTTAGATTTCTAAAGATCTGCGCAATACGCTTCACTTTCCAATTCGACCTGTTCATTCGTTGCCAATTTCCTTTCCTGGAGCCACCTTTTCGAGTTTGGAAACAGATAGTAGTCGCTGCGGGCCAAAATTAGAGAATAGGGGTGATGAGAAAGTAATTCGAAGCATAACTCGTGCAATTTAGCAATGGTTTCGATCGATTTGTAAGTTGGATCGATCTTGCAAAAAGATGATTTTTTTCTTCGATGAATGGGGCCGTTTGTTTGCAATTTCGTTCTTCAAGCGCTCCAATATTTTACAGTAAAAGTCGCTGTTGATTGTTTTTCCTTTTCTCAAATGGTCGATGAACAGAATGCCACTTGAACCCAAAAAAACAGACTCCAATACCTTTTCGGCCGTTTGTTGAGTCTTCGTTCGCTGTGGTGCACTTCCACTGGTATCTACCCACTATTTTGCTGATTCCTTCGATTCTGCTGTATAGTGGTGGATCCATGTTTCATCCCTGGTCACTATTTACACAAAAAATCAGTCGGATTATGTTTAAACATGTCCAAACATTGTTGGGAAGTGCGAATACGTTCATGTTTTCGATTAATTGTTAACGAATGCGGCACCCATCTTGCAGTCAGCTTTCTCATACCACTGACCCACTTGATATACCTATGGCTGTAACTATCTCACGCACTTTCACTTTTGGATTGCCCAATACGAAATCGTGGATTTTATCAATACATTCTGGAGTGGTCACTGTTTTTGGTGCTCCCCCGACGTGTCCATCTCTTGCGATGATTTGACCTGTTTTGAACTATGCAATCCAATATTTTACGGTTGAATACGACGGAGCAGATTTATCGTAATGAACACTGTAACGTCAATATTAATTGACAGATCGATCTGACATTTATTGTGTGTTCATGTTAAGGTTACCAGACATCAAAAATGACATACGTTTGATGAGTGGTGGTGCCGTCACTTGGAGACCGGCAGCATCTTGACCGCCCGTATGGCCAAAAACCTCAACTATATTGTCGTTCTATAAAATTTACCGTATCACCTATAATAACGAAGTTATAAGTCCATGCAATGCTCTTAAATTTTCATTCCATTTTCGATGGTATTAAACAGTCCAAGGTGTCATGGAGCCAACATATTTTTGTTTCTTTTTAAGGTAAAGAACTATCGGTTGCTTAAAAGAAAATTGTTCTTAGCGAGTAATTTAACCTTTACTGAGCTTTCAATATTTCCATGCAACAATATCGCTTTTTTGTTGCATAAGCTGCTACTTCCGAGGCCTGATAAGGTCATACTTTCGTACAACAACTACTCTATTTTCGTTCCATAACATTTACCGTAGAGTATATACTCATCGAGTAAGTATTGCACTGTTATCGTTGCATGATTTTTGGAAATTCGATATTGAAGTAGATCTCTCCGTGGCCTCATGACGTGATAGTTTTTTGTCTATTTATATTGTGATGCCTTAGAACCAGCATTTAGTGGCTTATAATATTTTTCCCATAGCACTAAAACATAGCAAGTAAAATTTCTCTGTAACGAACTATTTAGGAGAATTTTGTTTTATTAGATATGAATAGACTTTTTAGTTATTATGATAATTTTTTAACACCCCATTGGCGAATAACGCCCACTTTATTTACCGTAATTTGTAATAACTGTGCCGACCCATGAATAAAATTTCAGTACTCTAGTGTTAATACTATTCGAGATACAGTGTTTTTCTAATATGACCACGCCCCTTTGTCAAATAACGTCCACTTTATTGATCTTAGTTTGTAATAAATTGCCTACCCTTGTATTTTTACTGTAAATTTAAGTACTCTAGTGTCAATTTTAACAGTATTTTTCTCATAGTAACACGCCTCTTTGTCGAATATCGCCCACTTTTTTAAAAAAGTACCTCCGCGTTCATGGTATCTATCTGTTGACAAAAAAAAAAAAAATAAGGAAATCGGGCAAGTGCTTTAATGTTATCGATGTACATACATTTAAAAAAAAACAAAAAAAAAAGAAAGAAACCAACGAACTTGAGAACCTCCTCCTTTTTGAAGTCGGTTAAAAATGAGATGAATGCCGCGAAAAACAATACGAATAAATTGTTGTCGCATGGCTTCGAAACGAATCGAATGAGAGCAATTCTGTACTTAGATTAGAGGCAAATTCTGTAAGGTTGGTGGTAGTCGATCTTCCCTTCAGAAGGCTGTATTGGTTAGGGGAGAAAATAGATTTGTAGTGGTAAAATATAATGTCGTAGATAATGCTTTACTATCGGACTATAATTTGAAATATATTTTCATGGGCCTTTTTTATGCTGAGGTAGTTATTAGGAACGAATTCTTCCAAAACTTAAGGAAAACTAACACTACGAAGTAGAGAGTCGGAAAAGAGCCAAATGAGGAAGGGCTTTGGGCACAATTCCTTAGAAGAGAAGTATTCATAACTAATTATATACAAAAGTATATGTCTAAGAAAGCACTTCAATACCTTCATTTTAGTGGAGTTTATGAAAGTTTTAGTTTTTTATGACATCAATTTGTTTGGGAAGTTGACGGGTTTAATTTGGTTTTGACTAATTTGGAACTAAATTTCAAGTTTTTAGGTTATTGTTGTTAATTTTTTAAAAATTTTACTATTCTGTCTATTTCAAATTGAGGTAGGGTTTGTTTTATTCAAATTTTTCTAAATTTCAAATAAGAAGTTTGCATTTTGAATGAACGCTTGAGTGCAAAATTTAAAGATTTTAGATTAATTTTTGTGGAATTTCAAGAGACATTTTTGACAAAGTTACTTTGTATGCGAGGTAGGCTCTTTTTCGAAATTGTTCTTCCTTTTTTAAGAATAAGCTTATGTATTCAATTTCATTACGATGGATTTAAAATTACGGCTGTAATCATGATGACGCACAGACAGACGAGGACATGGACCATGGGCATAGTCAAATAGATTCAGGTGATGATGCTGATAAAGAATATGTACTTATTTTTTACCTACCACGCGTTCTTATGTGAGTTGCAAACGAAGTGACTAAATATATATTCCCCTTAAGAAGTACGTGTGGACTTATAAAATATGGCGGATTCGAAGTGAAAATTTTGTTGTTGAGTGAATAATTTTATTGTTTCTTTAATTTTTTTTTTTCGACTCGTAAAAGTATTAGGGTCCAGTTCAAACAATGGATAAAATAGTGTTAAATATTTATGATAATAATATTCTTTTTGTCAACTTAAGTCACATTATGGTCGTGAAAATGGGCTTGTTAACCATTTTTATCGTCTGGAAATAGTTCTTACAAGACAGTCTAGTATTTTAAAATTACGCAAAAAAGTTTTCGAAATCACTTATAATGAATCAAAAATATTTAAATTTCTGCCATGTATACGTTAAAAAAAAAAAAACAAAAAAAAAAAGAAATTGGTAGTTTTTTTGGGACTTATTAGGAATTAAATAGTAGCATCAAAAAATATTGTAATAAGTATTGTGAGATATGGTCAGACCAGTGGCGGATTTACATACGGGCTGAAAGGGCTTAAGCCCCCCTTTGGAGAATTTTTTCGTATGGGAAAAAATAAGCCCTTAAAGCCGTTTCAGCTTCCCCCTTGGGCTACAAAACTGTAAGCTTAGCCTCCTTCCCCCCATTTATAATTACAGTAATGGTATCTGTTATTAAAAATGACCAATACTACACTAAGGGAAAAAAATATTAAATTTATCCAAAAACTTTTTTAATTTATCCAAAAAGCGAGTCATTTTTGCACCAATAACGTATTTGCATAAATCGACTACGTAAATATTTAAAATTTATTTGAATACTTTTTTAATTTAATTAAATATTTGAATATTTAAACAGAATTAATAAAAAATATATTAAAATTATGCACAAATTTTTTTAAAATATCTTTCAAATATTTACTATTTGAAAATAAACTATCGCATTTAAAGAAAATTTGAATAAAAATATTGAATTTAAAAAAAAAAAATGTTATTAATGTTTTTATGGTATTATTTTCTTCTTATTGCGTTCATCAAATGCCATTGCCTGTATAATTTATTATCGCTTCACTTTTTTCGTTCTCTAATTTATACTATTTTTGACAGTTGGTGCTCTAATATTGCACCAACTGTCAAACATAGTATAAATTACAGAACGAAGAAGTAATGTACAACGTATGTTTAGGCAGAAGCAAATTATGCAGGTAAATGACAATCGGTCCAAGATATTCTTGAAAATACCGAGTTGCCACTCCACCCTACATAATTTAATTTCTTTGCCAAACATGCATAATATATTGCTCTTGCAACAATAACTAAATGAGAACTGTAAGAACTGCAAATGCAAGAAATAAACTCAGGAACAAAGTGCGATGCTGTTGCTGCTTGTCGGAGTATGTGTGTAAGTGTGCGATGCTGTTGCTGCTTGCTTGTATGAAATATGTGTGTACGTGTGTGGTATAAATAAAATTCAAATACGGGAAAAAAACGAGTTGTAAGGAAAATATTTGATTTATCCACGTAAATATTTAAATAAAATTGATACTCAGGCGTGGATAATGTTAATATGCATTATGTCCCTAAGTGTAGTATAACATAGCTTTAAAAATAGATGATGTAAAATAATTAATTTATTTAAATAAATAAACCTTAAATGTGGATCATTTTATTTATATTGCATTTTATTTGTCTTCCTTCCGACAAACGGGATGAAAATCCGACGGGCTGAAAGCAAAAGTTACGATTCGAAATATTTTTTCCTGGCAACACTGTGTGAGCTTAATTTTGCTATTCAAATCATGTCAGTTGACGTTAAGCATTCAAGAAGGCAAGAACTCGCTTCTGCTCGCTTCGCAACTACAGAGAGAAAAATGTTTAATGATAAATGGATGCTAGATTTCTTTTTTATAGAAAATACAAACGCTGTAGCGCAATGTCTTATATGCGAACGCACTGTTTCTCGTTCCGTATTGATGTATGTGCAAAGGCATTACTCGGTTTGTCACGCACAATTCAATTTAATTTTAGGAGAAGAACGAAAACTAAAACTTTTCGAATTAAAAGCTAAATATTTTTTAAGGTTTATTGCTGATGATTTTAATCAAAATATAAATAATTCTTATATTCATCATAATATTTCTTCATTACAATTTAAAAAGGCATCCTATGCTGTGTCATTGGCCTTGGCAAAAAAATGCCGACCGTATGAAGATGGTATGTTTTTTAAAGAATTAAGTCAGGTTGTTTTCAGTTTTTTTGGGGAGCAAGGAAATGAAATGCAACAAATTGTAGAACAAATACGTTTATCCAGACGAACAATAACTCGCCGAACGGAAGTTATTTGTAAATATTTATATTTTACCACTAAGCAAAGGTTATTAAACTGCAAATTTTTTTCTATATGTCTTGACGAGAGCACGGACATAAATAACTTAAGCGTATTAATCATATGTGTTAAGTCAGTTGATGAAAACTTACAAACAACAGAGGAAATACTCTCCGTTGTTTCAATGCATGGGCATGTT